>WOVY01013448.1:0-388951 GCA_013436015.1 Rhipicephalus annulatus
CTCCTCCATTCGCTCCATAAAGTAGGAGTACCCTGAGGTTGCCCTCGTTGTGGTAGCGTTCGTCGAAAGAAAGACGCCCCGAACCCTATCATCTCTCAGGACGACGTCTTGGTGACGGCCGCACGGTACGATTGTCTCGACAATTGCAAGCAACTTTGTCCTTGTTGTCTTCGAGCTCACCCTTTACTTGCTTATTAAGCTGTACGTGGTCAATGCTTGTTTTTTCTCTGGCGACTTTGGAGAAAATTCCGTGTCAACCGTTGCTGTCTTGTGGCATTCAGTTCGTGCATGATTCTCGAACGTCTGAATGACATCGTTCTACTTCGTAAACAGGAATGTTGCGAGTTTTCCTACATGACAGGTGGGAGCCTTTACCCGCTTCACCCTTACGACAGAAAAAATACTCAAGTTTTGCAAAACGCTGCCTTTTGCACGAGAGAAATGCAAGTCCACCCATAGCACTGCAACCAGTGACAACAAAACGTGCGCATTTTGCATTGGCTAAGGTTAACTTGTAGCTTGGTGGCGGATTCCACATATAAATGCTGCCATCAAGTTACAAGTTTCAAATCTCGGTGGCCAAGAATGTAGGTGTGTGCGCGAGGAAGGGGGGGCTTAAGAGGGGAGGGTGCCCAATTCATGACTTAGAAGGCTAGGGGAGGCGCTGCGATAAATTTTCGCCACCCCTCGATAAAGAACCATGCACTGCATATACACTCAACTTTCTCAAGTTTATCGACCAACGCATCGCTAGTAAACTAAGAAATGCGGGATAGGTAAATACGATGATAATTAAATACGGGCTATTTGATAGGAGAATGCAGGTAGGCAAAAACAAAACCGCACTAAGCGGGGTAAATTGTACAAGTGACTCGGAGAAAAAAGGAGCTCATCCCTATGCTTATTACAAGTGAAATTCACAACTATGGCTATGAAAGTACACACTATGTTATCGCCTTGGGCTTCGGGCTTGCTTTCCTAACGAATCGGTGCCCAAAACTGACGGTGTTGTAATAGCAAAGATCTCTTTAGCAGCTCACATACCTCACCAAAATTATGTGTACTAGCAACAGCATATTGTATGCTATCCACGTAGTTCAGCAAGCCTAACTTAATTTTCGTATACCCATGTCTCTGTGCAATGTTCACAGAAAGTATGGTGGACGTCGGTGTGCGGCCATTTGAAGCGGGTGCTTGCTGAGTTGGGCCTGCGCACGTGGCCAAGTGTGCGCGCAACTGAACCGGCCGTCGAGATGGTCACTGGACTTGTCACCAGGGCACTCGGCGAGCCCCACCGTGTTCTCAGTCTCATACGGACCCGATCTCGCCAACCAATCACGCAACATCATCACGGTGAGAGACTTGCTTATGTGGTGGGATGAAGTTTTTCGATAGCCTAGGGTCTATATTTCTTTTCAAGCCGATAGTCTGTTTAGGATACTTGAATATAGAAGTTTTGGTCTGTTTGTCTCTCTGTACACAAAGTTCTGCCAACTTAAGACAGTGCTTAATCCCTAGACTAACTGCCAAATGTTTTCTAGAAAACAAAAATCGAATTTCTAGATCATCATTTCAATGTAATTGTTTGGGCTATTTTTTTTGTAAACAGTATAAACTTAGCCGCAACTCTGCATCTTTCTAAAAGTAGACAACCACATATTATTATCCCCCTTGACGTCTTTTTTTATACTCGTGGATACACATACAAATGTTTTGTTTATTACACTTTGCGCACGCACTGAAGTCAAAGTAGATCGGAGGCATGTAGCGCGTTTCAAAGTTTTTACTTAATTTTTGTAAACTGGTGCTCAATCAATTATTCACTAGAGTTATACATGGGCCCTACTACTACTACTGACTCACCGGTACTACTCCTCTTTATGCTTTCTAATATCTTTCTGCTTGGCCTAATGTTTTCGTAACTTTTTTTCCCCTCTTATGTTAACGGCACGGCGGAAAGACAAAAGACGCGAACAGGCTTCTGGTATGTTTTCATCAAGCACTATTTATTATGCGAATCCGTAGGAGTTCATCGAAATTTCAAGCCTGCTCTCAGTCTGATTTCTCTTTAAGACTTCTGGTCAGTATTTATCTACCATGAAGACTTTCCTTGGTGAAAGCAGGCAGTGAGCGTAAACTTGGCACTGCTTGATGTGACCTACAAAAGGGAAATTCTCTTTGTTTCCCAGTTCAGCCGTTATTAAGGCGCTGTTGATGATATGTACCTACAAGTTACACACGATGACGAAATTCCAGTTATTCTGCACTCAGCATATAATTATCTCATGTTACAGAAGTGATATTACCTTTACTGGCTAGCAGAGCACCATACCTCTTAACAGGAAATGACAAAGAATAGTGTTTCTTTTAGCCTTGTTAAAAAGATGTGGTATGGTAAGTAAATTTAGCACATCTTAGTAATTTCTAGAAAAGCATATTCACACTCGCTTCCACTCAATAAACAAACACAACACAAGCACTGTTTGTGGTGTGTGTTTACTAAGAGGAAGCGAGTGTTAATATGTGTTTCTAGGAATTTCCAAAACGCCCTATTATGCTTACCATGTGACGAGTTGCCGACTAGCCCAACAAGTTTCAATTCAATAAGCGTGATAGAACAGACGTACCTGTAATCAAGCCACGTATTGTAACAATTCCAGGGCCCTGCCAAACTCCTGAGATCAAACAAAAAGAAGCCAGACCCCTGAAATGTACAAACAATCCTTTGACCTAAGGATAAATCCCTAAGGTTGGCTTCACTCACACGATTCAGCCTCCCAGCAAAGTTCGAGCATTTGTTGAGGTTGAGGACCATTTTGAATTGGTGGCTGCATTCATACCTGTGAACATTGTCAATAAAAAGTAAATATTACGGATATCTGAGCCACAACATCAATACAAAATATTAGCAGGTGTGTTCCTTCATCAGAAATTGCATAAATTTGTATTTCTAGAATGCCTAATATTTCTTACGCTGTGCTTAAATTGTGACTCTCTGCACAAAAAAAAAAACGATATGGTCCTGCCACCTGGTAAGACGGAAATGGCATGATAGCCGCGGATGAGACAAGGCCTCATGTAGTACCTCTTGCGAAAACGCATTGTCTTTTGACAGCATTTGCAGCGAAGCATCCAGATACACTGCCATTTTTTATCAGTGCCGGCTTAAGGTTCACTCGCGCCTGAGCTAGAATTAAATACTAGCACTTTGGTAAAAAAGTTATGCATATCGCAAACATACCTTTGAGGCGCTGAAACGAAGACACAATGGAACATATGGACACATACTGGGTCTGTGTGTTCCTTGCCACTGCTTTTACCATTGCACCTGAAAGCCATGCTAACAAAATTTCACAAACCTATACTTACTGATGTACCTTTCGAATTTGGTCCCTGGCAGAGTTTTTGTTGAAACCCTGTGCTTTTATTTTTATGTAAAACTTTCGAAAGGTGTGGGCTGTCTAATGTAACTGGTACATCGCTAAGCACGTGGTAGAGAGGTGGGCGAGTTGTAAACGATGCCATCTTGTAAATCTAGCCCGGGCCCGACGAAGACGAGAAGGACGCGGTGCGAGCGCAGGCACCACGCTCTTGAGCACTCGTACACTACTATTCTCGTCGTTTGTGCCGGTCCTGTTCAAGTTTGTTTTTCCAACTAGGCATCGCTAAGTGTGAGGTAAATTGTTTTTCATGCCAGTAAAAATTGACTTTCAAGAACATTCCTGAAGGCTCAAAAAAGCACTTCTGGTGATCGATATTGTAAATGCGTCGTATGGGCGAAGTAATTTGTTACGAATAAAAGAAGCACAGAGGCTATTCTTTTTTGGTGTATCCCTGCAATAATTCCACGAATGAGAACATTGCGAAAGGCATTGACGTGGACGTGACAGATTCGCGGAGTTGTACAGCAGGTCTTTGCAACATGTTCATGTAACTTGTGTGCGTCCCTCAGTTGGCCCTCAGCGTATTGTAAAGACTTGATGAGCATCAGCCTATGATATAGCGCGATAGCATTAAGCAGGTACTTTATTGGATGCAAAACTGCGTCTGCGCAAAGTTATTTCGCCGAAAATCCCTATATTGGCAGAGGTGGTGGCGTCATCGTTGGTTGCTATCAAAAAATTAGCGTTGTCTCCGAGTGAACACTTGAAGCGGATGCAAGTAAAGAAATAACCAAAATCATTCGGTTCATGTGGTACCGAGCATTTCAACCAGCGATTGCTCATACAGAAATGCGATGACCTTCACCGCGCATCATCTAGCACACTAACCATAAAATAGACAATTTTAGTTGAGCTTAAGTAACTAATGTACGTACGTAGAACGGCTGCAAGAGAGAAGTGCGCCTGCGCACTATGCAACGTATCTATTCCACGCCCGTAACAAGACGCTGCGTACATAACGAGACGCTTACTACGTTGCGTTCTCGCGAGAGCTCGAACAAACCACAAACGATAGCAAATGATAGCTGTACTAGTGTTAGCCACAGACAGCAACGCATACTGCGAGTTGCGTGCACTGCACGTTGAAAGGCCATGTTTGCATGCCAGACAAGGTACAGTCAAGATGCACGTTTTAGCATTCTTGCGAGTCGCAAGACATGGCCTCGCGTCCCACAGTTCTCAAGTAACCATCTTTGACAGGTTGTACTGGGACCTAGCATACTTCTGAAGCCTCTGGCGCTGATAAGCATTTGAAAACATTTACATTTCCCATACGACTCGTAGCAATAGTTAAGTAAAACGCGTGACAGTACGTTAAACTAAAGGTGGTGTAGCACACTTCGCTTGCAGCGTACGCAACGTATACATGATGCACAGCGTTTACAACTTCTGCGTACGACCCAACTAAAAGGGGCTATATACACCATTTGCGGTCGGTGGTGCGCACAGGTCGGAGGTACTTCAGCGCGGTGAATAGGTTTGGCGGTCACCACTGATAGGGTGCAAATAACCACAACGCCATGTTTTGTGGCGCCGCACCCATGAATATAGAATGGCGTCTTCACTTTCGCTTTCATCATGACACGACTAAGGTGTAAACCGGCAGCTAGCAAATATTTCAGCTCACCGCGGAAAGTGTATTACTCTAGTTGCACTGCATACTGTACGCAGTACAAATGTTTGTTCAGTTTAACTACTCAAGTAATTATTCGACGGCAACAATAATTAGCGTTGTTGAATATGAAACAAAAATATCTGTGTAACAATTACTCCAAATTGCGAGAATAATTACTATAAAGTGCTACTCACCTTCTAGCATTATTTCATTACCAAACTTTATACTTACCTTGATTCATGTATAAATATAGCATATACACAAAATCTTTTGCCTGCCACTGCAATCGCGTCACGCAGGTGGATCAACCAGCGTTGTCTATCCGCCGAGGCCATCTGCTGGGCAACCCGCGAAACCTAGAGGCGTACCGCGTAATTGTCAGACAAGCCATGAAGCTCACCAAGCCTCAGGAGCAGCTTGATGGGCTCGCTGGCGACGTCATGAACTTAGTGCATCGCATTGCCAGGGTGAGTGTCAAGAATATGCCGATTCGCATATAAAGTTGAGGCTTCGTGGCCCGTATCAGACTTCTTATACCACATAATCAGCTCTACACCCTTCTTAACCCCGACATGTCATGTGAAAAATATGGAGACGGTAGCGAATATGCGAGCTGTTTCGACGCAGTGACAGAAAAGGCACCATACCACAGCCTTCTTTGTTTGCATAGTGTGAGTTTCCGCGGCCAGGATTAGGCTAAGGGTTTTTAAGAAACCACGGAAGAGTTATTTGCCGTGATAGCATCTGCTTAAAGGAATACGCAAACGTGGACTTAGTGCTCACTGCGTCTAACATGGGGTATTTTGGAAGCAGATGCTTTATTTTAGAATTTAAAATACCCCTTTCAGTTTTTACTAAATCCATGTTCGCGTTCGGACACGTTAGGCCTGCCTGAAGCTCCTCAACCCACAAAATATTTCTGAGTTGAAACATTTATGAGCATTGATTTCACTGATCAGCGTAAGACTGTGACTGGAACTGTGACTCGTGTTTTTGTCATGTTTTTTAGTCAACAAAAACTGCGAAAGAAAGACTGAAAATCGGTTCTCACTTTCTCCGGGAAAGAATTGACAGCCTTCAAGCGAAAACTAGGGTAAGTGGCAAACACAATCTTTCAAGCATTATTCTAGCCTTTCCGTACCAGTATGCGCTGTAAATGGAAGAATTGATTACTGGAAGCTCCAAAGCCAGATCACCAGCGCTACGCAAGGGAGACGGTTTTTTTCCAGCAGGGGCTCGTGAAATATTTTCACTGTAGCGTCATCCACGGGGAATCGCCAGCATCGCCCACAGCCGCATTGTATAAATCTTTATCAAAGGGCTAGCGACAGTAGCTGATGAAGCTGAATTCCTTCCACTACGCTGCCTTATTTTTATTATACAAATGTTAAGTTCTCCGGATAAGCAAAATGGCGGAAAAAATACACGTTAAGAAAGTAACCTGATTGATAATTCATCAATCCAAAAATAAGATGTCGACCACACTATGCAATTCCCGCAAAGCCTACGCCTCGCCGCTCGCGAACACAAAGCACTCCATCCATCAATACAAAAAATATTGAACCCCACTGCGTCAAAGGCGCACACAGTTAAAAAATTGTGGACCCTTCTTTTACTATTGTCACAGCAGCTGTTCATAAAGGAACCTCGAGAGTGGTATTGAACTCTTTTCTTTGCACTTATGGGATGGAAAGGTTTAAGAGAATTTTATTTCCGGATATATCTTACACAGCTTAACACATAAAAATGGACAATGGTGAACAGTGCGTATTTACAATGCAAGCTGTTATGTACAGCGAAAGAACTTATAGCGTATGCAGTGACGTACAATGCAAAATTGTACAACAAAGACAGGCCATTCATGACCATCGAGATGATCAAACACAAATAAACAGTAAGGCTATATGAACAAACAAGGGGGCGGGGTCACTCGCAGCGTAGGGTAATGTTTTTGCATTCACCTGTGGGCACAGTTTGCTCTCGTGCTCACGAACAATATATCACAAAGAAGACATGTTTCTAAAGAAGAAAAGAAAAATACACACTGTAATGTCACAGTGGTACAAGCTCTAGCCCACCTCCTCAGTAGGGAGGAAAGGCATGAATACTCTGTTGTTTTTTACAATAACGAATCGCGTAGAACAGCGTCGGATGAAGGCCTCCTCTCCCAGCATGACTGGTTCTTCATTGAGATGCATAAGCATTACGTTCTTAACATATGTAGGAGAGGAAACATGGCTCTCTGAGGGCGTCCCCTCAGGCGGGTTAGTCCCCCCCGCTTCCATAAAACGAAGGCTCCGATACCCATTAAGAGTTCGACAAAATTATCCCTGTGGCCGAACTTCCACTGCATACTTATTTGAAACACACTGGCAACCATGCACCAAAACGTTCGCGCTACTACACATTCATGAAAGACATGGTTCAGCGTTTCTACGCGGCCGCATTGCGGGCATGTGGCGGAGGATGCCACGCCCCACGCCGCAAGGTGGTCGGCCGTTGGTAAAACCTCCCAATCCCTAAGCTATTCTGACTTTAAACACGCTCGGCATGAATTATTAGGGGGGTAAAGTATTGATTTTAGAGTGGACAAGTGTGTCTTTGAGGTTCATGGTCGCCGGTAAACGACGCAAGGGGCGGATGGGAATGCGCGTTTAAGACATTCACTTTGTTCCAGAGTGTGGTAATGTCGTTTAAAAGGATAATGTTTACAGTAGAAAGTTCGCGCTGTAAGTTAAGCAGAGGTTTGTTCGTTGCGAAGCTTCTTGTGGTGGTCGCTTCAGAAGTAAGTCGTCACGCTTCAGTTTTCCAGCTTTCTGAACGGCGTCATCAAGTACATGTAGGGGGTATTTTTGTTTATCGAGCGTAAGTTTTAGCCTCTGTAAGCTCGTCTCTAGATCAGCGTTTCTTGAGCAGATTCGCTTAAACCGGTGAGCCGGATATACCTACAAGCTGCCAACTTCATCAGTGCTATCCCCGCACCTAAAAGATGATTGACCTCTAAAATATAAGTCCAGCGCATCGCTTTTTCAGTTGCAGTGCTACCTTCCTCAACGTACGGAAGCTCGATGACAAACGAATAAGACTTGAAATGCATAAATCAACACTGCAAGTGCAACTTGGTGCTAGCATAGCCCCCAAGAGTATGACACTCTCCCTCATACCAGCTGCTACAAACACAGACAAACGCGACCAAAAACATGAAAAAATGACCTCCTTGAGGGGTCTCCTGAATTAACATAAATCACTTTCAATCACATTGATAAGTAGGTAAAGAAACTGGTCTCTATGACCAGCACCATTCTCTTCCTAAACGCTTTGTTGAACGAGGAATTCACGGCTCACCTGTTAACAGAATTCGAACAGGATACCAAGCCATCATGACCACTACAATTCATAAACTCAAAAAAGACTACGTCCTCAACCCGTGTTCACGGAGTTATTCTATACCACTACAACACCACCACACAGGAAAGCACTAACGGTACAAAGGAGCACCCATCTAGGAACACACCCTGTGACACTGTGACTGTAAACCTATCGGACACGCGTTTGTCACGGACGAAGAAAAGCTGCTATCCAAAGGACTAAGCTTCTGCCCAACCACAAAATTTTTTGACGGATTCCACTAGCTCCGAGACCTCGACAACTTCGCAAGAAGCTTAAAGTTGCGCGAATATTTCTTGGACAGGCCTTCTAACCACGAAACAGTTCACCGTCATAAAACAATTGACTGGACACCAAACAGTAATCGAGACAAGTGTCTAGACCTTTATATCACCTCAGTACGGAAAGATATAGTACATAAATACCACAGACAGAAGGAGAAGTGAGAATACTTGAAAAAGTCTGAAAGAGAAAAAAGGCATGAGAAATTTGGCATCTTGGACAGACATAACAATAAAACCCGCTGACAAAGGAGGAGCGATTGTAGTCTTTCATAAAGCAACTACTTACAAGAAGCGTACCGCCAACTAGACTAGTCAAAATTTTATGAACGCCTCTCAGGAGATCAGACAGATGAATACAACACGGATCGTATCAACATAACTAAAGCAACTAATTGACGCAGAAAAAAACAACCAACAATGACCACAAACTAATGCGAGCAGCATATTCTCTTCCATGTCGCTTCTACATCCTCCCCAAAACTCATAAACCCTGTAACCCATGTCTACCAATCTTATTAGGCATAGGTACAATAACTGAACTCTTATCAGGGTACGTGGACAGGCTATTCAGCCACATTCCATGCTCCCTCGCGTCGTACATGTAAGACACCACACATTTTTTCGAGACATTGCAGGTCTGTGTTATCCGAAAAACTCGTAGTTGGTTACTCTTGATGTGTCTTCATTGTATACAAATATACCTCACGATGACGACATAGCTGCATTACAAAACATGTGCACAGACAAAAGACAACCCGACACCACAGATTTTTCTGCCATTGCAACTTTGACGAGGATGGTCGTAGAACTAAATTCATTTGAATATAACCCAGACTATTTTAGACAAACTATCGGGACCAATATGGGCATCAAAGTGGCACCCAATTATGCCAACATATTAATTGGAATACTAGAATCTGAATTTCTTGCTTAAAATTCCTTGAAACCACTCTTATACAGAAGATACACAGACGACATGTCTCTTCTTTGGGCCTACAGTTAGGATGATCTTCTTAGATTTATGGACACTTACAACGCTGTACACCCAAACATAAACTTCTTACACACCTATTTGCAAGTAACCGTGAATATTCTTCATGTTACCGTAACAATACATGAAGACAAGCTTTCTACAACGTTATATCGACCACCAACGGATCGACAATATTATCTTCATTACCGAAGCGATCACCGGCACCACTGTAAAAACAGTATTCCATACAGCCAGGTTCACTGGTTCAAGGGAATCTGCTCAAGAGACGCTGATTTTCACAAGAGCCCACAGAGGCTAAAATTTATGCTCGAAAAACGAAAATACCCCCTCCTCCCCACATGTTTTTGATGACGCCTTTCAGAAAGCTGGAGAACTGAAGCGTGATGACTTACTTGTGAAGTTATCACCGCAAGAAGACGCGCATTGAAGAAACCTCTGCTTAACCCACAGCACGTACTTTCCCAATGTAAACAAATTCTTCAGATAACATTAAAACGTTCTGAAACAAAGTGAACGCGCGTTCTCATCCGCCCCTGGCATATTTAGCGACGACCACGCAACCTGAAAGACACACTTGTCCGCTTTCAAATCAATACTTCATCCCCTAATAATTTATGCCGACCCTGTTTAATGTCGCGATGTCTTGTATATAAAGCAAAGCGAGAAACATACAAAGCAACCAGCACACAATCGAAGTTTTCGATTACATACGAGGAAACAAAACATGCGATTCCTCTAACGTGGTATACCTTCTCGAATGCAACGTGTGCAGTATGAAGTACATCAGACAAACAGAAACAGCATTTACGATTCGTTTCAATAGTCACAGAGCCCATGCCAAATAAACCCCAAGTCTACCTCTATCAGAACATCTCATCCTTCCCGACCATGCATTTCACAAATTATCAGTAACACTCTTAGAAACGAAATTCGAATGAAACCTAGAACGTGGACAACGCGAGTCATGCCTTATCCACCAATTTAACATCCTCGAAAGAGGAATAATAGAGAATCCGGGTGCACATGCACCAAATAAAGCATTAGAAAACAATAATGGCAATAATCAGAAGAGTGACTGAGTTTACGGCACTGCAGCTGCAACGGTCACTGGACAACTGAAAATACTTCCAAGTGTAACTACTATTCCTGAGTACAGCTGTCGCGTCTATTTCTGTTTTTACCTTACTGTCCAATCTATTGTGCTCAGCACGGCATGTCGAACAGCAACCTTGCGCACAATCAGGGGGTTCTGCTGCGTAATCTAAGAGCGGGCTAGAATTGACATTACGCCCGCTTGCCCGCTTCTGCAGCGATTCGCGGCACCCCTCTTTCAAGGACAAGCCATACACGAGGCACTGAGTAGTTAAAGGCTTAAACTTTTTAAAAAGCGCCTTTTCCCCCACACCGGAGCCATGCGGCGCCGTCTGGTCGGGCACATTACGCTAGTGGATAGAAGTATGTGCACACGGACATGTTAAAGGTGATCGTCGGAAAAGGAAAAAACAAGGAAAAAAGGACAGGGAGAAATAAATAAAAGGAAAAGAAGGAAAGAAAAAGCAAGAAAGGTCGAGAAAAAGAAAGAAAGTTGAAGGGGGATGGCGCGGGGAGAGGGGAGTCTACCTCTTTAAAGAGTCTACCTCTCTTAAAGAAGGAGTCTACCTTCTTTAAGAAAGTATAAAGCTGAGCGCCTATATTCTTTGCCCTCAATCGTGATATATATATATATATATATATATATATATATATATATGAAGTTTACCAGACAAGTATTGTCTGTTAGATTGCAATAATTTGGCGTCCAAACCACGGACAAATGAGCCCTCAAATATACACTTTTTTCTCTCCTATATATATATATATATATCTGCGTTGAGAAACCACAGAGCAACGTGCGAAATTGTTTGTTTCTTCCAGCATTTCAGAAGAAGGGCCTGCCTTCGGCAGTGATTGCATAGGAAAACTTGGGGCTAGATTGAACGAACATGCTGTTGACGCGCAGGTCACAGGATGGGGCTGAGTTTTCCATGGAGGCGAAAATGCTGTAGGCCCGTGTCCTCAGATTTCGGGTGCATGCTAAAGATCCCCAGGTGGTCCAAAGTTTTGCAGCCCTTCACTACGGCGTCTTTCATAATCTTGTAGTGGCTTTGAGACGTTAAACCCCACAAATCAATCAAGTAAATCGATTGAGCATAGCCTTAATACTCTACACATAGAACGCCGGCCGGCGGGAAGCATATCAAGAAGTTAGATCTTCTTAACAAGCATTCGCCAAGGAAGATGACTTTGTCATATTCACTTTCGAAAGTGAGCGTTGTTGTTATCAGAACGCTACGTGGAGTGAGTAGGAACGGTCGCTAGTCGTTATGCGCTTTGCGCCCACATGATTCTTCGTCATCACTGGCCCGCATGTGTTTACCGTTTGCATCTACGCTCGTTCATCAACGCGTTAGATGCCACTAAGCGGAAGAACCTGCTACTTTTTTGCGTATTGTGCGATAATAAATTATTGCACTCGAACTTGAGTAAAAGAAGTGTTACGTTTCCACTGCGCTACAGCATCTGAGGAACTACGCCCAGTAATGCCTCATTCATACGGCCATCGAAGGCTCCATCGCGTCACCGTAGTGACACCAGTTTTTGTCGGGGGAGAGGATATTTTAGTCGTTATTTTTTTGAAAACGGGGTGAAGACGACGTAGAAAGGTTTTCTACGTTTCTTTCGCTGGCGTGATGACGGAACCCCACCCCTACATGAAGTGCTACAACTGAGTGCTACAACTACACATGTTATATCACCACTTATTTCTTCGTCGCCAAGCTTTGTGATTCATCACTTTGCCTGCTTGCAGAGCCACAACAGCAACATAAAGCCACTCATCATCACAAAATCTCCTGTGAGGTTCTCAAGGCAACTAGACTTGTAAAAATATTTTCCTTGAATTTGATGCAATGCAATGATATCGACTTCCTGTTCGCGGTGCACTATTCTACTGATGAAAATTTTATTCTTTGTGGACGCAATCATTTCACTACATACAAAGAGTACTTGTTTGACCCAAATGCTCGTTTTATTTCTTTGTGTTTCGGCGACCACGGGATCAATCAGTCCACACTGCACAAAAGCGGGCTACTCTTGACGTTATTGTCATTGTTGCCTATTTGTAACTGGTCCATCCCCCCTCCAATTCGTTTTCGTAACGTGACGGTGATATGACGGAATGTTAGACAGCCATGTAACTGGTTTTTATATGTGCGGTTTAAATTCCCGAAACCACCCTATGATTATGAGAAACGCCGTTGTGGAAGGCTCCGGAAATTTTGACCATCTGGGTTTTTTTAGCGTGCACCAAAATCTGAGCACACGGACCTACAACATTTCCGCCTCCATCGGAAATGTAGCCGCCTCAGCCGGGATTCGATCCCGCGATCTGCGGGTCAGCAGCCGAGTACTTTAGCCACTAGACAACTGCGGCTGGCCAACAGCCGTGTGAGTGGTGTCCAAGACATTGAAAAATAAAGCCGACGTTTGGGCCAAGACAATTTAGCCGTTTAACGCGCTCTACGAGTATGCACGGTTGCTGTGACTATTTCGAGGTGCTAATGACACCAATGTATATTTGCTCCTTTTATTCCACCTCCAGATATAAGCCAGCATCCCCAACTACAAATCACGACAATATACAAAATGAAAAAAAAATGTTATACGCCATGAGGGCTTCTATTCTACAGAATCATTAGGTGGTTCCGCGAAGCCATCTTGCACGCCAAAATTACTTCATATACAGCAACTTTATCAAAGGTTGTATATAAAATCCGATACATCGGCGTAAATCCTTCTTTATCTCTCTATCTCTTGCTAGTTAAATATATGTGGGTTTCACTGTACTTCAAATGTATTACGAACCCAGCATATCAAGGCAAAGAATTTTCTATAGTTTCCAAGTACCATTGGTTTTCCTCATGTTTTCATTAATGACATGAATTAAAAAGACACCTTGCAACATTCTAACATGGCTGCAATCGGTCTCTCAGTGGCATTGGGCAAAGTTTTTCAACACCATTTTCGATGGAGTCACCAAGGTCAGCGACAGAGACTACATTCGAGTCAAGACGCCTTTCTACGTCGGCCACATGTCACGCATTCTCAACACTGTATCAAGGTGAGTATTAAATCTGTGCAACTCTGCCCCATTTGACGTATAAGTTCACACATGTTCACTTAAATATGCCAGCCACAATCCAGGATCAGGTGGTGCGTACAATCATACTCAAGTGAGCTAAAGTGTATAGTTCTTTTATTCTTTGCAGTTTTTCATAGATTTTCGGTTGTGTTTTCGTATAGGTGGCCAGAAAGTGCAGTATAGACTATTCCACACCCACGTTGTGGTGTCTAAAAATGCCAATGTAGGCACAGGAAACATAGCCCGATGTCAAAGTAGCTTTCTTTACATCTTAGAGTCCCATCACGGTATCAGCGTTATGTTGTATTTGTGAGAATATTTTGTGTTTGGCACGTAAAAGAAATATTTCTACCTGTTTACTTTCCTGAAGTGTCACTCTTGTTGGATATTGTCGAATATTATATTTGTTCTATTATTACGTTTGGTCTAAAAATATTGATGCCAGTAAATATGTTAGCATTACATTTCGGCAAATATGAAGCAACAAACAGTGCACCTCAAGAACTAACTCCGCATTCCGTGACAATTATTGCTGTCACACTATTGCTCTGACAGTGGTATATGAAAATTCGAGTTATGATGTTGATTTTTAATGAACAGAAAGCGGAGTTGAAACTAGGGTGACAAGAATCGTTACAAGACAAAAATCCAATTTGTGTTGTTCATATGGCCAGATGGTGAAAAATTTTATGTTAGAAAACCTGGCCACTTTAAATACGAAGTGTCTCTTGGCAGAAAGGGTACCACATTCTTGTAATAACGCCAACATTATCTTAATCCGTAAGATAGGAGACGTCAAGGTCATGACAAATTACTGACCGATCAGCTTAAGTCAGTTCTCTACAAAGAATAGATAAAAATAACAGCTAATAGATTAGGGCGATTTAGAGTTTAGTCAACCAATGGACCAAGCAGGATTTCGTACTGGATACTCCTCAAATGACCATATTCATACTATCAGGTGATAAACAAATGCCTGGACTGCAACCAACCCTTATGTATACACAGTCGTTCATAGATTGCAATAAGCCGTTCAACTCAGCCGAGGCATCAGCTGTGATGCAGGCAGTATACGAAATAAGGGCATCGACGAACGCTAAATAAACATACTGAAAGAAATATGCATTGGAGCCGCAGCCAACATAGTTCTCCACGAAGAAAGTGACAGAATCCCAATAATATGTGAGACAGGAAGACAGCATCTCTGCTTTACTATTCACCGCGTGCTTTCATGAGGTTTTCAGGGCCCTAGTTTGGGAAGAGTTAGGAATAAGAGTTATAGAGGGTATCTTAGTAAGCTGTGATTCGCTGATGAGATCGTCTTGATGAGGAACAGAGGGGATGAACCACAGCTCATATTTGCTGAACTGGACATGGAAAGCAGAAGAGTAGGTGTGAAAATTATCATGCATAAAACTGAATGTGTCTTGGCAGAAAACAGTGCTTTGCGATAGGTGACAAGATGCTGAAAGTTGTAAAGGAATATGTCTACTTAGGGCATGTAGTAACCGGGTAGCCATTACATGAGAGTGAAATAACTAGGAAAATAAGGATGGGGTGGATGAAAATCGGCATGCATTCTCAAATCACTAATGGTATTCTACCACTAAACCTCAAGTGAATGGCATATAACAGCTTCATCTTGCCGGTACTTATCTACGGAGCAGAAACTTGGAGGCTTACAAAGATCGTTCAGCCTAAATTGAAGATGACGCAGCCAGCGATGGAAAGGAAAATGATAGGTGAAAATTTAAGAGACGAGAGGAGAGTAAAATGGGTCAGGAAGCAAATCGGGGTTAAGGATATCATAGTGGAAGTTAAGAACAAGAAATGGACATGGGCCGGGCACGTAACGCGTAGGCAGGACAACCGCTGGTCATTTAGGGTAACTCACTTGATCGCTAGAGAAGGCAAACGCATTAGGCAGAGGGAGAGAGTGAGTTAAAGGCGCCGATGAGATTAAAAAGTTCGCAGCTTTAACAGAATGGCAGAAAGCACAGGACTGGGTTGATTGGCGGTTCATGGGAGAAGTCTTTGCCCTGAAATGGGTGGTGAGGCTGATGATGCTGATCATGCTGATGATGATGATGAACAATGATGCTTGTTCAGCTGCAGCAGCCGAAGCGAAGTTTGGAGAGCGTATTACAAGGACGCAGCAAGAACGTGAACGTTGTTAGCAAGTAAGAGCATTTTGTGCTGTGGTCAGGCGTTTTATTGGTTACTAAAGGTCGAGTAATTAATCAAGCATGATTGCTTGTAGCCTGCAACCACACAGCTTGTGTTTAGGTCCTGTACTGTAAAATGTATTTGCCTGACTATATTAATGTTATATTGTACGGTAATACGGCAATAATCTTTTTTTTTCTTTTTGCTTATGCTTGAAAAGAGCCTTGAAGTGGGCAATGCGTTGAGGATACAACGTGGTGGCATGACACCATGGAAGCTTCAGGAGACCATTGTTACTCCACTTCTCTAAAAGCTGCTAATCCATACAAGCAAAGAAAAAAAGTTGTGCTGTTGGAAAAGATACTCGCTCTCCACTATGCGAGGCCGTGTTCAAGCCTAGCCAACTAGACTGTTTTGTCTTAAGTAAGCTCCTTCATTTTTCAAGTCATCGCATTGCGGGGAGACTAATTCATCGATATTCGTTTTGCCTAGTAAACTGTGACGTCTCAAGCTAGCATCTCTCTTTCTTTATTTCTCTCACCGCGTAGTAACCACCAGACGGCGCTGCTCTTTCAAACATAGTGCGGATGTCAAATAAAGAATTGCAATAATAGATCCTTATGTCGTCATGTATAAATGTCGAAGCCTAAATATTGACAAAGTGAACAGAGTGAAACAGAGCCAAAAAGTGAACGGAGTGACAGCACCGCCAACCTTCGGGATATGTGGACGCGACTACGACTACCTTATAATGAAAAGCATTGTTTTCTTTCAACAGGCACACATAAGTAAGAAACACCAAGCATGCACGCAATACGCATTCCAGTCACAACGGAACTGAAGGAACGACCTCAGAGAACGCTGTCAATGCTGTTAAAATATATCCTCACTATAGTGGGATAAGACTTTACAAGGCAGCGACATTTTTCCCTCAAAGACGGATGCACACGAGCGTCTACCAATAGGCGCACACTACAGGTGACGTCATAAGCCGGAAGGGCCGGTGTCTCTTACAACGGGGAGAATGCTGTCTTCGTTGTTTACAGCTGAGCGCGCAAACGACCGACCGCTGGCAGCAGTTTGATAAGATAGCTTAGCATCTAGCTGCCCGAATGAGCATTTATAGCTTACCAACAATAATCAGGGAATAATTGTGTGTCAATTCAGACATGTCAGCATTCAAATTCGTTTCTATGCCACTTCTCAAGTCGAGCATGATGTGTGAGGGATTTGCGGCATGTGCGATCCGGCATGCACTGTAGCATTTCCATCATTACACTTTTACCAAAGCACTCGTCACAATTCACAAATTTTATTTATACTGTAAGAATACTGTTAGACGCCACGCCAGGGTGAAGGAACCATTTAATGGGCCTAACAGCAGCGAGACAGCAGCCAGCGGTTTCAGAAGCAGCTGCCGCAGCACGAGCCTCCTCCAACACAAACGTCTTCTTCATTCGTTTCTTTAGCAGAGCCCGTATTTGTCACTACATTGACTCCCCGGTGCGAAAGGAGCCATCCAGGCGACTTATGGCACAGACAGGACTGGTGAGTCGTAGTGAAGTTTTATACGATCGACGTGCACAGTCTCGCGCCCGCGGCGCCGTTGATCTGTAGGTAGCTGAATAGATTCAACCATGTTGACTAGTGATGCCTGGCGCAGGATCTGGCACGGACCGTCATACTTGGGTATGAACTTTGAGCAAATGCTTGGGGCAGACGATGGCACGCGGAGCCACACGATTGTTCCAGGCACGTATGACGAAGGGGATGAGCGTCGATCATAAGAGTGCTTCTGGTGAGCCTGATCGTGCGTAGTGAGCGAACATGCGACCTGTCGACATTCTTGGGCATATGTGGCGGCTTCGGCTAAAGTTGTCAGTTCTGAAGGGTCTGGGCAGTACAGAAGGATAGTGTCCAAGAACGATGAAGGTTTTCGATCATAAAGAAGGAAGAACGGTAAGAATCCAGTTGTCGATTGAATTGCGCTGTTGTAAGCGTAAGTGACAAATGACAGTATGCGGTCCCAGTTTGTAAGGTCATGAGAAACATACATGGAGAGCATGTCACCCAGCGTGCGATTAAATCGCTTGGTCATCCCGTTTATTTGGGATGGTATGCAGGGGTTGTTCGGTGCACGATGTTGCATTCGCGTAGGAGGGCTTCTACAGCTTCCGACAAGAAGGAACGCCCACGGTCACTGAGAAGCTTGCGGGGTGCACCATGCCGAAGGACGAGGTTGTGCAGAATGAACAGGCCGACTTCATGCGCAGTGGCCTCGGGAAGCGCCGAAGTTTTGGCGTAGCGCGTAAGGTGGTCCACGGCGACGATGACCCAGCGGTTTCAATTTGGCGTGTATGGTAGGGGACCATACAAGTCGATTCTGATGCGGCTGAAAAGCTGAGAAGGACAAGGCAGTGGATGGAGTGGCCCTGTGGTTGTGGGAGAGGAGCTCTTCCGGCGTTGGCACAAGGAACATGAACGGACGTACTGCCTAACAAAAAGGTACATTCCGCGCAAGTAATATCAAATTCGTAGGCGAGCATACGTCATCCCTACACCGGCTTGGGCGCATTGCAGATCCGCGTGGAAGGAGGCACAGACGTCGTAACGTAGGTGGCGAAGGATTACCAGTAACCATTTGCGGCAATCAGATAGGTAGTTTCGCCGGTACAGAAGACCGTCACGGATGATAAAAGGGCGAGTAGTTCGTCGAAGTAAACGCTTGTTGGTACGTGAAGACGACTGGGTCAGGTACTCTAAGAGAGACGCTATACGTGGATCCTGGCGTTGCTCAGCGGACATGTCGGCATGTTCAAGTAAAGAACATTCGCAGCTGCAAACAGACGCTGTAACATAATCGTGGGGAAGTGGCGAGCGAGAAAGAGCGTCGACATTTGAATGCTTGCGGCCTGACCGATTAATTACACGAATGTTATAATCTTGGAGACCTAGGGCCCAGCGAGCTAGGAGACCTGATCGGTCTTTTAATGACGACAACCAACACAATTCGTGGTGATCAGTCACGACGTCTAATGGGCGGCCATATACGTAAGGTCGGAATTTTGTGATTGCCCAAACAATGGCAAGGCATTCATTCTCGGAGACCTAATAGTTGTTTTCCGCTTTAGTGTGGGTGCAACTAGCGTGGGATACAACATACTCATCGAAGCCAGATTTACGCAGAGCAAGAATAGCACTGAGGCCTACTCCACTAGCGTCCGTATGGGTTTCGGTTGGAGCGTCTAGATCAATGTGGCGTAGGATAGGTGGTGATGTCGGAAGATGGCTTAAAAAGGCGAATGATTCGTCGCATGCTGGGAACCACGTCGAGACCCCTTGGTTGTCAGCAAGTAGCCGCGTCAGGGGTGCGATTATGGTGGCAAAATTGCGCACAAAACGGTGAAAGTATAATAAGAGGCCGATGAAGCTACGGAGTTCTTTTAGTGTAGCCGGCCTGGGTAAGTCGGTAACAGCGTAAACCTTAGCTGTATCAGAATGGACATTATGCTTGCTAACAACATGCCCTAAGATGGTAAGCTGGCGGGCAGCGAAGTGGCATTTCTTGAAATTCATCTGCAGTCCAGCGTCCGAAAGACGAGTAAGGACGTTTGCGAGGTGGCTGGGGTGGGAGTCGAAGTACTTCGAGAAAATGACGACGTCATCCAACTATCACAGGCATGTGTTTCATTTAGAGCTTGTAAGGATGCTGTCCCTGAGATGCTCGAACGTGCCAGGCGCAATACAAAGGCCGAATGGCACGAAGTTAAACTCGTATAATCCATCAGGCGTTACAAACGCAGTCTTAGAGCGGTCGGCTTCATTCATAGGGACCTGCCAGTAGCCGGATCCAATGTCTAAAGAAGAACAGAACTCTGCTTCTTGCAGGCAATCGAGGGCGTCATCGATTCTGGACAGCGGATAAACATCTTTTCTCGTGATCTTATTCAGACGCCTGTAATCAATGCAAAATCTGGTGCTGCCATTCTTTTTTTTACCAGTACAACTGCAGAGGCCCAAGGGCTGTTTGAAGGTTGTGTTACGCTTCGTCGAAGCATATCGTCCACCTGATGATCAATGACACGGCGTTCGGCGTGAGAAACTCGATATGGGCGCTGGCGCAAAGGTGCATGGCTACCGGTGTCGATTTTGTGAACGATGGCAGATGTGTGACCAAAAGAAGGTTCGCTATGGTTCAAATGACATCTTAAAGCGATCGAGTAGAGCCAGGAGTTGGGTGCGCTGAGCAGCAGGAAGCTTGGGGTCAAGTGGGAGCCGTATAAGAGGTAATGGTGTTTAAGTGAGATGGGGGCAAGTCATCAGGTAGGTGGCTAAATGAAACAGAATGAATTTATTGAAGGTGACCGAGGACTTCGTCACGGAATAATATGGCTGGGGAAGGAAGTGAGTTCATTATATAAATGGAGCCCCGTGAGTTTTCCATGGTGACATCTGCGAACGGGTGAAGGAAGCCTTTGCGAGAGCCGAAGGCGTCGGAGAGGACAAAGAGGGCGGTGACAGAGTGTGTGTCGTCGCAGAATAGTGGTACAAAAACACAGGAAAGAGCAGGGATGTGAGTGTCTGCGGCCAGGGTGACTCAGGAAGATAGCGGCTTGAAAGAAGGTCTTACAGACGTCGGCGCTTCACACAGGGGCAGTTTACACATCGTCAGCGATCATCTGGTGGCCTCAGCGTAAGTGAGAGGGGTGGAGATAGTCCAATATTGGTATGTGGGAGATAGGGCGTCAGAAACGTGCTCTTCGATTGCCTTGCGAAGCGTTGGGGTCAGCGTGCGTGCACTGGTCGGGACGTATGGCACAGGGGACAATTGGCATGACACTTCTTCTCGGACGAACTGCTGGATTTGCTGCATTAACGTGCTTTGTTCGGAGGAAATAGTGCTGATGGTTAACGCAGATGTAAAGGTCGTGTCGAGGTTTGGACGTTTGGCGCTCTCTCCGCAGCTCGTCGAAACTCTGACAGTGCTGAATAAGCTGAGCGACGGTTTGCGGGTTTTTCGCAATGAGCGTTTGAAAGGCGTCGTCATCGATACCTCCATGATAAGCCGTATTTCGTCAGTGTCAGACATGTCAGAATCGATATGACCGCAGAGGTCCAGAACATCCTCAATATACGAGGTAAAAGTCTCGCCAGTGCGCTGTGCGCGGAAGAGCGAGCGCGGTTCAGCACGCAGCTTGCGAACAGCGGGTCGGCCAAAGACTTCTGCAAAGCGTGTCTTGAAGGTTGACCAAGAGGGTATTTCCGCTTTGTGGTTGTTAAAACACAGTTCTGCCACACGTACGAGATAGAAATGAAAGTAAACGAGCTTGTCTGTGTCATCCCTTTATTGTGGGCGCTTACCACTTCATAATGAACAGCCAGTCTTCGGCGTCTTGGACGTCGGTCGCGTTGAAAATCACTGTATCTCGCTGTCGTGGAATTCCGGAACATGTGACAGATTGGATTATGACTGCAGGTGACTGGGTCATGTCGTCCGGCATTGGCGAGGCGGGGGGTTGAGGGAGAGTCTGGGAACGGAGTTCCAGTTTGAGACAACCAGCACTCTGCACCAAATGTAAGAATACTGTTAGACGCCATGCCGGGGTGAAGCAACCGTTTAATGGGCCTAACTGCAGCGAGACAGCAGTCAGCGGTTTCAGCAGCAGCTGCAGCAGCTGCAGCAGCATGAGCCTCCGTCACAACAAACGTCTTCATCATCGTTTCTTTAACAGAACCCGTATTTGTCACTACAATACCTACATATACGCGTTTTAGAGGCAGTCACAGTTTTTAGAGCGGGACTATATCTCTAGTCGCGGAACGAATCGGCAGCTGCACTTCGGTCGTCTGGGCGGGTCCTCTCCTGTCCTCTTAAGTTCTGTCCTGACTATGGGACTGCACAAAGATAGCGGAAACGCAAAAGCGGGTACAAATTATATCAAGTGCTACCCAAGCACTTCACATTTGTTCTACAGCAGCAGCCGCCACCTTCGACACTTCTTTATACGTACTGCTCGTTAGCCATTGAAAGCAATGCATCCTACTATCTGTTTATTCAGCTTTTTATTTCGTAGACTTTAACCATAAAAGCAGATTACGAAAAAAATGGCATGCTTTCAAGCAGCTGTTTTGTGTAAGTCCATCCGTATGCCGGAGCTATTGGCCACGAGGGCCTTCACTAGACAGGCCAGCGCTGCGATCGTTTTGACGTCACAGATAGAATGCGTAGTTATAGAATACGGCAGCTTTGCCTTTGCGATCACTTGCATCATCCCCAATGGCTGCACCGTTTCTCAGTCGAGATTTTACGATGCAAAATAGAGACGAGAGTGCCACCGGGAGCACCGATTCGTAGTTTGCTTGTCCGCATAATCAGGTTTTACCGATCTTTAAGCACTGAGCTTCAAAACAAAGGGGAGCGCGCACGGTGTCCACAGGAAAAGCGCAGGGAATACGGTGTTCTAGCAGACAATGTCAACCCAGAGTCTTATGAGGGACGTCATCACGTAAATGGCTCACCGGTATGTCCTCGAGGCCAATAGAAGTAGACGCACCTGCAGCAGTGGCAGTGTATTCACTCGAGTGCTTGGAGCCAGAAATTGGTCGGATATTACCACTAAAAAAATAGCAGCATATCCACGGAATGAATGATGACGAGTTGGACGACGCGTCATCCGTTTGTCCGCGCTTCCATCTGTCTGCTCGTTCTTGCTGTCGTCCGTCCTTTGCGCCTATCCATCCGTCCACCCGTGCGTCCGTGCGTGCGCCTGTCCCTGCGTTCGCCCGTGCATCTGTCTGTGGATCGGTCCTTCCGTCAATCTAGTAAACACTTAAATGCCACCACCTCGCACCTTTTCAGGATATATTCATTATCGAGAAGTACCGCCATTAAGCGAACATTCCAAGGTCTAAACGACAGGTGGCTACCTACCACTACGCTACTACTACTACTACTACTACTACTACCACTGCTACTACTACATACATCGCGGACGCATGGCCCACTGGCATATGAAACATCGCTCCCCCCAAAAAAACCGTGGTTTGCTTTTTTGAAAATCCGAAAGCGGCAAGCAAGGTGGGGTAGTGTACGGTTTTCCTATGTGTCTCGGGGCCGCAGATTTCCTGTATTGAAGATGATTATAACAGTATTTTTTATCAACAAATACTGCAAAAGACTCCGTTTTTACAGCATGCGAGTGCGCTTCTCTGCACTGCATGCTTGAGCAAGTAAAGGCGCCACTTCACGTGCTTCAAGCGGAGATGCACTCTTAGTTGAAAGGGCTGGCGCTTTCCTTTTATGAGTGCTTATATTAAGGGAGCGGTGATGACGTAGTGATTAGAGCATCTGCCTCGCATGCAAAAGGTCCGTGGTTCGAATTTCAGTGCCACGAAGTTCCCAACTGGATAAAAAAATCCGCGTGGTGATAGAACTGCATTAAGAGGCCTGGGGTGCGGCCTCACTGGCGACCACCGCCGGTAACACACTCCCTCACCAGAGAAGGATTGACCGCCGTAGTGCAGTATCTGGCCACTACCTCCCATATGCATACGTCAGTTAACTCACGGCCCTCAGTTCAACTGACCATGGCGCAACTGACCATGGCGGCGGTCAGATCTACAACGCAGCAGAGGGTGCTAAGAATCTCTGGATCCAGACAGGCCGCCATTGGAACCTGAACTTGGCAACGTTTAACGCTAGAACCCTATCTAGTGAGGCCCGTCTAGCTGTACTATTCGAGGAGATAGAGGGTGTTAAATGGGATATAATAGGGCTCAGTGAGGTTAGGAGGACAGATGATGCCTATATGGTACTACAGAATGGCACATCCTTTGCTATCGGGGTTTGGCTGACAGAAGAGAACTGGGAGTAGAGTTTCTCATTCACAGAAACATAGCTGGCAACATAGAAGAATAATATATCAATAATGAAAAGGTGGTAGGTATCGTAAATAAACTCAACAAGAGATACAAGATGAAGGTGGTACAGGCTTACGCGCCAACATCCAGCCGTGATGACGCTTGAGTTGAAATCTTCTATAAAGACGTGGAATCGGCAATGAGTTAGGTGAAGACACAGTATACTACACTGGTGGGAGACTTTAATGCAATGGTAGAGAAGAAGCAGGCTGGAGACAAGGCAGTAGGAGAATATGGCATCGGTACTAGAAACGCCAGAGGAGAGCTACTAGTAGAATTCGCAGAACGCAATAATTTACGGATTTGAATACTTTCGACCGAAAACAAGGATACCGCAAGTGGACATGGAGGAGCCCTAATGGCGAAAATAAGAAAGAAATAGACTTTATAATAAGTGGACACCCAGGCATCGTGCAGGATGTGCAAGTGGTTGGCAAGGTACGATGCAGTGACCATAGGATGGTACGGTCTCGAATTCGCGTATACTTGAAGAAGGAACGACAAAAACTGATACGCAAGAAGCCATTCAATGAGCTAGCACGGAGAGGGAAAGTACAGGAATTCACAGTCTCGCTTCAGAACAGGTACTCGACTCTTAGAGAGGAAAATAACTTTAGCGTAGATACAATCAACGATAATCTGACGAGTATTATTATGGAGTGTGCAGTGGAATTTGCAGGCACGGTAATTAGACAGGACACTAGCAAGCTTTTCCAGGAAACAAAGATCCTCATTAAGAAGCGTCAAAGCATGAATGTCTCAAGTAAAACAGCTAAATAGAACTGGCAGCGCTTTCGAAGTTGAATAATAAGCGTAAGGTATCCGATGTAAGAAGGTATAACCTGGAGTGAATTGAACTCACTCTGAAAAACGGAGGAAGCATCAAAGCAGTGAAAAGGAAACTTGGGATAGAAAAAATCGGATGTATGCACTAAGGAACAAAAAAAAGCAAAATAACTACCAATATGGATAGGATAGTTAATATAGCGGAGGAGTTTTACAGAGATCTGTACAGTAGGAGGGACAAACACGACCTTACTACTATAAGACCTAGCAGTAAACCAGATGACATCCCACCAGTAATAATAGAAGAAGTCAGAAAAGCTTGAAGAGCATGCAAAGAGGCAAAACTACTGGTGAAGATCAGGTAACATCATATCTACTAAAGGATGGAGGACAGATTTTGTTAAAAAACTAGCCCCATTGTTTTCGAGGTGTCTTCTGATGCGAAGAGTACGAGAGTCTCTGAAGAACTCTGACATTATCTTAATACATAAGAAGGAGATGACAGGGACTTGGAGAATTACAAGCCGATCAGCTAGCTCTCCGTAGTATACAAGCTATTTACAAACTAATCACTAACAGAGTTACGAAAACATTAGAATTAGCATCTCTCATAATCATATAATGGTTTTGGGACGTTAAACCCCACATATAAATCAATGAAAACATTAGAACTCAATCAACCAAAGGAACAAGCAGGATTTCGAACAGGTTAGTCAACAATGGACCACATTCATACTATCAATCAGGTAATAGACTAAATGCTCAGAATATAACAACCACTGTGCATAGACTGCATAGATCAGGAGAAGGCGTTTGATTCAGTAGAAATATCAGCAGTCATGCAGACACTGCGAAATCAGCGCGTCGATGAATCATAAATAAACATCCTGAAATAAATTTACATTGGATACACGGCTACCATACTGCTTCATAAAGAACGCACAGAATGCCAATCAAGAAGGGTATAAGGCAGGGGGATACAATATCTCCAATGCTATTTACCGCGCGCTTACAGAAGGTTCTCAAAGGCCTAAAAGGGAAACAGTTAGGGATATTAGTTAATGTAGAGTACCTTAGTAACCTGCGCTTCGCCGATAACATTGCATTGCTGAGTAACTCAGGGGACGAATTGCAACTCATGATTACGGAGTTAGACATCGAGAGCAGAAAGGTGGGTCTTAAAATTATTCCTGCAGAAAACGAAAGCAATGTACAACAACCTCGAAAAGAGCAGCGCTTCGAGATAGGTAATAGTGCACTTCAAGTTGTAAAAGACTATGCCTACTTAGGGCAGGTAAGTACAGTGCAGCCGAACCACGAGATTGAAGTAACTAGAAGAATAAGAATGGGGTGGAGCAAATTTTGCAAGCACTCTCAAAGTATGACAGGTAGATTGCCACTATCCCTCAAGAGTAAGGTATATAACAGCTGTATCTTGCCGGTACTTAGCTTAGGAGCAGAAACCTGGAGACTTACAAAGAGGCTTCAACCTAATATTAGGACGACGCAGGCGAGCAATGGAAAGAAAAATGGTAGGTGTAACCTTAAGAGACTAGAAGAGAGCAGAGTGGATTAGGGAACAAACGGGGTTGGAGGATATCATAGTTAAAATCAAGAAGAGGAAATGGACATGGGCCGGACATGTAGCGCGTAGACAGTATAACCACTGGTCATTAAGGGTAACTAACTGGATTCCCAGAGAAGGCAAGCGGGTTAGGGGAGACAGGTTAAGTGGGCAGATGAGGTTAGGAAGTTTGCGGGTATAAATCGGCAGCAGCAAGCACAGGACCGTGCTACTGGTGAAACATGGGAGAGGTCTTTGTCTTGCAGTGAACGTAGTCAGGATGATGATGATGATGTTGTTTTTGTGGATGATTACACTGATGCTGATGATGATGATATTACCAAGAGAGGTGACTCAACTTTTTCCACGTCATTGCTTAAGCATTCTGGTCTTAAATGGGCTGTTTGCACTAAATCACACGCGTCAATTAGTTGTTCAATCTGCATCGCAGGAAATGTACTTTACAATTTTGAAAAGGTTCAATTTATATTTTTGATTGTCTTGAGATGTAAACAACAATAATAATATATTCAGACGAAAAGTAATGATGAAGACAACCAGCACATCCTAAATTTATTAATTGATTTAGTACCTCCAGGGGCTAAATGATATAAAAAGCCTAAAATTTGTAGGTTTCCTTCATGATTACTTCTCGTCTGATTGTCAGCATCATCATTGTGCACATCTCAAGGCAACCAGGCAGACACATTATTAGATGTAGAAAGCCCTTGTAGCCCCTTGTACAGTTATGAGACGCCACTTCCCTAAAAAAAAATCCACGAAAATTGATGTTGCGTTACGTCTGATCACAATTGTAGCCCGGATTTTAGATCTTAATAAAATGAATCATTACGTTAGGATCTTCAATGCCATGTGATCCAATTCATTTTTTTCTTGAGTTGGTTGCACTGTTGCACAAAATTTTAGTTCACCATATTTCCCGAAAACGTTTCTTACAACTAATTTTCCCTCTATCTGGCGTAATAAGTGCCACGGTGTTCAACTACGTGGGCTTCCGTGTGGTGTTAGCGCTGTCTCCTCTACTGTCCGAAGAGTTGGGCAGTGAAGCGGCCCGGCTTCGGCTCAGGCGACGCTTTGAGTCCCGCGGCGAGGCAGCCAGCCGTCAACGCGTCTGCCTCCACATGGCCGAAGAGGCGATGCCCCTGGTCTTACTGCACGTTTACGCAATGGTCTTCAACAAGCTATACACGCCCAGCATTGAAAAGGTAATTTCTTTTACCGGCTCGCACACCAGTATAGAAGTATTGACGGAAATTCGCCAATGGTTGCGGTACTGCCTAATGCGAATGCTGAGCAGAACTAGATGAGTTGATTTTGGGGTAAGTTGAGGAAAATGCTTTCGGTTTAACTGCATTTTCTTCTCTATTCTGGCGTCGGCAACATTCATTCTCTTCTCGGGCAGGTTATTCAGCTGCACACTTTCACCAGCTGTGGCACTCGTAGTTCAGAAATAACCAATGGAGGGTATTTCAACACAAAGGTGTTTTATTTCGGAATCCACCATGACTTCGCTGACATATTTTTGTCATGAATATGACGTAATAAAATGTTTACGAAGAGATCTGAAAAAACTACAACTGACGGCAAACTGTTTATATACATTCCACACCGTTGGAAGTACTCACAGCTTCTCAATTTAACCACGTTTCTGTCATCAGTAGTGGGATGGTGCAACGGGCTCGCGTTGGGCGCCTCTCACGTTTGCTTGAGCGCGCATTCCCACGGGTCATGGTCTCTCCTGCGCCCGCGCTTGTCACATCGCAACCGTTTTTCAGGAGAGCACAAACGTCACTTGCTGCTGTGGCCACGTTTTTAAAAAGGAGCACGCTGCAGACGTATGATGTAATAAGAATTGTGACAGTTGTTCCCGCTCGTCCTGTCCTTACATGTGCGATGCAATCATGCGTCTTTCTTACTGTTTGAGCAGCATGCTTGAACTGTCCAACTGAGACATTTGTTTGTTTGCATTCGTGCTGTGTATGCTCATTTCGTGCGTGATTTCTGCATAAGTTGCGCACTGTAAGTTTGGAGCTGCTTGTCGTTCTTCTTACGCGACGAAAAGTCATGTAACATTTAATCACGTTGCTAAATATCTGCAAATTACCGTATTAACTACTCATATGACGTTTTCTCGCCATGAACTACGTTCAATTGGTCTTGTGATGTGTTCCCGCCAGAAATCGTGTAAACTCTGATCCTGTCTCTCAGATTCAGATCATGTAAGAGGCGATCACGTGGCATGTATAGCCAAATCTAACCATGCTTAGTGCTGCTGGCAAAAGCTTGTTATTACTAGCAAAACTTAGCAAGGTAGAATACTAGCTCCGCTCAGGCCTATAGCTTTGCTCTGGTAGTTCGTGTGAGCACTTTGTTTTTATGCCTGATAAACTGTCAGTAATGAAGCTACAACGGTCTCCTTTTTTCACTGAAACCCAAATCGACAACACCACCGTAGCAGCCAACTTACGCAGCGAAGTTGCTTTATAATGCATGCTTATTTTCCCGTTACACAAAACACAATAAAGTAAAAGTCAAGTAGTAGTAGATTTAGAAAAGAGAGCTAATTGTTCACAGATTTCCCCAACACAGAAAAATGCACTCAAGTATGGTATGATCGATTTTTAAACTAAACAGATGCCGGACCTGAATGGGGAAACCTTTACGTGAAAGATAACATTTTAGCCATTTTGAATTCACCTTTATGGAAGTTAGTCATGCATGCACTAACACCATTATCGATATGCCATACCGCAATCGATAACGGTGCACCACAATCAGATGAAATTATCGCAAATGACATATTGATATTAGCATTGCGCATGCGTGGGCCAACCATCGATTAACTTGCATAAAGGTGAAATCACGCGCACCCCCACGTGTGCCAGATTGATAGGCTCACCTATCGCACGGGCTTGCGCGGATAAGTTTTCGCGCCTTATTTCTTTTCTGACGTTGTGCGTACCTTCAGTGGTTAATCAGCGTTTGTGGCATCCCGAATTCATTTTTAGGTAGTGTTTGCACGTCGTGTCCTTTTAGAGTAAATGCTTACGAAATAGCTCATCTCTTTGATACTCACAAACTATACCTCGCAAAAATGGGCTCGCAAAGATGCGAGTTTTACTTGTCTCGTTTTGGGTATCCCAATGAATCGAACACATCTACTCAACACGTTTGCCACGTGCCTTTGCAGCAGCTATAAGTGAGCCGAGCCTTGGTTTACGCGATAGCTGAACTGAAGATGTTTTTAAATGTTTGTGCAGTTCTCTGTTGTTTGTTCTGGTTTTGCCGTATAAATCGTTTCGTTTCTGCACGGTGAACTTTGTTGGTAGATAGCACTCGTGTTGGTTGGAATCTCTGTTTAGTGCTGATACATGCTGATGCATTTGTGCAGGTAATTTACACTGTCGAAAGCATACGCTACTTCATGAAGGCCTTTGTCGAGCAAGCACACTGGATGGAGTATTCGTCAAAAATGGCAGCTAAGTACAAGGTACGCTATGAGCTCGTCTTTGTATACAAAAAGATAATTTTATTTTAGCCATTATTCAATTGCATGATATAAATGAGTGGTGTTAAAACAGAGAGCGAGGACAGCGAAACATGAACATCGGCCACAGGCTCGTTCGTACAGTTGGGGTCATACCAGATCGTACCATTAAATCTACCAGACGTTCGGACGATGGTCTGATATCGCTGTCGTTCTAAATACGGCTAGAAACTTGGAGAAGTGAACGAGCGACTGGCTAGTGGTTGACTTCGCCAGAATATTGTCTCTCACTGTGTGACCGCTAATATTTTATTTTAAAAAGTGGCAAGCAGTTTCGAAACACACGGGAGGAATATTAATATATGTTCTTCAACCTACGAAATGGTACATCACTAATATCGTAGACTGCTCGAAACAGGAAAAGATAGTATTACAATTAACGCATAATTCCATTTTCTCTATTGTAAGAAATACTTGACGTTCGCATGCCATGTAACTTCATGTGCATTAGTGAAGAGGGAGGTCGTAATACCCCTGCACATCACTGAACCTCGTTGAACAGAAACAGCTAGTTAACAGCGCCATGGGACATTCGGAGAGGCAGACATAGTAGCACACCATAAACACACATGGTCACACTCATATTCATTCAAGTGGTAGTGCTAACCATTCAACATTTTTGAGCGACATTTTTAAACCAGCACAAGATTTCTAAATCGCAGTATATTTGTCATGACTGTATATACTTTGACTACTATATTACTGCAGGCGCTGCTTGCAATGGTAATATTATATTACGATCACTACTTTGAGCAATCATTGAGCACACAATAAACATTTTTACAGCAATGCAGTGACAGAGTTAGATGTTTTACCTCTCGCGTTTGCATTGTCGGAAAATCACCAACTAAAGGCGATGACTGTCGCAGCATGTCCGCTTTACAATTTGTATTGCAGTCTACGCTGTGGTACAGTAAGCTTATTGCCAAGCTTCATACTTTTTTGGGGTAATTCAATTTCAAACTAATGACATACCTATGCTTAGCGCGGCTGGTGCTGCGACATTTGAGAAGCTTCGCGATTCTTTTGGATGGCTCTGTTAAGGCTACGCACAGGAGGTGTGTACCGAAGCTTAGACGGGCACTTACCTGAGCACCAGCAAAAACAGCTAGAATATTCTATCACTGTTGTGCGAAATACGGCATGTTTCACTGGCTATCATAATAGTAGACACTTGACGTCTGTGCTCCAAGGTCTCATTGTACAGTGAATATTGGTGGTATTTTCAGTCTATCTCTAGGCAGGCGCACTATCCTAATAAATTATTGTCATCTCTGTGAGCTCAACTTCTATGTACGTGATCATCACAACCACGTTTGGCTATTATCAGCTCTGTCCTTGTGATCTGTAGTCGTCTGTGCTTTGACATTGTTCGGGAGCGTACGCGCGCACATGAAATATTTTTTGCCTATAGAGTTTCGCAGAGATGACAGTGACTATACAGGGTGTCCCAGCTATCTTTAGCCAAAGTTTAAAAATACGCCGATACGCGCAGTTACGACATGACCAAATGCATGTTGCTGACCGTTGCCTAGAGATTGACTGTTTTTTTTTGTGTTCTAAGATAGTGTTTGATTAAATATTTTTCTTTAGCTAACTTATGAAGGAACGAATACGGATAAAAAAATTCAATGAGAAGGTCTTAGATTGGTTTGGAAAACGATCGAATAAACAGTCTTTGGCATTTAAATCAATCATATATTTAAAGTTTTGTTGCTAACTACAAATGTCTGCGAAATGCAAAAAAAAAAACCACGTGACAAATTCACTGGAACGCCCACGAATGCCGTGATTCAGGTGCTCCCCAACGTACCGCGTACAAACGATACGCTTTCCCCATACCTGCTCACGACAACGAAAAGTAGTCACAACGGTTATCGCTTTTGTGGCTGATAGAGAAATATTTTCTTCGCAAAGCCTCCACCACCAATGTGGCCCTGTCGAGACAACACAATCGGGCGATTGCTATGGTCATTCACACGCGGAATGTTAGGGATCATATCTGTTCGGGCTAGCTGGTATATGACGATTGCTAGAGCACGAGCTCAGAGCGACAACAAAAGGACAAGGAGAAGACAAGCGCTTGAATAATCGTGCGCACTGGTGCGCGAGTGCATTTCTCAAGCGGTATTTTTTTGTGGTTGTTCGTGGGCATTTCTATTTAGCAGAAAAAACACTAATAATTTAAAGATATAGAGATTGAAACTGTCTAATTGGACGTTTTTCAAACAGATCTATGACTTACTTATAGAAACACTTTATCCATCTTCGTTCCTTCAAAAGTAAGTTATTTAAACAGATCTTATTTAACAATATTTTAGAACACAAAAAAATTGTGTGACTAACTCCAGACAACGGTCAGCAATATGCAATTGGTAGCGTCACAATCGCGTTTGTCGGCACATTTTTGAAGTCTAGCTAAAGATAGCTGGAGCACCCTGTATATAGTTTTGGCGGTGCAGTTCTCCTACACGCAGTCATCTTGGGACTGCGGAATAGCTTTATTCTTATACATGCATTGACCGGCACATCAATGAAAATACTGTAACTTATTGACTGGTCATTGTCGGCTAATTAAATTCAATTGCAGAAACAAAAGTCGCAGTAGCATTCTCCTTTTATGTTTTTTCTCGCTGCCTCAGAGTTTCCTGTAAGTACACCACAGAAAACTCTGGCGCTAGTGTCTCTGGAAAATGCAACGCATAGCGCTTCAGCCAGCATGAGAGTGGTGGTACAGTGCAGGGGTTTTTGGCTTCGTTATTTAGCTCCTATTCTTTCCGTGTGGCCTGCGTCCTCTTGGTCCTCAGATGAAGTTCATGAAGAGTTCGGCAGTTTGACAGCACCACCTTGGTCTTTCTGGGCTCAATACTTTGTATCAGCTTACGAAGTTCCTAATTATATTTATTTCGCTCAAAAAACCATAAAACAACAATAAAGAAAGCCACAAGTGTGCTTGAAGCTGCAATCGCTAAGATCAGGCAAATACGAGTACTGCCCTTCTTTGCCGTAGTAGTTGAACATTCATAGAGCTATAGTTTCTCTGATAAATATAGTAGGAAAAAATACTCGCTGCTACAAAACATGTTTTGCTGAGAAATGGTTGTGGCGCAGCTGAGACTTGCATAGTTCAAGTTTCCTCTTTCGGACTTGTCAAAGATGGCACTGTTCCTGTAGTGAAGAGATCATTCTGTAATCGGTGTTAGCATGTAGCACTCATTGGCGCGAAATGATAATCTATAATTGTCCTTTTAGCTTGTCGCTATTTCTTAGAAGCACATGCTGAAGTACTCCCCTCACTGACTTGAAAAAAAAACGCCCCAGTAGACTCAAGATCAGAGATGAAGGAATGCGCTGTTGTGGCCGAAACATCTAATTCCTCTACATCTTAGACGATTTAAGAAGATCTTGTCGCTGGAGATACGTGAAGCAGCACGCTCATTTTGTGTGATCACTCTATTTAGGAGAATTGTTTCATGAGTTTTGGTGGCGGGTGTCTTGAAGGACGACTGTGAGCAGGTGACAAATCTTGCATTTACTGCTTCCTGAAACATTGCTTGCTTTGGTCATACCGGCGAGTAACCAAATTACAGACAACTATATTATCTCACTAGTAAACTGACTGTCTGCAAACATGTGCTTAGTAAATATCGCCGCTTTGTCTTCATTCAATTGTTTCATCCTTAATAGATCTCCACTAGCGGAGCATGCAAACAGTAGAACGGTGGTCAAAAAATGCCGCAACATTCCTATAAAGCCGCGGCTGCCATGAAAATGGGTAGTGTTACTATATGTTTTGTGTGCTGTGATCAGTGTAGCTAGACACCTTGAATACTTTTGTGATCACCTACAATGCCAAACTATAGTCAAAGAACATCACTCACGTGTACACCGCATTCCATATAGACGTCGGCTATTGTGCAGCATTGATGAATGTACGTTATAATGGAAGATGGCTATCACAGTCATTTAAATAACTTAATAATTTATTGTGTGATTTATTATTTACAGCTGAAGGCGATGACTATGAACATATTTTATCCCCTCTGGATCATGGACGCCGACAGGATCGGAAAAATCTACGCCACGGTATGTTGAAAACACTAAGATTATATCTTGAATAACTGCGTTCCCATCCATGCGGCATATTTTTAGAGCAGTCGATAATGTTTATCCTGTTATACTTTCCGGTTATTCTCATAGTGATTACAGCACCAATGGAAGTGTGCATGTACACGTAACTATATCGCGCGAGCGTCGATCACACGAAGTATCAGGGCCTTACAACAGCGACAACATGCGAGACCGGCAGTATAGTATATCAGTGCCGGTTTCGCAGATAGTCCCATTTGTAAGGCGCTAAGAGCAGGCGCACCAAGCAACAATATACACATTTTCACAGGAAGGAAAAAAAAAACACCGCCATGATGGGCTGCGCGCGGGAGTACAAAGGCCAAGGGTGCAGCCATGTCAGTGCATTTTTGAGGGGCCACGCCAATTTGGGCAGCCCGAAGAGGACTGTGGCGGCACCTAGGGAGGCGTTTTTGAAAAGGTCTATAGCTCAAGCATCTCGTACTTTCAGTAAAAGGCTGACTAACGCAGTTGCGGCCGACCTTCTGCATTCAAATATAAGGCAATATTTCTTTTCTTGTTATGATATTCTAATGATGGACATAGTTCAGAGTTAATATCAGTTTTCATGTCTTTTTGGTTGATTCCTTGTAAAACAGCGAGCACCGATGATAGTATTTTCAGGTGTTCTCTCATTAAAAATTTTCAGTTCAGAGCCAGCGCTCGGGTTGTGTCAACTCTTTTTTAGTCCTTGTTTCATCTGCTTTGCTTACGCTTTGTTCGCACCCCCTAAGAATAAGATAGCCAATTCTACGCCCCACATGGTCATCGTGAGCAAATTTATATTCATAGTTTTTGTTCGTAAATATACAAAATGGTCATGGACAGATATTTCTGAAAATGGTGGAAGTTGTCCGCGTGTCACTGCTGCTTAACGCACCGCATAAACAACCTCAAAGACGCTCACCTCCAAATCCAGTAGTTACAGCTGCCGAATCACTGTCTAAATGCCATCAAAAACAACGCGAACAGCTTGCTGCTCGAGACGCAGTAGCCAGAAGGTAATCACCGTGCATAGTTGCAACAATCTGTATTCACTGAAATGTTTTTTTTTCCTAATGACGATACATGAATGATGTATTTCATTGGGGAGAAGAAAGCGCGCTTTGCATAATATGTATGTCCATTTACGCAGAGTATGGTGAACCGCAAGGAAGTTGCCGAGAGCTACTACATCTTGCGCCGGGCGACCATGCGTCGGTACTGGTCCAAGTTCTCCAAAGAACAAGCTGAACCGGAGTAAGTGATTTAATGTCCTCCAACAAAGGCACTTCCTCTTTATTTGCTTTCACTTACCGTAAATGCATCAACACAGAGTCCAAAACAGTTATAGTAATTTAGTAGTTTGGTTTAGAAATTCCATGTGAAAATTCAGTGCCAGCATATCGATGTTCACTTATGCATGGTTTTTTATCACTTTAAAGGTGGCAGGGCTCCGTATTCGACATGGAGTGCAGATACGACTGCGAAGCCAACGCCTTGTGTACGTAACACAGTTCATACAAGCGAGAACACTATTTTTATGTGTATGCGCTCTCGGTGATTCTCATATGGGCTTTGTGTGAATTATTACACATTCATCGCCTATGTTCAATCCGCCCCGTTTAACGCTTGGAGTATTAGACGAGCATTGCTCCTTTACCGGTATTCATTTTTAAGACCAAAGCCAGTATCAAGAACAAATGTTACTGTACATATGCATCGTCACAGAGATCTATAAAGAAGCTTCTCGCATTCTATGGGTGGTGTTTAAAGGGCATGCGTTTCAGCCAAACTGTGTTTTACGCATGCGTTGTGCTGAGGTATATACACCTTGTGCATGCATCATGCTTAAGTACATAATGAATGTTATCCTTCCAGATATACCAATGGGCTTGTTCAGCGAGCCTATTCTTCATTCCGACGTTTCTTCGTAAGTTTCATCACCTGCATTTTTTTATCTCTGCCAATTCTCAGCGCACATGTTTCTGTTTCTAGTTAATAGAGTTTCTGATCGTGTAGGCTTGTACTGACTCTTAGTGATGTGCACGCTTTTGACGAGCTCGAAATTTTCGGTGCGACTTCACAGCATATTCAGCGTCTCCAGACCAGGTGCCAGAATAGCTCATGCCATGCTGGGTGCTGTTGACAAACGAGGTAAGAATTCCCGTTCAAAATATTTCAGAACACCTAAGCTATGTTTATTTCACGTGTCGCTTATATCAAGTAGCACCAGGACGACCTCATTGCTAGCTGCAAAACTGCATAGATTTCGACGTTTATGCTGGTTAGTGAAAACTTCACATCAAAAGAGGATGCGAAACATCATCGAAAGAGACATTTACGTTGCAGTCGCATTACGGCTACTCAAGCAGAGTTCAGTGGGCGCAATCAGTTCCTTGGAGCGCGTTCGATATTAAGGCAAACTTCAATTCCATGTTCGAAGCGTATTGTCAGCGACACTGGAGCGACGCACAATTTTTCATTTATCGAAGGTACCACCCCTCAATACCTACGGTCGAGCAATCATTCAAGATTATCGTTTCATTCTGCGTTTATTTATTTGTATTACTTGTTTACTTAACTGTTCACTCAATGAATTAGTACAGTGCAGCATCTTTTCTTTGCGGCGATAAGGTTTATTACAGATGTGGGCATATCAAGCTTGGTATGGGCCTTCCACGCGGCAAGCTGTTGTCCAGAATAGGACGGCCGAAGTTACGAAATTGTAAAAGAACTAGATTTGGTACATATCTTATTGCTTACATTCATCCTGTTCGGTAATGCATTAGTTTGTAAAGCTCGTACGTAAAGTTGAAATTGGACACCGTGACAATTGAGTAGAATGAACTATATAGATACGTGTATATTGGCCACTGTGTTTATGAACAGCGACCACGTCCTCAGCTTTTGCTTGTAGTGCGAATCGCTACAAAACGAAATCGGCGCAGGCTTCCTGTACACCGTATCGAGCACGTATAGAAAGTGGTGGACGGAAGAAACGCACTACCGGTACGCCCAGGTGCTCTCTTGCTTCATGGAACAGTACAAGGGAATCGTCGACCGCAAACTGCATCTCAGGGTGAGAAAATCATTACCGAACTAGAAGCCGGGCAACCGAGTCTTGCAGGGCTTTGTGGAGTAATTTTAGCTTCTAACTTTCGATTGACAAAAGCGAAACGAAGAAGATAACGAAAGAAATCCAATCTAGCATGCTTTGTCATCTCTTTTTTTCATCCATTATTGTGATGTACATATAAGACAAAATATGACAAGTATACGTCCTTTCTAGACTGTAAGCCGAAGTTGGTCAAAGTTGAACTAACTGCAATCACTAAATCACTGCACAAATGGTTCGTGCAACAAAGAGTAAATGCGGCGCAGTGTGTGCAGTGTGCAAACGCCCGACAATGAAGGGCCGAACGGCGAAAGTGACTGCGCACCGATCATCTGCTGCCGCGCTGCACTGCTCGGCCTTGTCGGTTATCACAAAAACAAGTGATATCAGAAGTACGTCACAGTGAAAGCGAAACATTATAAACGATTCGCAGCTGTTAAAAGCAAAAAAGTTTTACTCGCGTCGGTGCAGCGAGCGAACGAGCTCCGTCGCATATTCTTTTCTTTTTTTCTTTTTTTTCCTAGCTGCTGGCACGAAATGGCTCAAAACAAGTTCAAGCCTCCGAGCCCACACACCTCGAATAAGCCGTTTCAATGTGCCGAATGAGGAAATATTACGAATAAAACCGAGAATGCTAACAAAAGTAAGCTGTTCGGCTCTAATCGTGTTCCCGCAAAGTCACTGGCCTCAACTTTGAAGCGATATACGAAGTAGACATTGTATATCATCGGCACCAACACGGCCGGCGGCTGGTGTGAGTGCGTTGCTGGCGCAGGCGAAAAAAACGTCGCACAGATTTTTTTTTTCAAATCAGATGTCTTCTGCATTACCGTATAGTTAAAACTGTTTCTTTCTGTATGCGAAAGTTTTTGGCAAACAAGTAGCGCGAAGGCGAGCACCGATACGTATCCTCGTGTGGCCGGCGTTGCAAAGTGAACGACTCAGGAGCACAGTTGATTAACCATGCTTGCGAATGGTCTGGTCGTTGTCTCTGTACATATATCTGCATCACTCCGCAATACGCAGTGGACAGTGGGCATCTACCTATTTTTCACTTGTGTCTAAATTAACGACGACAAAAATTTCTTAGCAGATGTATTTTTTTTATTGAAAGTTGCCGTTCAACCGTGCTCTTCGTATGCCTAGCGACGCTGTCTGCAAGAAGCCTGCATGGTGGCATCGGTGGAGCGGCTGAGTGCTTTGCTAGCCTTTCTGCTGTTATGCCTTGGAGTCCAAACTGAACTTCATTGCTTCCGCTAAGGCCACCAGCGTCAAAACAAGCGAGCGAGCCAGGCTAACGCTATCACCGGCTACGGTGTGTCTTACGCAACGCGTGGCAAGCGCACTTTACCTTAGGGTTAATTTTCAGCCCGATGATTCAGTCGACATCACCTAGCCCGGCGCGTATTACGCAACGCGTGGAAATACCACACGCCCATCGGTGCAATACAAGCGGCGGTTCCTGATTGTAGGCTGCTGACGTAAGGAATACCCAGGGCCTCTAAAAGAACCAAGCAGCGCGACGAAAAGCAGCAGATGATAGCGTCCCAGCAAACGTGAGCGTCAGAGCACGCGAAAAAATTCCGGCTGATCGCCGACCTCCTTAAGCTGTCGGCCCAGTGCCGAATATGTAACGCCTCTGTTTATGCTGTACGTAAATGTTGCCTTAACTCACCGTCGCCTTGTTCACTCCGTATATCAGCTCTGCCCAGAAGCAGCCATGAGCTTAGATACACGCGATTCTTAACACTGCATAAGCGCCGCTGTTATGCTTGCGTTTGCGGGTTCGTGCACCAACACTGCTAACGTTGGTTAGGCCGACACGATCGGGTTCCAGCTTATAATTCATATTAGCTGACTGAAGAGATGTTGAAGATTAGGTAGCTTCATATTAAAATATCGGTGCACTTTGGTGTTACGAGTGAGAACACGAAAATTTCACGTACTATACGCTATCCATGTTTATTGCTTTATTACGTCGAGCAGACGTAGGAACCGGCACTACATGGATGTCAAGATAATGTGCCTATATTTATCCGATGGTTAGATTTTGCAGTGTAGCACAGGCGGTCGGTATTCGCGTTCTGTTACTTTGAAGTAGTGGTGTGTGTATATTTGTGTTGCGTGCCCCGTATTCTGAGTTCTTCAATGCTGATCAAGTTGGAGTTATTTATAAAACATGCCGGACAAACTAAAGGGGGGCATTTTTTTTGCATTCGTCCAGATGGTTCAACTGCTTGTCCCACTGGAGCATTCCACGAGGACTAACATTTAAACCAAGTGGATTGCAGTTACTCTAGATGTTGGTTCAAAATCGGTTCATAATCTGTGGCGGCCCACTTAGTCCCTTGAAGAACCAGTGTCATACCCCACTTTAGTCCCCTTAGGTTTAGAGCATGCCCTTCGAGATTAGCCGCCAGCGCGCCATTGCTACGGGCGTCCTACTTGGCACGTCGCCTAGCGGATAGGTGTAACTTTGCCGCCTGCCTAAGGCGCCGCGAGATCGCGACCTTTCTCAATGAGTCGAGCGGCGCTCGTTTGCCTGGCACAGCGTACGAATTCAGGTCGATTATGTCGTAACAATTAACCGTATTGACAGGTTACCTATTTGAGACACGCTATGAGCGCAGCAAACAACGTGCATCTCTTTGCTACAGTGACATATAACTTAAGGATACGTTCTTAAGAAACAACTCCTCGCTTTCGCATGCAACTTTGGTCGTTAAAGAGCAGACTTGGATAACAGAGGCCACTAGCAGGCAATATTTAATCTATAGGTTGCTTGCAAGCTTGCCGAACAGCTTTTTCTAATTGCTCGCGAAATATGACAGTGCGTAGGCATGTTTTGTTTTCTTTCAATCGCTTCCGCGCATCTATGAAAGTACTGCAGCAGCTTACATTACGTCATTACAGCTAAATATTTAGCTTAAACACATAAGTTTTGGTGTATGCAACCACGCCTAAAGACATAGCTTCGTCTTTCACACTTCAAGAGAAATTCTTGCAGCGGCACTGTTATGGATATAAGCCAATTCTTCCGAGTTTTTTCGCGTGCCTAACGTACTGTCTTTTGATTGCTTTTATTTTTTTCTGGTCTGCCGGGATGCTAATGCAGATGTATAAGTGCACACGGAAAAACTTTACTGAATGCCCCCCCCCCTCGTCTCTATTTATTTCAGTTTTAAATGTGAAGCATTTCTAGCGGACTTCGGTGACTTTGAGCGTATCTATCTATCTATCTATCTATCTATCTATCTATCTATCTATCTATCTATCTATCTATCTTATCTATCATCTATCTATCTATCTATCTATCTATCTATTTCCGCCTACGACATTTAGCTCTCCTGGCCGCCTCGACAATGGTATCGATACCAAACTTGCTACGGCATAACATGACTGTATGAAAAACATATTTGACTAGTCATAACACGATAATCATGATGTGTATGTCATAAATGTCATTATTATATTTCCTTAGTCCTGCAGCTCATGCGGTCGTTTCGTTCACATGGCATGTTGCAAAACTGGTATGGCGTGGCATGATTGCATGGTGAACACAAGCGACAGACCCTAACATAAAGCTTATGACATGAGTGTCATGTAACAATACGACTACATGCCACGCTCATGATGCGCTCGCTGCCATTTCGCTAGCGTCACATATACCAAATTGGATATTACAGTACGTGAATGGTTGACGATGTATGTGACTGGTCCAAACATGTAATCATGAGATTCATGTAATGTAACGACATGACTATATGCCCACGCTTATGATGCGCTGGCGGCCGTTTCGCAAGCTTCACTTATACCAAATTTGGTATTACGGGACGTGACTGTGTGACGAAGGTATGATACTGTTGCAAATTTGATAAACATGAGATGCGAGTGATGTAACAGCACAACTACTTGCTACGCTCATGATGCGCTCGCGGCTGTTTCGCTAGGTTCACATGTACCAAAACTCGGCATTACGTAAGCAATGCGAATGGACTACATAGGTTAATGACACATAAAACATGATAATCACGACATGCAAGACACATAACAACATGACTACATGCCACACTCATGATGCAATCACGGCCGTTTCGCCATCTTCACACATGCCAAGTTTGGTATCACGTGACGTCAATGAATGACGAAGGTATGTGACTGGTGTGAACATGAAAATCATGTGATGTGTGAACAAGACTACATGCCACAGCCAAGGCACCAATATATTTCGACGTGACGCGGTGCGCGTGCTCTCCATCGATCGTTTTGACGCGTCACGCCGGCGTTGCGATGCCAGGCGCTGGATCTGCCATATACTCGCAAAGTAAAGTTGTTTGTCTCTCTCTACCATATACTACATATACTATATACAATATATAACATACACTATACGTATACTTATGCATATATATACATATACATATATACATATACTATATATAACGCGCATGCGTTAAAGGAACGCGCGCTCCGCGCTGCGTTGCTTTAACGCATGCGCGTTTCAGCCCGTCTGGTGCCCCTCCGTCACGAAAAGAAGGAGACGCAGTGTTGTCTGGGCAACGCATCGGCGCGAAACGCAGCATGTCGTATTTCACAACGGTTGCCGTCGGGCCGCGCCGAAGGACAGATGGTCACGCCGGTGGCGCCTGGCGTCAGACTATTTAGTGCTCGTGTTTTGTTTACGTTGCGTCGCTTTGCCCAGCGTACGCATGAGTCAGCGCTACATTGGAAGCATATCGGGCCCTTCATGATGCACTCGTGGCCATTTTGCTAGCTCCACATATACCAAGTTTGGTGTTAAGTGACGTCAATGGATGACGAAAGTATATGACCGGTGCACACATGATAATCCTGACACGCGTACCATGTAAGACCATGACAACATACCACGCTCATAGCGCGCTTGCGGTCGTTTCGCTAGCTCGTCATATACTAAATTTGGTATCACATGATATGAATAGATGGCGAAGGTAAGCGACACATCCAAACATGGTAATCACGATCGTAACGTTGTGCAGATTTCGAAATGACATATCAAACTTGCTCATTGGTGCTTCGCATATAATCAATTCCCACTGAACCGAGGACTCTGCCAATTTTTTATTCTCTTTCTTTTATTTTCGAATGAATTTTTTAGTCGGGGTATGTCAGGCGTCTCCTTGGGATCTGTTCACCATCATCTCCCATAGCCACAGCTGCGGACGCGCGCACCCCTAGAAACCGGAGCCTTCACCATGACACGCTTCGGTGTCGGCAGCTGTCAGCAACAGCTGTGGGTGCAGGCGTTTATTTTAACCGTGCACGCTAGCCACTATACTCGGCGACAACTTTTCTTGGCACTGAAGGGAAAGCTACGGAGGTGGAGCTTCTGCACATGTAGCACTGCGCGGTGTAGTTCATTCTGGCGCACGTCTCGTATCGTGTTGTAAAGTGACAGGGGCGCACCATCAGCGTTTCATGTAGACGTAGACACCTCTCTAAATTTCAGATGCACGCAAAAAGGCGGGAATTTTTCACTCAGTCATAAACGCGAAAGCACAACACATAAATTAAAAGAAATACAAATATTTTACAGGTGTGAGCTGCGCACTTTCCCAAATCGCTCAACGTAGAAAATAATCGTGGAGCACTTACATATAAAGCTGAAAATAGGGTTGCTACTTCGAAACTACTTTCCCTGGTGGTAGGATGCATCGTAATTTTGCTACGTAGCTTTCCCTTCAGTGCCAAGAAAAGCTGTCACCGAGTAAAGAGATAGAAACGCACACAACGTTTTGCATACAGAAAAACACTACGTGCGGCAAATGGCGCTAATGGTTGCATGATGTAAGGAAAAATAAACATTATATTTTAACGCTAGGTTCTCATGTGCGAAACACCATTGTAGACGCCATGCAATGCATTCGCATTTGCTCACGATCCCCGTTGGGGATGGGGAGGAGGGGTAGGAAAAAGTGGGTAACGATTAAGAGTACTTAGTACTCTACTATGGGAGAGCCTAAAGCCGTCCCAAGCGGCAGAAGCAAGAGATTTTATTACTGGAGACGCATTTTCAGGGGTGAAGCTCCTTAAAGCGGCACCCGTTCATCCCTCGTAGTAGTGCATAACATGTCTTATGCTTTGACCTGCAAAGTGGTGCCGGTGGGAGAATTCTCCTGTGCGTTGTTGAACAATGAAAATTCGCAGCGTGCGCGTTACTAAAAACCAAAATTTCTCATCATTCCCCATTAGCAGCCATTGGCACGTACATTGAGCACTATCTGACCAGTAATGGTTGCGAAGTTATACTCGCTGGGCGTAACTTCCTTGGTTTCAGAAAGGCGTTGAAGACTGGAACGCCGAAGCTCCTCATAGCGGCATTCGTTCATCCCTCGTAGCCGTTGTAGTAGCGTGTAACAAGAATAACATTTTCACCTTCAAGGTGGTGCCGGTGAGAGATTTCTTCTGTGCGTTGTTGAACAATAAAAGATAGCGCTCTATGTACATGACAATGGCTGTTAAGGGGTAATGAGGGACAGGAGAATTCGGCTTTCAGTTAACGCGCACGCTGCGAATCTTTTATTGTTCAACAGCTCACAGAAGACAAGAAATGGTTGCTAGGTTATACTCGCTGGGCGTAACCTCCTAGGTTTTAGAAAGGCTTAGCGAGCGTTAGGCCACAGTGTCATGAATAGAGTGAAGTAGTATACACATGAACTCGAGGCGGTTAAAGCTGGGAAGTAGACACGAAGCGCAAGCCATAAGAAAGTGTGCGTGTGCCACCTCTCGTTTAGTCCTTAGGAATTTCCGCTGGATGCCGGTGCTCCTATGTGCGGAATATATGATGAAAAAATGCGAGATGGTGGTACTTGGAGTGTTGACTAGATGGACGAACTGGACACACAGACAGATGCATGGACGGATGCACGGATGGCTGCACGGATGGATGCACGCATGGACAGACGCAGAAGCGGATGCATGGACAAACACAGGGATGGACGCACGGATGGACGTGCGGACGCACGCATGGACGGGCGGAAGGGCGCACGGATGGTCACACAGACGGACTGCATGGAGGGACGGTAGCAAGAGCGAAAAACGAACGGATGCTTCGCTCCACTCTCCATCATTCACCCCAGGATATGCTGCCATTTTTTTTTTCGTGACCGGATTTACATGTAGACGACCGCTATAAAGGCTTCTGTGGCTACGCTTTGGCCACAATGAAGAACACTAAGTAGTGTTATTCCGTGTGTCACCGCAGATTGATGGACGCCACAAGCTTTTTTTTTATGGGAGGCGAAAGTGCTAAGAATCAAGGCGCTGGTTTTTATCGTTGTAAATAAAGTGTCATGTATCTTCTAGGGATGATTTTCGCCCTCCTCTACCCAATCCAGGCATTGGCTTTGGTGCATCAAACCAATTTCTTGATTGTCCAGCAGCCGCAACTAAAGAGGGTTCTACGTTCACTTATCTTCTGTACATAATGCAAAACATTTTATACATTGAAGCCTGATTATCATAGCTCTGCCTAGAACAGAGAATTAAGGACACCTCCTTTCCTCAGTCGTCCTGTGCTGAAGTGGCAATGGACATGCCAGATACCATTGAAAAACAAGGAAATGGGTGGAACTATTTGATCTTCATATAAAAAAAAGGTGATTTCTGCTTTAAAGCAAGCACATTGTACATGCAGAATAAACATAAGCCACCGCGAGAACCTACTAATAAAAACTGCGTTTTTTTTGAACAATGCATGACTACGCAGATAAGGAAAATAATGAATGTAGTGAATCGCACATCAGGGACGGTTTGCAGAGGAACAAACGCAAACAGTATATACAACTCTGGATGTTAGGTAGAAAAATAAAGCAAGAGAGAAAGAAAGAAAGAAAACAACACCCACATTATAACACGCGAGACAATCTATCAGCGTTCGTGTCTATTCCGTGTGTGCTGTTTTTACAAAAAGATCCCTGAGAAAAATTACCAGCGCCTAGCAAAACTTACCGTATGACATCAATACCTCTTGTGGCGAACGGTCATGTGCATCGCCCCGCAGTCCTAGGTATGCGTCAAAACCGAAAAGGCAATTGCCCAATTACAGCAGCAAGCAACATTTTGCCTTTGGTCACCACATGTGTGCTCACTTTTTTGATTGCTAGTCGCACAGTAGCTGTGATTGCCAAGCTTTCGTCCTCCGTGCGTGTTCTCGTCGGAAGAAGCGATCCATGGAGGGGAGGGGGGGAGGGAGGGGCGCCCGCAGTGGTGCGATGACGGGAGTAGTTATCCCGCTTTCTCTGAATTACGACCTCGCATGTGAACAGAACGAGGATGACTGGAAGCAACTGCGCACCTACCAGCTGATCTCGGTGGCCACGCTTAGAGTTGCCACTTCTTGCAAATATTTGGTGCATATTTGCCTTTTTTGCCTTTTCTTCGTGTATAACCTTCTTCTCCTTTTCTCAGCTTACATCCTCGGGAACCTCCGAAATGAACGTCGCTGACAATGCAGCCCCAGAAGTGCTTTACGAGGTGAGTAGTGGAGACAGCTCTTTGTCCGAACCGCTTTCGGTAAAATAAACTAAGACAGAAAAGTAATTGCTAGGAACATGGTTTTCATGGCGTATTTCGCAGCACGAAAGTGTCACGTGAGTGTCACCTGGATTCAATATTTGTCATGCGTACTTGCGCGCTATATCTGCGATTTCAATAAAAACTGGTCATGTTACGCTTATAAGACAAAACTAAACCAAGACATGCTTCAATTATGTTGTGAGTTTGAAATGGCACTGAAACACTTTTTGAGTAACCATAGAATTAATTCACTTGAAGAGTTTATTGCCACACAAATTTAACAAAGCTAAAGGTTTAAGAATTCATCCAGGATGAGTGGAGTATAAAGATTTGCCACACGCTGCAACCGCATTCTCTCTTGTTTCGCCCCGACGAAAGTGCTGAAAGCTCAGCGAAAACAAATGGAAGGGGCAAAAAAAAAAAAAACCTCACGCACGCCTCGTGATTTCGAGCACTTTTTTCCTTTTTTTGGTTTCTTCGAATACGTGCTTTTTCAGTGCGATCGTGCGCGCACGTGTGGACAAGTCACGGCCTCCCGCGGCAAGTTCTGTATTTATACAGAGCGCGCCATGTTCAAATCAGCCAATGGCGGATGGATGGGCTTCCTACGAGTGCTTTTCGGCTTATTCCATGCTTTATCGACAGAAGAGAAGGCGATTTCAGCTGACTTTTATAATTTATTGTGAATTCAACGCCGCGTGCTGCACTTTAATATTTAGCTCGCGTGTTGTCAGAAGCCTCTACTGCCAATCGGCAGCGCTTTCTGACTATGGTCTAAAATTGTTGCAAGGCCCTTTTCAATTCTAAAGGAGAAGAATATGAGGTGTTCCGTAAAGGAAAAATGGGGTCGCTCAATTGAAATTGCCATTATCTAGGCTTTTTTAACGTGTTTCTAAACCTCAGTTTGCGGGAGCATAGCACAGCACTATCATGGAAATGAAGTAAGATAACGCAATGTGGGGAAAAAAAAAAAGGCCCGGGCAGGCTGACAAAAACGGACAGAGCGCTATCTAGTCAGTCTGCTCAGCCATTCTTTTGTCACCGTAATTCCCTACTCCAGTTCAAGTAAGATGAACTAACTAACCCGATCTCCGACACTTGTGGACTTTATGAAAACGCAGCCGTGCTGCAGCGGGAAATTGATTGCCCTACTTCATGCTTACCAGGTCTACATTGCAGCAGCTAAAATGGCAGCACGCTTATTGTATCTTACACCGCATATTAAAAGAATAATATGAGACCTCATTGCTCCACATTCATTTCAAACAGCACGTGTATTTTTGTTCGCACCTACAATAGTTCAACGAAGCAGCGATAGCACTACCAGTAGAATTATTTTACTTTGGGATCCTGACCACTTTTCACCAGAGTGCCTAGTCTTTCTGTAGTTATCACTCGGTTAGAACAGTTTTGCAGTATTCTAGGCCTCAAATCTTCGTTGCTTAGTATACTCAAGGGCTAAAGAGCTTACTGTACTCATGTTGGGGAAGTTTTGCATGAACACTGTAGTCCTTTAGCGCTTAGGTACAGGTAACAAATGACTAATAAGATCGTTGCTGCATGTACCACCGCTAACAGAATTTGGTGTCAGAATGGAACACCGTGGTCGTACGAAGCGATTCATCATATAAAAACAAGTTTGCAAAGAGAAGTCGGTTCGTTTGGTGCCATTAGCCAACTTGAATGCGAGCAAACATGCTGTGTCACTGTCTTTAAGGAGCAAACACGGACCAAATAAATATATTTTTGTGTTGAAATAGGTCTTACATGGATGTGCATATTCGCTACGGAGCAGCAATTATCATGGAGTTTGGGGCAATACTGTTCACGCGTAACAACCAATTTAGCAACTTCTAGTCGTGCTTCGGCAAAGCTGTATTGACCATTGAGCAGCTTTGCAATTCATCTGATTTGCAATTCATCTGATTTGCAATTCACCTCAGAAGCGGAAAAAGTAAGAGAGACAGATAAGCAAACGGAAACCGCCTCGCATGTGGTCGTGCTGTCCTACTTTAGTCTTTACTACAATCAGATGACGGGACATGGAATGTTGGTGCAATGTTGCTGTTGGAGGCAACTTTGCGCCGCACTGGCTACTTACGACCCGTATTCCGATGAAAACTTTGAGTTGACTCCATGGCTATATTGTGGCTACTTGAAATATTGATGTCGGGGCATCTAGGAGCCATAATAGTTGTTTGCTTTTAAAAAGTATTGCTGCATAACTTTTCTCTAGTGTCGGCTGATCCGAATACGCGTCTTCTCCAAGCAGTGGGTTGGTGCGCGTCTATACATACATACATACATACATACATACATACATACATACATACATACATACATACATACATACATACATACGTACATACATACATATACATTCATACATACATACATAAATACATACATACATACATACATACTTACATACATACATACATACATACATACATACATACATACATACATACATACATACATACATACATACATACATACATACTTACATACATGCATGCATGCATACACACATACATACATACATACATACATACATACATACATAGAAGTTTGAAACCATAAATCAACATTAACACAAATGTACCCAACCACACGTGAGCAATGTAGTCTAAGACATAGCCATTGCAAACTGTCACTTTGTATAACTTAATACGGAGCTCTTCAACTTAAATACCTGATACCTTTTTTTTTCACTTAACATCCGCAAGTTCTAAGTAATGTGAATGAAGCCATGTCAAAACCTATGTTTGAGCGTGTCGTTCAGTTTTATTTTTTGTCCTGTGAGCCTTCATAATATGAGGAAGGCATCGAGTATTATGTGGTGTACGACATCTGTATTCAAGATATTGATTTGGTAAAAATATTTCGTGTGTGTCAAGTACTGTTTCTGGATGTACTATATATTTGTTTGTTTGTTTCTCTTAGTACTTACGATTTTTCTTTCGTTGTGTAATTTAAAATTGTTTAAAACCTAGTTGAACAGTGCTTGGGTGGTAGGACCATTGTCAGACCATTAATATGTCTTTAGCCGTACCATCCCTTCATATGTACCTTGTTTAGATATACCATCGTGAAAATAAACACTAATCTTATTAGATAATACTATTATATATATGTAGCCCACAAATAACTGGCTGCATCACTGCAAACATGAAGAGACTTAGTTTCATCCGCATTGTAAAACGCGTGGCTAGCACGCTCCGTCTTTGCTGCCTCCGTCTATGCCGACGCTGTGCGCCAGTTTGTGATGCTGATGCACAGCTCGTGTTCTCGTGAGAACTTCGCAAGAACGCTTGTTCGACAATTCTGGCGCTCACCTTCACGAACAAGGACGTCCTGGCGTTCCAAACGTGCAGCCTGCTCTGCGTCCACGGTGGGAGAGAAAAAAAAAACCCCGCCGTGGTGGTCTAGTGGCCTAGGAACTCGGCTGCTGACCCGCAGGTCGCGGGACCGAATGCCCGCTGCGGCGGCTGCACTTTCGACGGAGGCCAGAATGTACGGTGTCTCTTATAATCATAGAGTGGTTTTGAGATGTTAAACCTCACATATTATTAAAATCAATCAATCACCAGCAAAAAGGAAAACCTTCATTTGGGAATAGTAAGGCCCCTTAACCTCCCCTTTACCCCTCCTTGCACTCACTTCTCTTTCCCACCTCCTTGCTTCAATATGTATTACCCGTCTGATAACTGAAACTCCATTTCGGCTCCATGGCTACCACGAGTAGCCTCTCACCTCTTTTCTCGCGTCTTTTTTACCACCTTGCTTTTTGTGAAAGAAAGGGCGATGCTCTTGCAGCGTGTATTTTGCTGTGTTCGCGTTCCACCCTAAAATACTATTAGTAGCTATCGGTGCAGACTGCGCTGCAGTGTTCGAGAAGTTTCGCGATATTCATCGATTATTTTGTCAAGATTCCGTGCAGGATGCGTACTATTAGGTCAATGTGAGTGGCTACGTGAGCACCAGTGATAAAACTGGATGGTGAGGTGGCTAATGTGTAAAAGACGGTGCCTTCTACCGATGATCTAATTACTGACGGCCGATGCCTTCCTCGCTGGTACCAGTCTGAAGCGTAAATTATTTGAACCTCACATTTCCATTTTTTTTGGCACAGCGTAGCCCGAATGAAAAATTTCGTCTGGCCTCAAGCCAACTGCGGCTTCGTTCACTTCATGATCTCTTAAAGCCTACTTGAGCCTCCCTTCCTCCTTCCCTACTCCTCACCCTAGCGTCTCTACTTCTCCCTCTTCTCGTTACCCTCACATATTATTCTACCCCCAATCAATGGCTTTTCGTATACCCCATTGTGATGCTATACATTACATGGCTATCTTTCACTTTCCTCTATACCCTCGCAGAACGCCTCGCGCGTACTTCGTTTCTCCGCACCCTTTCCATACTACATTATACGTGGCTATACTATAGTTGGCTATGCTAAACATAATTTTAGCCCCGTGACGCCAACGGACCGCGTGACATGATTTAAGAAGACACGACAGGACCTTGAACTGGGCTTTTAAGTGATCAACACGTAATACAAGCATCTGATAGGGAATACATGTACAAAATAATTGAAAGCTATCATTGTTTTGATAGCGAGCCAGCGCACTACATGAAACTATAGCTTAAGTGCAGGCAGAAAAACAAAGTGGTGCGCGTTAAAGAACCCCAGGTGGTCGAAAGTTACTGAGCCCTCCACTATGGCGCCTCTTGTTTGCATATGGTGGTTTTGCATATCAATCATCAATCATTCATAAACACAACAGAACACAGGACATGCGCTGCCATGCATATTTTCAACTAGCCCAACTTTTGATCCTGTTGAAATATGTCAAACCCTGTCCATTTCATGTTCATCATTTGCGACTAGTGCACACGTAGGAAAACCAATAAAGTTGTTACTACAATGTATCACCACAGAATTATACAGCTTATCGTTCGCAGCAGTACCACATATCGTAACGCATTCGCTACCCCTTAAACGTTGCCCGTCCTCATGCTCATACTGCCACCTTCGCATCTTCTTTTTTTTGTGGGAGCAGCAAATGACTGGAATGACCTTGCGCAGAATATCTCTAACTCAAGTGCATCTGTTTTCACAGAAGTTATCACATCACAATATACCATGTAACAAAGTGCTATTTTGTATATCTTGTAACTCAATTCTTACGTAATACCGCCTGGTAGGGTCCTTCAGGAAAACAAGTGAAAGTGAATTACCCCTTGTCTTTGCTCGCGTAAATCTGGAGCAGAACTCGCAGAAGTTCTCTTCTTTAAGTGTGATTCCCCATTTATTATAGCCGACGTTGGAAACAATGTAGCCCGTGCCGCGATTTGCTGACATATTTTCTAAAGAATACTTACACCATAGGAAGTCCCTGCTCCTTGCACTATTCACTTAGAAACTAAACAGGTTGCTTCTTAATGATGGGCTTATTTAAACTTGCGTGATCTTTCATGGCATAATATTTTGCTTTTTATTCCTTTCATACAGGCTTTCCGCCAAACAGTCAACGACATGGACATCGACAACCTTCACTTCTCTATGGCTGGTCTTAAGAAGTTCAATCTTGACCAGCTCTTCTTCATTTCCTATGCCATGGTATATCAATTATTTTTCTTGTCATAGCACTCATTTTAACGTTTCCGTAATGTTTGAGATCAAGTGATTATTTATCTCAGCAAATTCAATAGCGATATTGCGTTTTCACTTCGCGTTTGCAATGTTCCCACGCCCCTCCAATATACATTGAACTCTTAGGATTGGCATGTCGATTGAGCAAATGCAAAATTGCGGAGTAACCGATGTACTATGCTTCTTTATCTTAAAAGGGTAAAAGAGAGAGTTCACCAGTAAACTGCAGAATGACTTTGCACTAGGTTCCGCTTGATTAGCATAGCATACTCTTGCTATTCGATAGACAGAAACGAGTAGCGAAGTAAGTGTTTTGATGACATATAAGCCTATCTATGTGTAATGTATGAATCAGATGCTCCTATTTTTCTCTGGGTGTACAAAGGTGTGCACTGTGTGCGCACCCCTTTTAGTTGGGACCATAAAACATTACCCCTAATGTTTCAAAATCAGCCGAAGAATTTCTCAAACATTACTTGCTGACATCATTACTCTGTTAACTACTTCGCGTCTGAGAACATGGTGTTTGTGTGATTTTGTATTCCATTTCCTCTCCAAGCGATTGGACGGGGGTACTCGTAATTGAAAACGATTGTTAGACTGTTTTCCTTTGTTCCTGTGTGGTAACTACGTAATTGTGTAAATGAATGTGGGTACTACACAGGGATTTTGTGAAGATCAGAAGGAGGACTTTCTTAAGAAGCAAATACTTCATGGTACAACGAGCCCAGCAAAGTACAGGTGGGTAGCAACGAGTGATTTAAAAAAAATGCCAACGCGGAATTGTTCAGGTCAGCCGACGGTCGTTGTCCAGAAACTAAAATTTATCAACGTGATGAATCAGCACGCGCTACCTTTTGCTTCCTCCTCATGCTTTTCATATGTTCTCGCAAAACACGTGTGCCCATTTGTCTGGCATGCATTATAATAACGAGATGGGCGGCAGAACAAGTATTAAAAGTGAGGAACAAAAAAAAAATGAGTAAGAGCGAGAGAGACACCTGGAAAGAATGAGACACCCAGAAAGAGATTTAGAGAAAATTTTGCAAAAAGGCCTCTTCTTGCTTGACTTGAACCCAGTTATATACAATCATTATTTGAGAATCATGACCATTTTCCTATCCAGGCATGCTGGCCGAGCATATAACATAGCCCTGTATGGTATATATATATATATATATATATATATATATATATATATATATATATATATATATATATATATAGAGAGAGAGAGAGAGAGAGAGAGAGAGAGAGAGAGAGAATTGCGATTTTCAGCGAGCCATTTTTGAACAACACAACGCTTTACCTTCCGTTCTAGGAAGAGTTACGGCTACGCTCTACAATTAAGTATAGCTTGTCACTTCACGTATCAAATAGTGGGTCACGCGAAACGCCCAAACAATGAGGTGTTTTCACGTTATTTGGTTTTTTTCTCAGGACGACTTTTTTCGCACACAGTAGCGAAGCTAAGCGGTGTCATTAAAAAGGCCACCTCTGTACCTAATATTCTCGTCTAAAAGCCGCCCCTGCGTATGACGAGCACCGCCAATTACAAACAATGCAAAATAAGTGCTACGAAAATTTTCCGTATGTTGTCCCGAGGCACATTTTCTGCATTATAGTGAAACAGCTTTCAGAAGCCATCCTGTGCAAGAAACTTTGCGTTGAAAATAATAAAAACTCATGCGGAGTTTGATACGTGTAGTCGGTGACAAGCTAAGACAAAAAAAAGTATGCTGATGTCCTTTTGTGTTGTGCGCGCCAACAAGAGCTTCTTATCAGCTTTGAGGTAAGGATCAGGGTGAACATATGAAACATTGAACTTTTTTTCACGCGTACACAGCGCCATTGTCCTCGCCGCCATCCTTCGATGCAGTTGAAGTTAGTGATTGTGCCATATTTCATTCCCACCAAAGCGGCAGCAGTTCGAAATGCTTTGCTACTTTTTGTCGTGTTTCTTCCTTTCCGTTGCTTGAAGTAGCAACGCGTCGTAACCACGAAATTTGAGAGCCATGCGACCTCACCTGAGAAAACTATGTTTCTTTGGCCGTCACCAAGTATGTATATGTGACGTATCAATCTGATTCCTGCTTCCTATAGAGTTTGGTACATGCGGTCTGCACTGCACGCCTGATGGGTTCGAAAGGATTTGAGGGTGAGAAGGTGAGGTGTGAGAGTGTGAAGGGACAAAAAAAAGGCAGGGGATAGAAAAGCATAACGTGAAAACAAAGCGAAAGAAACTAAAATAACAAGAAAGAATAGAGAAAGAAACATTGAAAGTGTAGATAAAAATAATAGAAATGTGTAGAGGAATTAAGGAACGAAATAGAAAAGTAGAAATATATTAGGCGAGAAATCACAGAGGCAAAGAAGCTACAGAAAACGTAGATAGGAGAGACAAAATGAGAAAAAAAGAGATGAGCAAAAGAAAGAAAAAGTAGAGAGGAACACAGGGAGCCCTCCTGCTCCACATTTAGTTCAGGCTTGGCACTATTATTGTGCGAAGCTGCATCAGGTTTTTCTCTTTGAGGATATTTATTGGTATTGCGATTATAGGTGGGAGATAACGATGCTCCCATTCAAGTGTCAGAATTGCGCTTTGGCTTTTATCCTTTCTTTCTTTTTTAGAATACCTGTGTGATATGAGTCACAGCTACTCGCAAGCAACGGAATCGGTGTATAATTGTGGCCCATTGGTGGGAAAAGACAGACACAAGCGTACCACCAAAATAATATACACGCTTATTATACTTGAATATGGGCACTGCTGTGATTTTTGTAGCCAGAGTGATAAATTAATAGCAAAAGTACGCCTTTATTGTCAAACACATTTATAATCAGTTTATTATAAAAACACGCAATCCTAAGGCAAGTGCGTGCTCTCACTGGAATTACTTTTCTCATACAGTAGTAGTTGAGATCCGAGAACATTCGTATTTTCTACCATGCATTGTTGTCCGTGCATTCCTTGATAGATTAAGTGTCGGCAGCACTATGAACGTAAAGTCCTTTCTATGATGCATGGAAATGATGAACCCTTCGTTCGTGACCATATACAGCAGCCAGTAATGTGTTCGCTGACGTTGGGGTCAAATTAGCACCTCCTGTACGTGTTGAACATTTTCACACCTTAATCTAGGGGGGGGGGGGAAGCAGTCAGTGAAGTAGTTAAAAAAGCTTACAGAGGGTGTACTATTACCATAGTTGATAACCATTTGCCCTTGTTACAATGCTCGTGAAAACGCCCATGCTGCACTATTCCTTCGCACCGCTAATCTAACCTTTGTCGTATAACGGTGTCGCAGGGTGAACCTCCCGTTCAGCAACATGCCCTCATTCGCCAAAGCCTTCGGCTGCTCCGAAGACAGTCCCATGAACAGAACACTACGGTGCACCTTCTGGTGAAGCCGGGCAGCCGGATACATCGTCAAGAAACTCGCGTGATTTCCAATTCTTCCTTTGCTCGTGTTGTCACACCGGCTTCGTGCTGTGCTTTTGGGACATATCAAATATAGACTTTTTAGTTTCTGTGATGGATGCATACATAGAGCAGATGAAGCAATTTGAGGCATCACCCTTACCACGTAAGGTGCACGGTTGTTTCTAAGGATAGCGGCTCATCTTTGAACATATTACTGCAGCTGTAATTGTTATTGTGGCTGGTGCGAAAGAAGAGACAGAGCTACTACAATTAAATGTGACATTGTATCTGATGCATTCTTTGATACTGCTTAAGTCAACCAGAGGAATTTCTGTGGTAATTACTTTTTTGCCACCTCACTGGCGCGGTAACAATTATATACGCGTTACAATCTGTGCACTTTGGCCCTCGATGATTGATTGTAACGTCACATTAGGAATTTTATATTCTTCATGTTGCACATAATTAAAAGACTAGCACATATTGTCACGTTGGTTAGGTTGCGTTTGCTTTTCTTATCTTACAAAATTATTTTCGGTTGCACATCGCTGCAACTTCTCGTCGGTTAGTTTGCATCGCGTATGTTCGAAGATGCGTTAAAAGGTAGGCTACCCTAGGAACTGTATGTTCGTACATTTGGTGGAGGCTTTCATGGCTAAGAGGCTGTCAAAAATAGTTTGACACTGTAATGTGGACAACATGACATAAGGAAATCAAGGTCTTGCTTTTGAGTTCTCACCTCTATGACAGCGCTAACTTACTACTGCTTAGTTTCATCACACTGCAAGGGCACTCGGCATTGTACGCAGAAGAAGTCAGATGTTAGCTCACATTCTGGACTCAGGCGTGCTAGGAGTTCTCGCGGTCCACTGCTCATGGCATTGTTTTTCTAGCAATAGTGCTCATCTGTGGCGGGACAAAGATTTTCATAACTGGAAGTCCCTAGCCGAAAATCTCCAGCGGAAAGTATAGCAGCCGTCGCCGAGTGAAATGCGAACTACCACATCCGCTGTAGCCATGATACAACCTATACACGCATGGAAGATGAGTGCTCGTAACTGGTGCAACGTCTTCAACGTTACTTCGTAAATTATTGAAATCAGGTGTATTGTTCTAAACCTCGCTTTCACATAGCACCCCGGCTGAACACAACGCAATGGTACAGTATTGTGCTGCGCGGAAAGTCAGCTACGGCGCACCCGAATACTGAGATGACTATAGAGTTATCGTTGGGCGCCACATAGCGAAAATTCGTGTTGCATTACTCCAGCAGCACCTTAGAAAATGCCACTTCACATCAGAAATTGAACGGGTGAAAAATTGCGTCAATGAATAAAGCTGTTCAGGATGGGCGAGGGAAACATAGTAGATCAGGCCGTGTGCCCGTCATTTACGCTGAAAGCCGAAAGTGAACCTTTTCGATATTCACAGGACTAGCTTTGACAAAACATGTGGCAAATCAGTTTGTTCTGCTTGACGGCAGCACTGGTGTAGTCGGCAGTATTTTGCGGGGTTCAAACCTCGTCGCTTTAGGAATTTTGGCTTTTGTGTACATACACATGTAAACACTGCATGTACACGCTGGCAATCAGCACATGCATGAGCATGCATAAAAGGAATGGGGGATCGGTTGTTCGCTCAAGTGCAGGCAAGCTTTGACTTTGCGCAGTCGATGCCATAGTGCATGTGTACAACCCCCACCCGTATTAATGCCAAGCATTAGCGAACAAGCAGTTATTTCGAGCGTTTTCATATGTCTAGCTACCTGCTTACATCTAAGAGCTCTCATAGTCGTTGCCTTTACGTGGTGTAAACCTAAATCGGGGCCGGGAGCTGTATATACGAATGAACTGTGACGATCTGAAACATGACACATTTATCGCGTGGATGGTTAGGCCCTTCCCCGTAACCACATGTGTGGGTCATTTTCTCATATCGCGACCCATGATAAGCAGTATAATTTATCGGTGATTCTCAATTTGCAATAACACAGAAAAGCGAAAATACACATTGAAAGTTTGATAACATGTTTTTAATAGGTTAAGAAAAAGAAGTAGATGCCGTTTGTTATAGATAGCACTTTCGACGTAGCGCACAGACGCTCACATGTATACAATGTAACAAAGCGCTGTATTATAGCGTTCCCAGGCCCCGCACGAATACGCCAATAAATGCCCACGTGTTTTCGTTAAGAGTACTCGATGTTCACTTCAAGGGCCACTACTCAAATTACACAAAAGCGCCAACCCATCATGTAGCTCTTGACTCAGCGTGGCAAACTGCAGATACTCACCGACTCATTTGCGTGAAACGCACAATGCACGATATCTACTGCCGTAGCTCTTGGTAAGAACACAAGCGTGCACTGTCACACCTTTTCACGCGGTAGCTTCACTGGGCTACTTTCGCAGAAATTACGGTATGTGATAATAAGGCTAAGGTTAAGGATGTTGTAGGTAGCCGGCGGATCTAGCCTTGCATAATTTGCAGGCAATTGCACCGCCCAGTTCCCTCTTTGCTAATTGTAGCTAATGTCCTTAGTATGTTTTTTAAGTGAGCACGAGCAGGCTTTAAAAAAAAATCATGCATAGCGCGACGCAAGCCTGCATAAGACGGCAGCCTTTGTGCTATTCCACGTGCAGCATTGTGCCATGACTTTATCTAGCTGCACTATGCCCCAAACATAATTGTCACTTATCACCAGTCACGTGCGAGGTATGTACCAACCCAAAATTTCAAGAGAAGTCGCAGCACCTGTTTCCTGAAGATCGAGGAACCACGCGGAAACACAATATAAGTTACGCTGTTACAGTATAGGCGTCGTGAACCGTGAGTGAAAGATCAATATATTGTGCGTTACCGAAAATTAGAGAAAGATCACACTAAGATAGATCATATAACTGTTCGGTCAAGGTGAGAATAGAAACTAGGCCATTCCTTGGAAATCAGGTGTTCTACAACAAAGCCACGTCCTCGCTAGTTGAAACCTGTTTGAAAAAAAAAAACACTATGTAGGTCACGTAGTTAAATGGGTATCCTTAACCTCAGTATTATTGGGCCGCAGAATGCTGTCATCGCACTAGGAGTCGAAGCAATGATAATCATTATTAGAGTTTAACGTGGCTAAACCACCATACGTATATGAGACGACGTAAGGGGGACGCTAGAAAGTTCTACTATGTGATATTCTTGAATGAACACCTAAATAAAAGTACACGGGCCTCAAGCGTTATCGCTCGCACAAATGCGGCCACCGAGGCTGCGATTCGGTGCCGCTAATTGCATTTCAGCGGTGGAGCACCACTGCCACTGGCCCTGCCGTGGTGGTCCAGCGGCTAAGGTACTCGGCTGCTAACCCCCAGGTCACGGGATCGAATCCTGGTGGCGGCGGCTGCATTTCCGATGTAGGCTGAAATGTTGTAGACCCGTGTGCTCATATTTGTGTGCTGGTTAAGGAACATCAAATGGTCGCAATTTCTGGAGCCCTCCACTAGGGCGTCTCTCATAATCATATGGTGGTTTTATAAGAATAAACCCTACACATCAACCACTGCCACTAGGCTACTGTGGTGCGTTGGTGTCAGAACAAGTGCGTCGAGTGATGACTGAGAGGTGCATTGCGTGACGAGTGGGTGGTGGCACGCGCAAGTGCAAAACCACTTGCGGGCTAGTAGTGGAAACTTCTCAGAATCAGCCAAAGAAATAAATATGATGCATTGGAAACTTCGCAGCTTAACATCTAGCATAAGTTTTACAATTGTTTGATATGGTCAACGGTCAATGTTGCACCCACATACCTTTTTTTTTTGTCTGGCATGGTTGAAGTCGATGCACACAGAGCCCGATTATCCTATCGCGTTTTACTCATCACGGCGAAGCTCAGGGGTACTCCACGATTTCTTGTAACACTTTTAGCTAGTGCTCTGAAACACATTCTATAATGACTGATGCAGAGAAAGAAACTTTCTTTGTGACGCATCTTTTGAAAGTTTTTTTTTTACTCGAGTTCTGATGCCAGAGAACAACAGGCAAGCGTTCCGCTCGCTCCATGAATCCACGTTTCCAGGCGTCGCATAGCTCGAGCGTCTCGCCATTCCCGGGATGCCACTGGTCTTCGAGCCGCCATATCAAGAGAGCGTCGATCTCTGGGCCGACGACGTCACCTCTGCAGCTATAACCTGCATTGCGCAGTGGAATAGTTAACAAAAGCATTTACACTATGCCAATAGAGAAAGAGGAGGAGGAGGAGGAATAAACTTTATTATAAGAAACCCGCAGGTTTAGGTAGCCGGGTTTAAGCCACCCACGAGCGGATGCCAAGGGCTTGCCTCGACGCCGCCTCACGGGCGTGCTGGGTCGCCCAGGTTTGGTCGTAAAGAGCGTGGCTTCGCAGAGCCTCGTGGAGCTTTTTCTGAGAGTGGGGTGACAGGACGAGTACTTACCTACCTGAGAAAGACCCTTATTTTTGGTTATTTACTCCTGATAAAATACGCCCCTACATCTCCCTACAGGCTTGAGAAGAAGGCACGTTGATTCATCCTGAGTTACAGTAAGGAAAGCTTCAATTAGGACATTCTCCGTAATACTGCAAAGAACAAGAATTAACAAGTTAAGTTTAATAACATTGAAATATTTGACGCTCATATATATCACACGACGTGTAGGAAGTTACGTTCAGCGTAACACCTCGAGTGGATAGAAGTTAAATGGAAGTTATCTTGATGGCGCCCTCATTGAACCCATCATATGCTGTTTCGTTGCCCCGCCGCGGTGGTCTAGTGGCTAAGGTACTCGGCTGCTGACCCGCAGGTTGCGGCATATAATCGCGGCTGCGGCGGCTGCATTTCCGATGGAGGCGGAAATGTTGTAGGCCCATGTACTCAGATTTGGGTGCGCGGTAAATAACTCCAGGTGGTCGAAATTTCTAGAGCCCTCCACTACGGCGTCTCTCATAATCATATGATGGTTTTGGGACGTTAAACTCCCAAATCAATCAATCAAGTATGCTGCTTCGTTGGCACGAACACAACGTTTCGATTCCAGAATATACAGTAAACAGCACAAAATAATTCTGGTATTTGTGAATTTGGTCATGTCATGCCTAACGTGCTGTGCGGATTAATACTCGAAAGAACAATACAATCACGCAAAAATATTTTCACAAAAGATAGATACTTACAATACGCGCAATTGCCGCACAAATCTGTTAAATACTTGTCATCGTATTGATTTCCTAAAGGACAGAACAAGCTGTTTTCCATGGTGCCGACACAATTCTTATCACTGCATGCGTATGACGTCAAATTCCAAGCTATCAGACGCCCTCAACTGCGGCTGCCTTTTGGGCTCATTTGGTTAAATTCCTCTCAATACTTTATTTCTTATCCAACGGCGGAACTCTCGTCATAATGTGGATCGACTGTACAAGCAGCGGGGGTACCTGCGATACAGTAGTGGTGCAGGCTCTTCTCACAATCTGTACAAGCAGCGGGCGTCATTCTCATGACAAACTGAATGCTTAATCGACTACTTTGGCCAATTTTAATACAGAGGCTTCTTCAACTTGTTCTTCAATGAAGCTAACGGAACATTTTAAAGATTTAAGCCATGAAAATAAAATGGATTCAACTGAAACAAAGTACGGTAGTGCCACATCACAAGTGTCGAAGAATTCTGGTCACATGAGAAAATCAGGAAATAAGCAAGTTATTGAAGTGCGAATCAACGTCGTTATAGTGAACAAATCTACACTAAAGCTAGGAAAGTAACTCATTAGCAATCCTCAATAATTATTAGATCTTCATGAACTATCAGTTTTTGTCTATGATTTTCCCATTGGATAACGAGTGCCGGTGAGAGATTTTAAATCTTTCTGGAACTTGCGCCGCATGACAAGCTTCATAAACTTTGTGAACACATTGTAGATGGTACTTGGTGCCCACCTTAACGGTCGGGACCTTCTGGCTCTTCGGGTGCTCCTCCGGGCAGCGATTTGCCTGCGTGTGAAAAAAAAAGGCATTGGTATGCGATCACTGAAACCAGGCACACTGGTATGGGGCACTCATCAAGAAGAACCTACGGTCTCTAAAAAACAAGAAGATATTGCAGATTTCTTTACTTCTTCAATGTATGTTTATGTAATTAATAGTTTTCGCATACTCTGTTAAGTCGTTGTATTTGCGGTTTGCAGTTGCCATGGCTTCTCATTGAAGTTGTAGCTTTACCTTATATGCCGTATCATCCATACCTGTTGTTTTGTTTTTATGTGTAGCGTATATTTCAGATTTCATTTGACATGTAATCACTGATGCTCCGTTTTTAGGTGACAGTAGATACAGTGATGAATGTGTATTAGGGGCAAAGCTCCTAAAGCCGTGGGCCAGTCTATGTATATCTTTTGTGATCGGTTTGTAACCACCTAGTTGTATGATTCACTCAGCAGGTGGCGCTAGTGTGACTGGCAGACAGATGGGTGGAAGGACAGAGACTTACGGACGGGCGGACGGACGGACGGACGGACGGACGGACGACAGACAGACAGACAGACAGACAGACAGACAGACAGACAGACAGACCGAAGGAGAGATGGATGGACGTACGATTCACGGAATACCGATAAAACCCTCCGGAGCTTCGCCACACTCATCATTATTCACTCCGTGGATATGCTGTGATTTTTTTATTCCGAAGTCAGCTTAGCGGGGGAGCAGCCTTTTGCACGGAGACCTTTTTGTACTGAGCGCTGCTTGTTGCAACTACAATCGCTGTGGTTCACCTTTGAGAATGATGAGGTAGACGACGAGGCCAATGATGGCGCACATGCAGATGAGGAAGACGCAGAGCAGCAACAGGATGCCCTTAGATGAGAGCCACGGCCGCGTGGGACCTGCAGGCGCCCCCGCACCACTGGGGTCCCCTACGCCGCTCGACTCCACACCGCTCAGCGCGCTCCTGCGTAAAACAAATCAAGCAGGATGCTATTTACACTTACCACACTGAATGCGGTCAACACACAAAACGAAGTAGAGCAGCAGCGTGCGCTAAAACAATCGATTCAAACATGGGCAGCAAACAAAGCAGTATTTTAATGTGATAACACTAGTTCGGCACTTTGGAGTGAGTGTAACCTTAACGAAGTTACAGTCGAGTGAGTTTGTACTGGTACACACCGTCAAGCGACTTTGAAGCAGACTCAAGGGCCTCAGATCTTATAGAGAGCTTATCAATTAATGGCTAATACCCTCTTCCTTCGCCATAGCTATTCCCACCCTGCTCTAGCTCATTTCCCTCGTGTACCGTGTTTGTTTGTCTAGCATACAGATTCATTCCAAATAAGCTGGAAATTTCTGCATTGGTGTGATGATCGCTGTCAAGCGTATGATAAAAGCTTGGCTTACTCTGCCAATCCCTTGTTCGTTTTACTTGCCGTGAAAGATCGTTCGAGAATGGCTAATATAGGGCGTGCATTCTATTGTTCATTGCCTGAAACATCGCATCATGTGGCTTGTGTAAAATACCTAAGTTACTTGAGGGGCTCATTCATTCATCATTAAAGGCATGTTCTCAGTCTGTTTCTTCCTGCACGTTGCGGTTAGCTGCGCCTTCACTATGGTTTCTATGTCAAAGCACCAACTCCCCCAACAGTCAACACTTTGGAGGCTCATCCAGTCTTCGTAGCAGAAAGCAAACAATAAGCGTGAAAATCGAGAATGCACAGGAGAAAGTTTTACTCACTAAATGATGTAAAATGAATGTATGCATTGCCAGCACTTTTGTAAACACTTTTTTATTCTCTTACTTTCTCAATTAGGGTTTTTGTGTTAAAAAACCCTTGCAACACCCGAATTACAACGTTATCTTAGGGGTGTTATGAACAAGGCTACAAATGCGCGACATTTTTGTTCAGTTTTACACAAATTTTAAGTATACGCTAACCATCCCGATACCACCAGCAAGACTCCTACTTACTAGCTGCTTGCGGGTCTATTAAGGAATCAAAGCAGGAAGTAAAGTAATGCAACCGAAATGCAGTATTCATCGATAAAGCGCGCAAACTACGAAGAAGGTAGACACAACAGGAGCGCCGCTTATCCAATAGAGTAAGGGCTAATACTCCTCTATCTGTTCCTCTCATCTGTGTCGTTTGCGTGATTAGTGAACACTCACAAAGTGCACTAATTTGGCAGAATCAATGTAATGTTGCGCACGATGGCGTAACAATGACCCCCCCCCCCCCGCCACTTATAAGGAGGAAGCTCTTGAAGCTGGCGGTAAAACGTCCGCAGGCTGCGAAAACCATCCGCACAGTTGGCAAGACCAAACCTCCACGTCAACGGGCCATCGGGTCACTTACAAAATGAACATTGACATGATGTATTTCGAGCTCTCCTCGCGGAAGCTCAAACGCATTTTTTTGTTTTTTTTCTTTTTTTTGCGGATCCCCTTCTTTCAATTTTATGTTACTTCCCGAGCAAACATGCTTCGGTCAAAGTCTCGGCTTCGTATACAACGAGAAATCAACCTTACTGAAATATCTTCAGCCGCCGTCTTGTTCTAAGGACTGCAATCTGAGTACAATTATATGTTCTCATCGAATAGTGCAACGGCCGATGCATGCAATGTTGCGTGGAGCAATGTCTTTCCCGAAATGAAGGTGCTAATAAAACATCGCCTGCGTGACTATAAATTCGCAGTCCCTAAAGACTCATAGAGCTAAGCAAAAGCCATCAGCTTTGCTTTTTGAACACTCTTGACGACGTTAGGTTTGTGAAGGTGCAATAACTTTCCTATTGAATATCACAAATGCACGCTTTGATAATGCAGTGCAGCCAGCGCGAGCTGCGCACACTGCATCGTCGCAATGCTCACTGCGATTCGAATACACTGTTAAAGAGTTTAACGCAACAGATCGCTGTAGCAAAAAGAAAGCTGCGCCCGCGCAACCGGTCAAAAGCCAGAGCTAGCGCTGAACCGGATCTAGCCGGATCGCAAGCGCCACACAGTCTCGTCGCAGGCAACCACGGCTGCCTGGACCGCCACGCGTGAGCAGTAGGCGCTGAGCGTTGGAGGGCAGACGGCTTCATGTTAGATGTCACTGAGTGCGGTGGCGTAATACCTAAACTACCCTCTCGTTTGTGCACATGTGATGTGCGGCGGTTCTCAATCAGGTCGAGTTTAATGATGAATGCTTTGTTGTTTGAAATGTGCCTGCGCTCTGTGCTCGTCCCGCGTGTTATGTCAGTGCTCCTTATTACCAAGATGCACTGTAGTGAAGGGAAGGCCTGCGGATTCATATCGTGGACCACTGGAAATGAAACGGTAAGTACCGCTTTCACGTTGTTGCGGTCAGCACTTTGTTAACTGCGTGAATGCGAGAATGACGCCTTGAAACAGTTTTTGAATGCGAAGCATCTCTTAGTGAACTTCGGCTACTTTGAGCGTATCTATCTATCTATCTATCTATCTATCTATCTATCTATCTATCTATCTATCTATCTATCTATCTATCTATCTATCTATCTATCTATCTATAGCAGCTTATGTTTTGGTGCTCTCGTGGCCACCCCCTTTCGGCTGCTGACCCGCAGGTCGCGGGTTCGAATCCCGGCTGCGGCGGCTGCATTTCCGATGGAGGCGGAAATGTTGTAGGCCCGTGTGCTCAGATTTGGGTGCACGTTAAAGAACCCCAGGTGGTCAAAATTTCCGGAGCCCTCCACTACGGCGTCTCTCATAATCATATGGTGGTTTTTGGGACGTTAAACCCCACAAATCAATCAATCAACCACCCCCTTAACTTCGCGTGAACCAAAATTCGCATGGGAGGGTAAGATGGTTTAACGAATACGGCGCGCTTGTCAAGACATGAATAATTTACAATTTACAGTCACGTCGCATACGTTGTCAAACACTTCTCGCCAGACAGTGGCACGTACCCACGGGCGGGTATGTGCCGTTGATATTACCGCATTCAACCTGCAGAGGAGAGCTCGCACAGCCAGAGAGGAAGACGAAGCTCTTGCCCGGTCCTCTTTACGAGCGCCCTTCATTTTTAATTAAAGTGAGCTCTTCTATATCGAACTCCTGCTGTGTCTACGTCGTGACACTGGTGGAGGTGCTGGGTACATGTCCAGGACACCTTCCAACAGCCCGGGATCTAGTCCACAAAGACTTCCGCTCGTCGAAACACCCGTTCACCGCGCCAGCCGCCGCCTGTTAGGCCTGAGCCCAGAGTTCGGTCCTTGGACGGAAAACATGACCACGCCGGGAAACAGTTGCCCCACCATGACGAGCCCAAGCACGACACAGGTGACTGTTTTCACCCCTAAAACTCCTGTGGACTTCCATGGCAACACATATGAGGACGCAGATGACTGGCTTGAGGAGTTCGAGCGCACAGCCAACGTTAACGGGTGGAACGCCGCACAGAAGTTGGGGTACGTGTATTTCCCTTTTCAAGACGGGGCTCGCACGTGGTTCACGAATCGCGTGTGGTCAACGTGGGACGAGTTCCGGCGGAAGTTCCTGGACACCTTCGCAAACACCGAAAGGCGGGAGCATGCACAACGACTCCTTGAATCACGGATTCAAAAGCCCAACGAGTCTGTTGCTATGTTTGTTGAGGACATGGCTCGTCTCTTTCATCGAGACTCCTGCTGTGTCTGCGTCGTGACAATATGCGGGTATAAGCCACCGGTGATGGACACTTAGTATCTACTCTGGAACGACGAGCACACATGGGCAATTTTAACGCGCAAGCGTTAACAAATACCCGACATCGGTAACGTTGACCCAACGAATTCAAATAGGAAATGTCAGGGTCCCAGCTGGAATAGAACCCAAGCATTCTGCGGGGCAATAAAGCATTTCACTACAGAGGTATGCCAGGTCTCGGAACTATTTTTCAAATAGACGCTAATCTTCATGAAACGTCAATAGTGGTTGCAGTGCTGCCTATCCAATTTTATAAAATGAGATATGCACTCGTTTTATACAGCCGTCACGTCGGGTTAACTTTGATTACGGTTAGTTGCCACGCATTGAAGTTGACTTATGTAGCAGTGTCCAGGGCTGCCATTCTCGCGAGCATCAGTTCTTCATATCAGCTTCTGGTGTTGCTAATACGCATGTTACACTTGGCATTGTTGCGCAAGTGCAAACAACTGATTATATAAACATCTGCAACTTTTCAACATATATTGTGCGTGCAAAATCTATAGATATATTTGACGCCATTTCATGACGTGTCGCTGAATAAAAGAATTGCAACACTATCACCTTACCTGCGCATGCTTCGCATGACGTCGAATTTCAAGTACGTGGGATCTGCCGAATTTTTTCTTAACTGGTTGATAAATGAGCGTTTGTTTACCTAGCGAGCATATTTTTGAGCTGTTTTCTCGGGACGGTAGAAAAGTGCGAGTGCGGGCAAGTTTTTCTTTGTTCTGATTATTTAGAGTAGAAAGCAGACTGCGCATGCGCAGCTGTGGTTCAGCGAGGAAATTGAACAGAATTCAAGTGGCGCCCGTAGTTGCCAGTGGTGCTTGGCGCCCCGCTCGCAGTGAACATCTATCTTGCTTTGCTAATACTTGCGTGGGGATGGTGCGTATGAGCTCTTACCCCCTTATTCACAAACTCTCCTCCACGACTTTCACTCTTCACTTGACAGAGTTGAGCACTGCGCCACCACTCGGCTGAAAATGACGCTGCGCTACTCAACAATCAGAGCAGACTATCGCTAATATGCAGTGTCTTGACGTGCCTAGAGATGGCGCCCCCATAGGCTTTCTCTAGTGAAAGCGAAGCGTTGAGTGAAAGGTAGTTCTGGAATACGAGGGTAAGCGTCAACCGTGTCCGAGAGGCATATGCCTGGGCTTGTTGGTAGTCGCATTTGCTTTCCTTTTTTTATCGCACAAAAGGACCTAGAACGCAAAACAAGGGCGTGGTGTCCATGTCGTTATTTTCAGTACTTCTTCGTTTTGTGAGCTAAAACTATCGTGATAAGTCTGATGCATGGGGTGACAGCATATCGCTTTGTTTTAAGTGTGCCTCGTGGAGTTCGCCTACGTGTTAACACATTCCGTTTCGTCCATACCAATGTTTTCGTTCACCCGCAACGTAGGTTGCGGGACACTGCCGGCACCGTACCTGTGCGGCGGATCGTGAAGCTGGACTAGTGTTTAAACAGACCTTTCACCTGTGTGTTGGGCGAAATCGCCATACTTGAACGCTGCAAACGCTAGTTTGAGCATAAACGCCTGGCGTTAGGGTACAATTTACTTTATTCCGCTTTTTTACAGTATGTTTAACTTTCGTTACAGTATGTTTTGTTCGTTATTCAGAGTTATATTAGCCTCACCCTGATTTGGCGTTTAACTTCACTAAGTACTTAATTTTTCTAAGTACTACAGGTGTTCAAAGAAGTTTTGCTAAGTGAAGCATATAAATACTTTCTTTGTGGCACGAAAAACGCTAATTTTATACACAGGCTAAACTGAGACTCTGTGCATTGGCATCGGGATGACTGCAGCGATGCTGCTGGTCGTTTCGCCACTGCAAATGTGAGCTTATGAGGAGAGACGTGTGTCACAAGCAAGCCAAAGCATATATGAGATACTCACGCAAAACATTGCCGATACATATAACAGAGATTTAATTTCTAACAAAGCCGCCGACAGGCCCACTGTCTTAAGGTATTCATGGCGTGAATTGGCTGGAACCCTTTTATTTTTAACATTGAAAGCGTGTAGAAAAAATTAACATAAAGCGCCGCTCAGGAGTATGAATGATGATCGTGTTGGAAAAAATAAGTGCGGATTTTGAACGGTGGTTGCAACGACGACCCCCAGGATGAGCGTTCCGCTTTCTGCGTATCATTACGCAAGGCGTGGCAGTTCGTCTTAGCAGACGTCATTGTGCGTGAGCCGATCCGCAAAAATGCTTTCACCCTCATGATCTGCGCTCGGTCGGAAGCAAAAAGCACGACGCTGCTTTGCAGGCGGGCCAGGTATTTCGCTGTGTCTGGTTATAACGAATTCGACGGAAGTTTCGCGAACAACCCTTTGTTGAGCGGGTTTGAGCAACTGAGACGGCGTCGCTGTTGCAATTTTCATGGAGTCAACATCTACACTCAGCCATTGTCGTCTATGCGGGGTCGTGACGAAGCACTGACGGTTCGGAGGCGTGGGATGGCGTCACTGGCGTCATGAACCGTCATGGCGTCATGAACCGCTGCCGACGTTCGTGTCAGTGGCTAAATTTTCCACAGAGAAGCTCAATTTTCCCCCTCCACAGGACTTTATCTTCTCGCCCAGCGAAGTCTTCAAGACATGGGCAGGCTGCGCCATTGTGTGGTGCGCTCGTTTTACCCATTGGACATTCTTGCCCGTGTCCCTCATCAGTCGAGTGGCCCAATCTCTGCACCCTTTCTGGTGGGTGGACGACTAAGACTTCGAGTCACCTGATTTGCGGAGGCAGTGGTCACCGCCTTCTTTGGACTTCTGTGTTAATAAATGACGAGCTATAAAAGCCTATTATATTTTGTACATTGTACGTGGACGTTAGGCAGTGTTGGAGGGAGACGAGGAGGAAGAAGAGGTTAGAAATAAGAAGAAGGCTGACACCCCAGCCTAGTGCTGTGTATTATTACAAATTGGCGCAGCCGTGTATACTTTCTGTGCGGACATTCAAGATGTGGGTGGACTTCAGCATTGGAGCAAATCAACGCGGTGGCATCCGGATATTGACCGCAACGCCTCAAGATGAAGAGGAACTTGCTCTTCCGGAAGCAGTGAGCACTGACGCATTTGTTTCCTATATAAGCACTAAAATGAAGCTCATTCCAGACCATTTACTTGCTAAAAGAACGGTGAGGATCAACATGAAACTTCAGGATTATCAGAATTTCGTGCTGACTGCAGTAAGAAACGACGCGAAGCCTGCTACCGCTGCTTCGCCCGACAGTTCCGTCGAGCTGATCAACAAGTTTCTTGAACTGCACCCAGAACAGAATAGGCAGCAAGATGATTTAATGCGCTTGCCTGTAAATGCGACGGAAAGATTAAGCAGACCAAGTCGCGAACAAGTGAAGCCAGACATGTTTGACGGAGAGTCTAGTAGTCCAAAGTCCTGGCTCACGTTTTACGAGTATGCATGTAATGAAAACTACTGGCACAGCGACGAAGATAAAGTGGAAAACATACGACCAATCCTATCGGGCAAAGCAAAGAGTTGGTACGAATGGCGTCTCAACGCTCACAGCAACAAACCATGGACAGATTGGAAAGCAAGCTTTCTGAGCTCCTTCAGCGAGAACAAGGTGTTGCTATGGTACAAAGCAATCACGTTCAAATACAGGTCTGGATCTGCACTCAGCTATTTTTATGAGAAAAGGCGCTTGTTACAGCTGGCGGACTCATCTTTGCCTGAGACGTCTGTGGTTCCGCATATCATTCATGGTTTAAGTCCGGACCTCAAGAAGCAGATACAAATGCGAGGACCCAAGACGGTCGAAGAACTTCTGCAGGGAATGCGAAACCTCTACCTCCAAACCTAGGAACCCAGCGTGAACCCATGACACCTGCTGCAAGGAATACCGGGGCCACACGAGCTGAGAAACGATGCCCGCTTGCAAGCTGGAAACCTACTGCAACACCCTTATCCTTTGTCAACGCAACATTGTTGTGGGAGGGAGCTGAAGAACTTAAGTTCCATAACGGAAAGTTCACAGTCCCAGAAACAATGGTGCCTCGAATTTTGGAGCTCTATCACGACTCCCCGCACTCAGGTGGACATGACGGCTTTTGGAGGACATATCACAAAATTCGTCAGCGTTTCCAGTGGAAACACATGAAAGAGGACGTTCAACGATATGCTCAGTCTTGTCATCACTGTCAAACTCACAAAGCCAAGTACCTTGAGAGAACAGACGAGATGGTTTTACCTCAACATTCCTGACGTACCATTTGAAGTCATTCATCTGAATTTCACTGAGCTCAAGAAGAAGGCTGCAGCAGTAAGAAGAACGCAGTCTTTCCGAGTGGCAATAGTCCCGTGCACAAGAATAGTGGCTGCACGGCCGGGAAGAGAAGACGCAAATATTGTGATCGCTCTTTTGAGTCGAGAGATGTTCAAGAATACGAAAATAGTAATATCAGACAATGGGCCAGCGTTTGCAAGATTGGGCGAAAGAACGAGGAGTTGTATTGCGACGCTGCACTCCGTACCATCCTGCAGGAAATGGCATGGCTGAAAGAATCATTCGGAATTTGAAGCAGTTCATTTCCATGTATCCAGGTTTTCAGGGTGGATAGAAGTGCTGCTTGAAGGCTCACCACAATCGGTCGTATACTGCGAGCATCGGCTGTAGCCCATATTTTGCAGCTTTCGAAAAGGTACCAGTGCTTCCTACTGATCAAGAACTTTGCATTGCAGACCGCCTGCAATTGTGCGAAAAACGAAAAACGTCGGAAGCCTACCAGCGATACCGGGAAAGTATGAAGAGGAACTTTGACCGTCGGCACAACACGCGGATACCTCAGATACAAATGAACGATCTGGTGCTTGTCAGAAAAGGCCTTCCCGGCACAAAGCAGGTGTGCATGGGACCTTATCGCGTGGTGCAGATCGCAGTGCAACATGGCGTTCTCAAAAGGGTCGGTTACATCAACGATGATGATGTGCTGGAATTCGCGACCATTGGAAATGTTTTCAAGTATCACCCCAGGAGGGATGAGTCTTCAAAGAGGGGGAGTGTACGTGGACGTTAGGCAGGGTTGGAGGGACACGAGGAGGAAGAAGAGGTTAGAAATGAAGAAAATGGCTGACACCCCAGCCTAGTGCTGTGTATTATCACATACATGTATTCCTTTTTCTCTTCCATCATGTATATAAACCTACGTTCTGTCTCTAAAAACGCATATTCTTACTGGGGAACATCGGCTATGTGGACAATGATGAAGAGCCAGCTACCCTAACGGTACGCACCGTACCCCACAGCCTTTACAGTACGTGCCAGTGGGTTGGTTGACATAACTTTATAGGATATGTTATTGTATTTCACTGCACGTTTACTTAAAGTTCTTTTTCGCTGTACTTGACGAGGCTACGGATTCTTCCAAGCGTACATACATATGCATATTGGTTGACCGTAAACGCACTGATCGTTTGTTCGTCCCACACGTCTTGATCCTTCGCATGCCGTATACTGGAGCATGCCATAATGCACGCCGGATCGGATGTTGATGTGCATTGTCTGCTAAACACTCATAAGAGCGAGTAAGGGTATGACATGCATGCGGATTTCATCGGATATAGAAATGTTTTTTTTTACTATTTTGTATGACTGCGTTTACTCGCCCGATCGAGTTGCAGTACTTGTGCACTCTTAAGAAAGAATTGTAACAGCAGTTTCTATTGGTATGTATTCCGTACTTGTAGAAAAAGAGGTATACAAGCTGTTAAGCTCTAAGCATCCTTAGGCAAAGTATGTACTTGCGTTCGTTGGAGGTGTACTTCGACGTATTGTTGTCTACGATTGTTTAGCGATATTTTCCTAACCATTAATAAGATGATGAACATTAGGACGATTTCGCTGCCTGTATCGGTCCAATGAGGTTAAGACAAGAAAGCTTTTTCTTACTCTTCCGTCATGACTGCTTCTTGGCTTGTCTGCCCCTGCAATGCAAGAAAAAAAAACGTAAGCACATTTGTGATGCTCAAACAGGGGCAACGAGACACCATTGGTTTGTGCTAGTTGCCATCCGTAATTATTCTCATGCCGTGATTATCAACTTGCTCGCGCCCCGCCCATGATACTTCTGCTAATAAGGGGCAAACCTGCGAACGTTTGTTCGAGTGTTTTAAGATTATCACTCTTACAATAAAGTCGGCATGCCGTCTTAGGAAGCGAAACAACATTCAAGTCTAACGAACCGTTTTCATTTTTCTGTTACGCATTTCATTTTTTCACGGGTTACATATTTCGACGGTGGCAGCCACGTTGTTATATACGCCATTGAGGGCGCCAAAAGCGGCCCTCGGAGTTAGCCGGCCACACGTGCAGTTATACGAGCCGTTTTAAAATAAATGTTTCATCTTCAAAAGCGCGCCGAGTTAACGCAGATACAGGAGGTATAAAACGCGGGAGGCAAAACCTTTTGTTTCCTGCATTTTATTCGTCCTGTATCAGCCTTGACCGAGCACCCTTTTTTGTGCGTGAATCGACACATTGTAGCTCTACTCAAATGCTCTCTTCATCGCGGGCCTCTCGATGACCATTTGGTATACCGATATGGAAGTGTGATCTTTTACCGAGATTGCTTTCATTTGACGTTACGTTCCTTTTGCGCACATATGCACGAATAATCATCGTTGTTGCCTACAACAAGTGACGGACCGCGCGCTGCTTAGCAGGTGGATGAAGGTTCAATTACTGTCATGGAGCGATGATATTACAAAGAATCAACGCGGGATGCAAAATAAAGAAAAAAGAAGAAGGAAGGGAAGAAAGTAAAAAGAAGAATGAAACAAAGAAGAAGAAGCGAAGAAGTAAAGAAAGAAAGGAAGTAAGGAGGAAAATATAGAAGAAAAAAGAGTGAATAATCGCCTTCTTTATGATCATAATCGCCTCCTTAAGTTGGTGTACACCACAATTGGTACGGGTGGGTAAGAGGACTTGAGAAATATGTCTGGCTGGACATGATAATAACATGATGATTCCCCTCGTGTGCAATGACAAACCCTTTCCTACAACACGTGGGGCAGGTGCCCGTATAACATGGGCTGCGGTATGAGGGCTGTCATGTCCGGGAGTCCAAAACAAACTCGCAAAGTTTTCAAGCTGGCATCGTCTGACGCAAGTGGCGTCAACATCGATGGACCGGCGAATGCAACCAGCGTCACAACCAGTGAGCGAGTCAGGTTGATGCAATCAACGGCATATCTTGCGATTCATTTTACGGAACGAGCATTGGACTACGATTACCCAGCATGATTTGTGTCATTCTTTGTCGTCCAGAAATGACATGAATATTTTCAGCGCTTCAGTGCTTAGGGCATGAAGTGCTATGTAAACTAATCTAGGGCAGAAAACTAACGCGTGTAGCGTGTGCGAACGTGATATACCGAAGAGGCACTAGCATATCCTGCAGCACGAAGTGAAATTCAGTTTGGATCTCGTTTAGTTACACCTCCAAAAGTGGCTCGCTGGCCACGTGATCCGCGGCTCATAAAACGTATAGCCGTGACTTCGCGCCTAAGCAGAACCCATGAATCCTGTGCTCAATGCCAACTGGATCCTGTGCTGAATCTCAACCGTTGCCCCTTTTCACCCTTTAAATAAAACCAGGTGCGCATGCTGCATTTTCCGCTTCGGGGACTTCAGGGTACTCTTTAAAACATCAGCCTTGAGCCGTGCGATAGTATACGTTCGCTCACGCCGGTAGGCGGGCAAACCGAACGAAACACGGAAGCGACGGAGAGTCCTGGTTGCGTCAATCTCATTTGGGCGTACACAATTTCCAACCAATTGCTTGGTTTGTTTCGACAGCTTTTGGTACTCGAGCTTCTTAAATATCTTAAATATCAATTAAAAACGTTGCGCTCATGAAAAATTACCTACCCCGCATGCTTCTCATAACATTGCTTTCCAAGCACATGGGATCTGCCATATCATTTTTCTTCCTAATTCATGACCAGAGAGTCTGCTTATCGTATCCCCATACACTTTTGTACCAATTTTACTTAAGAACAAATCAAGGAAGCTGCTACTAGATCATCCAAAAGCAGGAGGCTAGGTGGCTTGACAGACAGACAGACAGACAGACAGACAGACAGACAGACAGACAGACAGACAGACAGACAGACAGACAGACAGACAGACAGGCAGACGGACGGACGGACGGATGGAAGGACGGATGGACGGACGGACGGACGGACGGACGGATAGACAGACAGACAGACAGACAGGACAGACAGATAGATAGATAGATAGATAGATAGATAGATAGATAGATAGATAGATAGATAGATAGACAGACAGACAGATATTGATAAATATATAGATAGATAGATAGATAGATAGATAGATAGATAGAGAATGGAAGGAAGGAAGAAAGGAAGGAAGGAAGGAGGAAGGCAAGGAACGGAAGGAAGGAAGGAAGGGAAGGAAGGAAGGAAGGAAGGAAGGAAGGAAGGAAGAAGGAAGGAAGGAAGGAAGGAAGGACAGGAAGGAAGGAAGGAAGGAAGGAAGGAAGGAAGGAAGGAAGGAAGGAAGGAAGGAAGGAAGGAAGGAAGGAAGGAAAGCACGTTTCACGGGGCGACGCAAAGCATCAATCACTTGTTCCCACTTTCTAAATTGGGAAGCGCCTTTTTCTTTTTTTTTCGTCTTAGCTGACCTCAGGTCAACACCACGTAGAGCAAGATTACTTGAAGTTTACTTGAATATTGGGTGCATAGTGGCTACCTTTCTTTGCCTACCTGCGGCTTCCAAAACTTTTCGCCATGGAGTCCGCTGATGAAGTAGTACTTTGTTCTTCCCGTCAACACCATCCCGAGTCCAGTAATGCGCTTTAAAGATAGAGATGCCTATTTGCTACAACAATGGCTAATATTTGATACTCAGGAGAAGTTTTGACAGGAAAACCTTCTCTGCTTATAGAAGTGGACAAGTCGTCAGCAAAATTGATGACTTGTCCACTGCTGTAAGAAAATACTTTCCGTATTTCAAAAGCCACTTTTGCTATACGTGCTTTTCATATCTTCAGCTGTGCTAAATGAGCTCGTCATATAAAAAGTTTCGAAGAAGATGAAGCGAAAAGAAGTGACAGATATGCGACTTCCATGCTCTGAGGACAACAGAAGGTGTTAACACTAGAAAGTTTACTGACACTGTGCGATAAGGAGCAGAAGATGTGTGCAACTATGCGCCACATCATGTTTCAAAATTAAAGAAGCCTGCTCTGAGAAAGCGCTTCTATGGCCCTGCGCTCGCACCAGCATACTTGACTTGTTGTTCTGGATAGTATAGCAAGGAGCTTGATCAGGTTACTGTGATGGCTCCAGTCAAACTTTTAGATATTAACCCTATGTTTATTGCCCCGATATGCCCTTTCATTATGGTAAACTGTAGTGGTTGCGAAGCAGGGTCACTTCCATATTCAGAGCAGTCACTCCATGAGGAAGGGAGGGAACAGCCGCCGTAACGTCTAGTTTACTTAAAGAACCACGACTGGAGCCGTTTTCTGCGCTAAGAATTACTTACCCCAGCCAAGCAAATGCATCAGAATGCTTACATTGCTCACTCCTGAAGCACCCCTTAAGGGGGCCTAACTGTTACGTGCCACCGGAAAACATTCATTGCAAATAGAAGGCCGCGATGCGCACAGAGGCTCGTTTTACTGTGCCACTGTTTCGGAACGACGTCGTCCTCAGCGCCACCTGTGCATTTGGGCACAGCAGCACCGCAACAGCTATCGCGCAGCAGCGCCCACATGTTCCAGGTCAAAATGTGGACCAGAAAGGGGAGATCAAGCCTCACCTGGGAAGAGCAAGAAGAAACGGCGCCAGAGCCGGCCGCCGGACCTGGTTGTTACAGCGGTCGCAGCCCAAGTCTGGCGGCGCAGGCTTCGACAGGAAAAGCGAGCTGCCGAGGTCCGCGCGCGCTCCGGTCACCGCACGAATTCACCGATGGCTCGCTGGCTTGCTCTGGAAACCGTGGACATTACCCTCTACGGTAAATGCGCCGAAAACCACGCGTAGAATCGGGTATATAAGATGAAGACCTGAATGCCGCACTTAACAGCTTTCAGTTAGATTAGGGTGCATGGTTGACATTTCATTTACGAGATTCACAATTTAGCCAGGCCAAAAGCAGCATTGCCTGAGAGAAAAGCAGAGATAGAAAGTTTTTTTAATTGTAATCGGAGAGCTTCGCTTGTGTTCGTCCCTATGCTAATATATTTATAAATAGCAGATGCCGATTTCGAATAGCAGATGTAGCAGATGCCAATTCCGTGATGATCTAATCAGGACGGCTTTACGCTCTCCCATAGTAAGAGTACCTCGTACTCTAAATCGTTACCCCCGCCCCTTTTCTAAACAATAGGTTAAAGAATAAAATAGCCAAGAATGCCCACATAACACCTGCTTAAATATATTCTTTACGAACTGTTATGATATAATTGATAATGTGAATGCATTCCCGACTACATTCGATTTTGATCGGGTGAAGTTAACTCAACTCTCTGGTCTACTCAAAGTTTCAGTCTTCTGGTATAGTGTTAGCTCCTCACCATATTTCTTTCATTCCTTCATCTTTATTTTAATATTGTTGTAATTTTGAAAGATAATTCCCTATTCTTTGGTCCTTTGTTCTTTTAGTATTTGTCTCTTAATCAGTGTATCACAGATAGGCTACTAAACTTTTCATGGCCAATCCCCCTGAGTGGGTATGTGCTAGTGCTTATAGGCAACAAACAAAGGCCACATGCAAAAGGCAAAGAAAATGCGCGATACTATTTTGTTACCTGCAATAAATTATTCATTGAGGAAATAATGCTAGATAAAGAATAACTAGGCAAGAAATGAAGAACCTAATATATGACCAGTCACTGCTGTTCGGAGGAGTGCGCTTACTGTTTGCGCCTCTTTTGGTGGTGCTAAAGAGCATGTACGCGCATTTCGAAACAACTCCGGGACGAGCGCTTGTCAGCGTCTACTCGCAAGATCTCAAGAACTGTTCGGCAAGACAACAGGACCTAAGCGGAGGACGTCCTGATTGAAAAGTGGCAGCATTTCAATCGATGGTTTCACGTCAGCGTGCTGAAAGGTCGAACACCCTATCTGACGAGTTCAGACGCTCGCAAACTTCTGTTTGTGCGCTGCACGTAAATAGAAATCCTTGCGATTGGCCTTGTGCGGCTTCGTACAGAAATATTTTGTACCAAATAAACGAGCGATATCTTTAATTGTATATAGGAGCTGGGTGATTGTAGCACTTCAACGAATAATCGTGGCTCGAGACGGAACACGCTAACGCGAGAATGCAACGAAGTGCGCAGCGAATCGATACATCAGCTGAGAGATAAAAGAAATTGGCCGAGTACCTGCGTACTTCTCTGCATATGTCATCCTGAGATAATCTTGTCTGAAGGCACTGCGTGAGATATGAATGCCATCTGACAGTTATTTCGTTAGAAAAAAAATCACAGCATATCCACAGAGTGAATGATGAGTGGGGCGAAGCTTCAGAGGATTTCATCGGTAAACCATGAATCGTCCGTACGTTTGTCTGTCTTTTTGCCTGTGTGCTAGTTTTTCTGTCTGTGTGACTGACGGTGCGAAGTCTGTCTGTCGACTGACTTAGCACCGTCCATCCATCCGTTCGTCTGTCTTTCTGTCCACCCGTCCGTTCATCTGTCCATCGGCCTGTCCATCCGACCATCTGTTGGTTTGTGCGTCTGTCTGTCCTTACGTCCCTCTGCCCGTCTGTCTGCCCGTCTGTCTTCTGTCCGCCCATGTAGTGAACACTCCAAGTACCGCCATTTTACATCTTTTCATTAAATATTCACCATATACAAGGACCACCATCAAGCGGATATTCGAAGGACAAAACGATAGGTGGGTATACCTACTACTACAAACATCGAGGACGCACGACCTACGGCTTAAGGAGCTTCGCCCCTAAAAAGCTTGTGCAGAACGCAGTCATAGGCAGGTGGCAGCACCATATCGTCTTAACGAAATGTAGGAAACATCCGCTTTTTCGTGAATAGCATCGCATTGTCACCGCAGCGTATCTTCTAATGTAAAGACACGCCCCACCTAATACTTACGTATTAATGTTGCGTCTCAGGTATGCTAATTTTTCTTTTTGATTGAAAATGTTCACAAGTATCACCGCAGCCATCAGATAAGATGGCTGGGCGTTGAGAAAAGGGTTAAACATGGGCTCGTTGGCTTCATCGTTTCGGGTGACGGACAGACAAACAGAAAGAGAAATTGCTGTTTTATATGTATGGACACTATTTACTGTTATTCAGTGCGTGCCGCGATAGAGTAATTTTTTAAAACAAAGTGCCAGACCTGAACATCTCTCAATATGAGCGAAAGTTGGGCTAGTTGGTGGTTGATGCCTGGTATGTAAAAACAGCGAAAGATATATAGAGAAGGACAAAGGAAAAGACGACACCGCGCTGAACTCGCAACTAAACTTCATTGGGAGACACACGCACAGATATAATGCAGTCGACCCGGTCACGTGCAAAACCACGTTTGTTTGCGGTGCTGCGCAGACACCTTTGGTTTTGCCTCGTGACCGGGTCGACTCCATGATATATGTGCGTGTGTCTTCCAATGAAGTTTAGTTGCGAGTTCAGTGCGGTGTCGTCGCTTCGCTTTTGTGCTGTTTTTACATCTCAAGCAAAATATATCTGTTGAAGTAACCAAGAAAGACTAACGTCTTTCAAACGAGATCACATGTGACTTCGATTCGTGTTACGTGGACGCATATGGAGCCTGGTGATATTTCCTTTTAGGAAGGGGGGGGGGGAGCGGCCCTATTACTTTTTATTTTCTTCGAAAAACTTGGTCTCGTAAAGAAGTTTCACAGCTGTACAGTACATATCCATGCAGCCTCCAGCTGATAAAGCAAATGAAAGGATTTATTATGCTCAGCGCAATCATGTTCGTGCATCGTGACAGAGCGAAATCACTGTGCCCGATGAACGCCTCGCAGGTCACTGACAGTTCTACTTGCAAGAGTGCACGTAATGTTTGTGCCGCCCAAACTGAACTGAAGTCATCTTACGTATAATTTCGTGTAGTATATGCTTACAGTAGGAGCGTAATTGATTGCGCATTCTAAAATGCCTTTTCTGTTTCGCTGACGAGACTCACTTATAGCAAGGTACTCTTGGCAATAGAGTACACGCGTTTAAAGGTCATTCGCACGACTATCCGAGCACGATATCACCGGTCGCACAATTCAGACTCCGCTATGCTTTTACGTGGAACACGAGCATGGTGACCGGGTTCCGCGTGCGAGGGACGCCATCGAACCATGAGAGCTGGCACACGAGAGATCGTGTTTCCTTCACAGTGCATAATAAAAGCCGCGAGAACATTGACACCATACGCCGCAGCCAGCCTACCTAGTCTTCTCTTGTGCTTGCCTTGGATTTTGTAATATGTTGCCGTGTTACGCGAAGTGTTGGAAGGCTTGCGTAGCGGCTATGCAACGCATGACCAGATGTGAAAAAAAACGTTTAGCTTCTAGGTCCCGCAAACTAGCATGCATAGCCGCCCAAAGGCATGAATCACAACAGTAAAAGAAAAAAAAGGGAGGGGGGTGTGAGTGATTAGTTGGTTGGCGTTCTTGAGTTTTGTGCAGTGCTCACGAGTACGACAAATATGGCAAAAACAACAGGCGCTTACTCCGAAGTGAAGCTAAGCAGTGCGAAAAAGCGTCGCCACGAAAAAGAAGCACACGGTACAAACGCCCTCCTGTCTGCTTTTGAACGGCTCCGCTTTTTTTCGTGGTGGTTAGCTTCAGTATAAATAAGCACTCAGCACAGTCAGTCGGCTACCCCCTTCAAGTTAAAATATTTTTGAATTATAAGGAGAAACGAAGAAAGACGGAATACGTCCCATAATTACTGTCAAGTAAAGCAGCACGATTAGCACGATCTTCACTAAAGAAAAGGAAAAAAAAACGTGTTGATAAATAAGAAATTGGCGAAACTTGCCGAAAGTCAAGCGAGGTTTTAAGCATTGAAAGTGGGCGAGTCTTGAGACTAGTCTAGTTGCTTTCAAGTTCTTTCTTTGTTTCATCTAGGTGATGCACTTTGTTATAGGTTGCTTCAGTATGTCGTTGCTGGCTTCAGCAAGGCGATGCCAATTCTCAGCGCAGAGAGGTTCCAGTTAAACGCCATTCAGTCACAGACACGACTCAGATGTCCAAATGTCAGAGACAGAAACTCCCGCCGAAACTGAGCATTCGCTCTTCTCATATATCTACATGAAGGTACGCCTTTTATTGATTCGGGCATTTTCTCGAAGAGGCTGTTGTCTTTCCCGTTCACAAGTATTTTCTCATGGTACGTACTCGAGATCTTCGGTTCACTATCGTCGCTTTACAGCTATTTGTTGGGCTAACTGCTGCGTACTTCATTTTTGAGGAGACCAGTGGTGAGCAGTGGGTTTTACGCAATTTTTTCGGCTCATAACCGTTTATAATGATTAGAGTTTTCCGATATACCGCAGAAGAAAAGTTCGTCTAGCTAAAACATATTCGCAGTTGAGAAATTTCAAAGGTGGCATTCCCTTTTCAAAAAGGCTCGTTCTATGCCTTCCCACGTGCGCAGCACATAATAAAACTTCCTAACGAACTGCGTCTGCTATGGTGGATCAGTGGCTGAGGTGCTCGGCTGCTATAGCCCGAAAATCGAGGGTTCAATCTTGACCGCGGAGCTTGAATTTCGGTGGAGGCGAAATGTCAGAGGCCCATCTACTGTGCGATGTCCATGCACGTTAAAGAACACCAGATGGCAAAGCTTTCTGAAGTCCTTCACTACTGCGTCTCTCCTAATCATACCATAGTTATGGGACGTAAAACCCCACATGTTAATATAATCGAACTAACTATAGGGCTAAGGCAACAATCCCCGCAACGATAGAGATATGCGAAACGCCGAAGCTCTTTCACCTACCTTTGCCGTTGCTGGGCTTTAATGTCAAATTCACGCAATGATGGGTTTTCTGAATTTGTACCGAGAGGTTTACTACTATTGATTTATCAATGATGGCGCGCAATTTGCGCTATTGTACAATGATCACCAGCTTAGGATAATGTTGTATGTCTGTGTATTCGAAGACACGTGTGTACAACTCGCAGACACAATTGATCGTACTATGTTGTCAGTAAACAACAGAAAAGACAGCTTTTTCGCGTTGTTTTTATTGGAGTTGCGACACTGTCAGAAAGAGCAACTGGTTTTTCTTCTCACGCCGGTGATGATCTGCTGTGCGAACCACCTAGCAAATGTGGGCTGGAATAAAGTGCTGCTTCTGGTTTTTTGATGAATGCTCAATGATGGTCAGCGTTCTGGAAAACATTGCTACTTCAAGAGAGTTGTTGTGGCCGCTCCTTGAGCATCGCTGAAGTAGGCCGATGCTGCGAAAGGTGTAAGGAAGGAGCATTTTTCCAGTTAACTTCATTGTAAAGCTAGTTTCCGTAACTTTTCTTTAAGCGATAATTGTAAGCCAAATATTTCAATGTTCTTGTCACAGAAAAAACCTGTACAGCAGAACGGATACTTCAGTTATCTGTAAGATTCGTGACGTAGACAAGAAATTATCGCCGCACCGGCACAACCACGTCAAGGCAAGTCTAGTGAAACTTACTATAGCCAAGCCTGATAGGGTAAGCATAACTCCATCAGTAAGCTCACGAAGCCAACTTATAACTTGTCCCAGGTAGGCGGAGTTGAGATTATGGTGTCCAGTCATGCATCGCTTGGTAAGTTGAGCCGACCTAAACTCAAGACTAATAAAGTTGAGCTTTGTTGTTCTAATTCAGCTATTTAGCTAATGAAGACTACGTTAACATAACTTGCAATTCAATTCAGACGACACGTGAAATGTGGAAATTAAGAAAGTGAATCTTGAAATCCTAATTATTACAATTAAGATCAATATGATAATTAAGCTACCTTGTGTTGTGATTTTCAATTGGTTTCTAATCGAACAATGTCGACACCTAGCCAACAATCGTATTTAACAACGTCATCACGCAGGAGCTTTCCGCATTGGGGTGTTAATACAAGCGTGCCCAGTCAAGCTAAAACCAACAGAGTGCCAACTAGTTCAGCTGTTTCCAGCCTTGCGCGGCTTAGTGCAAGGTGCGCAAATTTTTTGTAAAACATTCGCAACGCAGAAGTTACATGATGGTAGCCGTTCGACAAAACAGTGCAGAGAATATGCGGTGAAATAACAAGGGCAAGTACGTAGGAGTGCGATTATCTAATTAACGTACAAGACTGCATACAAACGCCCTCCTTCAATACTAGATCAATGGGAAACGACAGCATATTTTTATAGGAATAGAAGGCTAGAAAATCCTGAACACATTGTGTTCTCGACACAATGTGTTCGACACAACCTAACAAATAAGGCTTCACGTTTTCAAGAAAACCTTGGGAAGTTTTGAAACGTCGTTCCTAGCTAGTGAAAGTGATGCTGAATTTAGGCTATAGTTCATGAATTAGGAAACTTCCGCATAAATGATTCACCGTGACCTCAATGTCCAAAAGGAGACTATGTTTGGCAGACGCTACTTACTCTAGCGTTCTGGTCCTTCCGGTTCTGGGTTGTCCTTGCCACCGGGTAATTGGCTGCCTGTTAGACAAAAATTGTAGCTTTCGTTACCAACTACTAGGTAGGAATTTTCATGGGGGAAACTATTTTGCCGTTACATTAAATTCCGTGCATCTCATGCATTGTCATACCCTTTTACACTAAGGAGATAGATCAAAAGGAGTTCTCTTGTTGTCACATGCTGTACCGAGCGATATGGTATGATACTGCCGAAAAAACGTTAACAAGACATGACATTTGAATTTATTTTTAGGGGGAAAAGATTGCCAACGCACTCACGCAGTGACCATAATGACACTGCGTTGTACGTGTTTTGTGCAGTAAACACAGTCATGCATCGGCAGTGAGATCGAGTGGAATCACCGGCTAGCGGTAACTGGCTGAAATGCACAAGTGCAGATTGTTCTACGCGTCATCTGCTAGCCACGTCGTGTTTATATGTGCGCGTACGTCATGCACGTTCTCAAAAGGTAGTTTGCTCAAATATGCCAGCGCGAGTGGAACTTCCTGTATGCATGCATGAAACGACGTACGAAATAATTTGTTCTTGCTAGGGTACTAATGCATTGTAATGGAATAGGCGACTGCAACTTTCTAGAAGGCTGCTTATTGTCGTAGTACCCTTCATTCACCAGAATATTTTAAAATTGGGTGCCACTTTCTGCTTTAGGCACATCGTAAAATGCTATTGGTATCCCATCCAACATGAGTACCTAAAGGTGTTGTGTGAATGCAGCGTTTTAGCTACTATATATAGGCTGTACACAAAAAACGCAAACAACGTCATGCACCTGCACGATGTTGGTAGGTGTACAAATACACACTGTGGCTTATCGATTTGCGAGGATCTTTAGGTGTGTTTATCTGGCCGTGGTACCTCTACATATAAGGATTATCATCATGTAAACTACGCTTCGGTACTTAAAGGACATTTTTTTCGGTACCTAAAGGGATTTTTCGACTATGTCTGGATAATGGTGCCTTTATGTTCCTTAGACGCTCTTCTCACGCGCCCAATAACAGAAATGCCAAAAACTTTAAAAATACTTTTTAATTACCGAAAAATCGCAACACCCAAACCAAAACCCAACCAAGTGCGCTTCCACTCGTGACGTAAAGATTTGCCTGACGCTGCTGGAACCTGCCTGATTGCACTACCGTCTACGCTGTCCACGGCAATCGGCTAAAATGCTTACGCTGTTATGGTGAATATATGGCGAGTCATGTGTGGCTCACAGCGCAAGACCACTGGGCGCTTATCGCACGCACGCCAACACGGAACAGAAAATCGCACGTTCAACCAAGAACACTCCGGCTAAACCCACACAATCTATAGAAAAGAAGCAGACGCTGCATGGCACACCAGTTCGTCACTTCCGCCTGGAAACCTCAACGTCACCAACACAATGTTGCCATTAATTTTGGCAAGCGAGGTAAGCGGTTCGAGGAAAGCAATGAAATTCACTTGAAAGGAATCTGTGAAACTCTCAAGCCTGCAATTGGGCATGAATGGCACAAACGTGCAAATTAACGTACCCGGTGGACTTCGTTGAGATCCACTGACCTTACAAAATCACTGGAGTTAGCCTTTAGGGACTCTAAAGTCAAATTGCATGAAAGCTCAATGTATGACAACATCTAAAACGACAATATTATCAACAAGTGTGCCTTACTTACCGAGAAATAAAAGTAAATGCGCAAGAATACATGCGCCGCAGTAGGACATTCTCTAATTGATCCCGATGACATCAGACAGACCGCCAGCTATTAACCACTAGTAATTGATCTAGCTACATTGAATAAAGAACGTTACGTGCACAAAGAGACGATATAAAATGCTGCCTGTTCTTTTCTATGTGATTAATTTATAGAGCTATTATAAAGGCTCTAGAGGGAATCTCCCCATAGAGCCCATGCATTAAAACCTATAGACTCTCGGGTGGCGCCATGATGGAACGACACTCGGCTTTCGCGTGACTAGGGTGCGTGACGTATACTTGCCCTCGCCACTGTATGCAGCATTAACCGCTGCAATTTTTTCTGTTTTGGGGGTCCGTGTTACGTCGCAGTAAGCGACTGTCAAATGAAGCCGAGTTTTTCGCTCATGGCGACGGAAAGCACGGACGACGCACGCAAGCGAGGCGGTGCGTGGCGGTGCGGCGCCGCACGCCGCACCGCCACGCTTTCAACATTACGAGGAGTGTTGTGCCATCTACTGAACAAACGTGCAAATGCTCCATTCCGCGCAGTTAATTGTATAAATACCCGCTGTATCTTTCCAAAAAAGTCATTCATAATAACGCGATACAATTTACGTTCGTTTATAATACGTGAACACGCTTTTTTACGATTCCAGTTGTGAAGCCTTGAGTGTTTTTAACGTCTAGATGTAGCGCTTTCAAAACGTATTGTGATGGCGAACATTGACGACGTTCCAAGATGTCCAGGGCTTTCGGTGGTTATAGTTTATCCTGGCCCAGCTTTTCCTCTAGAGTCAGTATATAAGCTCTAGAGATTACATGGAAAAAAGAAGCGCTGGACGCTATTCTACGCGGAATGGCGCGAGTGATCGAAAATTAAATTTTCGCATAGTTACACTGGACAGGTGGTGCCATCTAGCAGGGCGCAGTGAAATAAAAAAAAGCCTGCAATATCGAAGTCAACGGTGTGAAATAGATCAACGGCTGTTGTCGCTGCTGTGGCTGCCACTGTTTTCGATCTTCTGCTACTAGTGCAGTAAAACAGGCAACGTTGTGCTCGGCAACAGTGACTTGAGTCAGTCCAGTTGGCCGCTTCTTGACGCGGGTAACTTTCAAGTGCGTAACCCAATGCGCACCACTAAAACGCCATTTTATTTCAAAATAGGCCGTTTCCTGGCACATAAGTAACACTACGAGGTTTCCGGAACGCTACTTCAACCATCTACATCGACTTAATAGTTGCCTTTAGGGTCCTTCTGAAATGTACTTGAAATTGAGTTGCCGTGCGTAATCGTGTACTTAGATTTAAGAGCGTTTTGAAGGGCCCAGGCATTCAAAATTATTTCTGACGGCATACCTTACATTTATTATTGCATTATTTTATGGAAAAAAATCATCTCTTTTACATCGTCTGGAGCGTTGATCTGGAATTTATACTAATCAAATGAAGGCAGTGGTCATTTTCGTTTGAAAAAAACAAAACAAAAACATGCTTGTCCTACAAATTAATCAGACCTTTGTCGTAAGACTGTCACCTACGTCCCCCACAGATGAAAGTTTTGTGCACCCCGCCGCGGTGGTCTAGTGGCTAAGGTACTCGGCTGCTGACCCACAGGTCGTGGGATCGAATCACGGCTGTGGCGGCTGCATTTCCGATGGAGGCAGGAATGTTGTAGGCCCGTGTGCTCAGATTTGGGTGCACGTTAAAGAACCCCAGGTGGTCGAAATTTCTGGAGCCCTCCATTACGGCGTCTCTCATAATCATATGGTGGTTTTCGGACATTCCATCCCACATATCAATCAATGGAAGCTTTGTGCTGAACTCTCACTAGGTATCTGCATGTGCGTACACATGGTAAACGCAGTGTAGTGCAAAGCGCTGTCAGCATCTAAGTTCACCTAACTAGACTTACAGACTGTCCCACATATTATTGTGAACCGAATTAGAAAAAAAATTGCATTAGCGTATAATGGCGAATGGTGCTACTGAACTCATCGCACAGATATGCGTACTTTCTAGGATCTCTGTTTCTGTCTTTTATGTGTATGCAAATAAGTAGTTCAGTCATGCTACAGCAGTGCGTAGTCGGGGAAACACAAGCTTTAAAGACAACTTGACACAGCAAAAGCCTGATTAGTGAGAAAGGGCGCCCAGAATCATCCAGGGCCATTTAAAATTTGACAGGTGGAATGTGATTTACTCGCTGGTAATGATTACGTTGCATATATGGGCTTCGTGCGCCGATTTCGCAGAAAGGAGCTTAAATATGACTGGTAAGCTGCAATCAACGCATTTTCTTCGAATCGTCTCAGGCCGCATGCACTGAAGCGCCGCTGCGTGTATTTGTATACATGCCGCCAACCACCTATCCACACTTCCGCGGAGACTTGTGCTGCAATATATACCCCAATCTCGCCGCAAATAACGTGTTCAGTTGACGTCTGCAGCAGTACAAACTGTTCGGCTTGTTAGTCTTGCATTATCATGTGGATGAGGCAAAGAAAAAAAAAAGGAAACACCTGGTCCTGCACGTAACGCGCACCACTGCAGCGAAAGCTCGAAGAAGGGCCATTCTAGAGTCCGTCTAAAATACTCTTAGGGAAACGGCTTAAAGCACGCTTGCTGGGCACCGACTACGCCATCAATAATAATAACTTATGTCTAATAGGCTGGCATTCACTGTGCTATCTTTCGTCATTATTCGAAGAAGAGTGGTACTGACTACATATTTGCAAGAAATTTTGTGCAAATTTTTATGCAGCGGCTGACGACGATGAAGAATTAGGCCTGAAGTGGAAATATGCCACTTTAGACCAGTTGATCAAGAACAAGCTTTTCTATTGGGTTAGAGCATTGGACGACCAACTCGTTCCACTGTTTGCATTGTGTGATGCCTGGTCGTTCTTTTCCTGTTCTAAAACGCTTTGCTACTCTATTAACGCGACTCATTTCCTGACATTAAGCCTGCCGAAGGTGAATGAGCAAACAATTTCTAAGCAGCGGCTTGGCTCAGTGGTAGAATACTGGGCTTGCACGCAGGGGACTCGATTCGAACCTCATTGTGTCCTTGGTGTTTTTTTTTATTTACTGAATTTATTTTCTTAATACGTGCCATAGTGGTTACAGACGTCAGCGGTGGCGGCGGACAACTATACGACACCACACGTTACCCATGTTAATATCTCATAGCTACTTTCGCTGTGAAAGAAGAGGGAGGCGATTCACGACCAGAAATGGAGAACGTGGGCATGTAGCACCGTCTGTCATCATCAACAGCTGGTCTGCCATAACTGAACAGAAAATAGGTGAAAAAAGTCACATCTGAAAATAAATTATGTTTCCTAAAAGGAATTCCGCTTCATACAGCACAGACGTATTTGAGCAACATGGTCAAATTACAATGCTCTTCTATAGCCTACGTGGCTTCCGAGAATCAACTATATTACTGTGGTGCCCCATGTGTGTCTCATGGGCAGCGTTCTATTCTATTCCAAAACTACGTGTTTTGTGCTACGTTTTAACAATTTTACCGAAATATTCGAGTAGGTCGCTGTCGTGTGAAACTGGTATTTTTTTCAATGACTAGCATTTGCCCTCAAACCTAAGTTTTTGCCCATTTCCCAATCAGCTACGGTGGGATACTGTTGTTGCCGCCGGCAGATGGTGCTCCGTACAGATGCACCAGAATAGTGGGAATCACAAGTGCTTTTATTGAACCGATAAAAGTTTATTTCACTAAATTAGGGCCATATTCCAAATTCACTTCGACGGTGGGAAGGAGTCTGATTTTCCTGTATGCATGTTTCCGTGCGAGTGTTTTCTATATATGAGTAAAAATTATAAAAATGTTTAAGGAAGGAAAAGGGAGTCTTCTTTTAGCTACTCCTATTCATATGCAATGAAATTTACTATAACTCTAAACATATTTGCCATGTACGACAGCAATAGACCCAAATTGTTGACGCTTTTGTGTCGAGAATCGCACAATACGAGAAAGAATACTGTTAATCGAAACACACAAGCTGCTTTCTAATGGTGTTGTTCCGTTAAGACTTGGTCATACTGCTGTTACCCACCACTGTAGCCACTGAGCCTTCCAGTGTCTTGCAGTAGTAGGCAATGTCTATGAGCATTCTCCTTTCGGCGTTCTTATCACGTCTTCATCATATTTAAATAATAGTTATAGGAGTTATGGGGCTGAGAGCCGAGAGCAGTGATCAATGATTGGCCATACCAACGCCGAACCAGCAATGGTACTGCTGTGACAAAATGACGAAATGAGCGCAAGTAGGCTATAGTGCACTGTTAACACTTGCGGATGCGTTGCCATGAGAGTGATTCACTCAGGTGAAACTGCTGGAACTCAGCCTCAGGTAATGAATCCAGACCAACGTTGAAGACTTTCTTACAATTAGTAAGACCCTGTTTTTGTTCGGAATTGCTTGGTGATTTAGCTGGACAGCAGCCGTACGCCGCAAGGTTTGACCATATCCCCCATGCTTTTCAACATTCTTCTCGTGGGATTGCGAGCCAAGCTACAAGTAACCGAAAGACTCAGTCGTAGCCCCTACGCCGGCGACATTACGTTTTGAATTAAACAAGGGCTGCGATGGGCAGAGTGAACAGGCGCTAAAACGTGTGATTCAAATAGAGCACGAAAACAAAAAGGACACTGCACTGCCCTACTCTGCAAGAAACGGTGAACATTTACTTTTTAAGCCCGCGCTAAGAGGCAGCAAGCCAAACGGCTAGATAAGCGTTAGTCTTTCAGTAGGGACATACGAGTAACAATGTGCGATGGGCAACACACGCCCTGCTGGAACTTTGTGGATAAGGTGTGCATGTTAGGCATACACGTTGCAACCAAGGGTAATGACGGCGAGACTGTAAGGAGACTGAAACGTGTGGTCGCTATACACAGCTAACATTGCCAATAAACTCGGCGGGATGAAAGTGGATAACGTGATTACGCTGGTTTATGGTCAGACATTCGTAAATAGCCGAGCAACGTACGTGGTACCCTGCTAAAGAGGGAGGTAGCACAAAAGAAGCTTAACCAGGGAGGCTTTCAAAGAGGCCATAGCGCTACCAAGCACCACGTTACTAGGCCTCAGTACATGCAACACGCTGAGAGAATAGACAGAAGCGCAGACCATGGCGCAGTATGAACGCGACTTTCTAAGAGGAAGACGAGCACATGCATAGAGAAGTAGGGATCGTGTGCCACGTTCTACACGGTGTCAAAGTTGACATGCCGAGTAACGGCAGAGATAGGTTGGTCGCCGCTTCCTTGCTGAAAGATGTGCACCCCGAACACCAGATGTGTAGAAGATAATGGAGGGGAGAGGATGTACAGGGTAAATATTGTGATTCTAAAAATGGGTTGTTCTTGGACGCGACAAGGTCCGCGCGCAGCCATGATGCAGTAGATTCCGAGAGTCAGGTCACTCAACGATTACTCATCAGAATGTAGCAAGACCCATCTTACTGGTGGACATGTCCGATGTAATGTTATATATAGTGGAATTAGCCTAACGGGACATTGGTTCCACACTTGCGTTCGTGATATTTTAGGAAACCTTTGTAAGAGCTGATGAGTAATAGGAGCTCATGAGTAACGCTGAAGGTAGAACGACCACCTCTAGGCTCGAACCCACGTTAACAAGGCTGGTCACTCTATGCAAAAGAGATACACACCCTTGAGCATGATGAGGTAGATGACGAGGCCGATGATGGCGCACATGCAGATGAGAAAGACGCAGAGGAACACCAAGATGCCCTTGGACGACAGCCAGGGCCGCGTCGGTCCCGCAGGGGCAGGCCCCGCATCGGCCATGCTGCTGCTCACGCCGCTAGCATCCACACCACTCATCGCGCTCCTGCACATGCGGAACAAGTTGTAAGCGTGCAATGATGTGCGGCATCGTGATTCAAACTTTCTCAACACAAAGTGAGCAGTTGCTTAAGGACACATCTAGCACCCGAACACCCAAGTATTACAGTTGCACGCGTTGTGCCATCGAAAGTGCTGAACGCAGCACCAGTGCTATAGATCGATGTGGTTTGCCTGACCACTTCTTCGTAATATTCATGCACACTCAAGCCATACGGCTGTATTAGATTTCTGATAAAAAATATGCATTTATTCTAACGGCAATCCTAATGCTTCACTTGAACTACAATACTTGCTTGAATGTTAGCAGCACTAGTTTGTATAGGCATATCCTCACAAAATTTTCGGAATTTCGGGACTTCTAGCAATTATAAGCTAAGCATGGCACCATAATGAGTGATGCTGGCTTGTGTAGGTAAATGATGAGTAGACGAGTGGGCGAACTTTTAGTAAATATCGGCCAATGTTACTGAGTGTTAACTATCTACTGCTATTAGGTGAGCGTTCTCCCGACTCAAGTGAAACCCTATGAATGCACTGCCCACCGATTTTTACAAAAATTCTGAAGAACACTATGTGCTTGCTGAAGCCTCACGGATGTTTGAAAGTTCAGCAGATGAAGCTTTCTCATCAATTTAGGAATTATTTTGCTGTGTTCTGCTCTTGCTTTTATTGCACTGCATGATGAAGCAGCCCATCCTAAGCTCAAGATTTTGAAGGTCAGGATCCTTTAGGTTGGCTTCTCAGGCGTATTGGCTACCGCAGGAGTATAGTGAAAACACTCTTTTCCGGTGATTAAGTTAGAGTTTTCGCTTTCTGTAAGCACCAAGCCTTTCTAAGCAGCCAGCATTGGGTTAAAATGTGTGCAGTTTCCACTAAATTATCAGAACGCAACGATAAAGTTTGTGACAGCAGTTCATTCAGAGAACATCGTGTATTACGGCAAAAAGCGTGTCTTTTTAGAGATATTACTAATTCGTTATTCATAGGGCGCATCCCCAGAAATATCTGTTGTTTGCAACATATACGGAGAACAACTTAAATGGGATACTTTCAGCATTGTGCAAATGAAAAAGGTGACGAAATAAAGTTCGAAATAAAAGGTTTGGGGCCGATGCCTGCAGTTCCTCCTTTAAATTGTTCTTGCGGTTGCTACGACAAGATGATTCCAGCAACGCATATGCTGTTTAATAAATGGCACCAGGGTCCATGGCGAAACTCTATAGGGTTGAAAGGTGGGCTAGTTGATGGGGGAGCAGGCACATACACTACGAATGGCTTCATGCCCGCCTCATCCCAACTGATTCTCCCATATTAGGAAATTATTGGATAAGTGTGCGTTACTCGGCAGGACGTATTAAGCCCAGTGAAGAAGGTACAACAATAAAAAACTTACTCTTCCGCCATGTTTCTGGTTAAGGTGAGGGCCTTACTTCCTGTGAAAAGATGCAAAATTTGCATTAGTAATCACACAGAAAGATGTATTACCACGATATAGGAGACATGTTGCATAAAAACAAGGAAAGAAGAGAATGGTTTGACCGCATTATAATTCGCATAAAATGTCACTGCCAGTAACCTTTCTCATCATGACGTCGCACTTATAGAAACAATATGTGGTCGTGGAAAAGCATGCGCCATATTTAATTTCTCATTATTGATTACTTTGATGACAATTTGTGCACTAGCCATTGAGTACTATTTTTGAAAGCATAATCTGAGAAAAAAAAAGATGGCTCTTCCGCTGTGGTCTAGTGGCTAAGGTACGGGGCTGCTGATCCGCAGGTCACGGGGATCGAATCCCGGCTGCGGTGGCTGCATCTTTGATGGTGGCGAAATTGCTGTAGGCCCGTGTGCTCAGATTTGGGGGCATGTTAAAGAACCCCAGGTGGTCGAAATTTCCCGAGTCCTTCAATACGGCATTTCTTATAATCATATGGTGGTTTTCGAACGCTAAATGCTGCATACCTATCAGTATAAACATGCCGAGATCAAATCTGCCTGAGAACCAGAGCACTGGAATACCGTCGCCTTAGTGACACGCAACAATTAAAACAGCTAGGGAATATGCGTAGTACATGCATTTGAACAATGGAAGAATTAAACTGCCATGCCTGAAACTAGAATAATTATTACGACCGTCAAGCAGCGGTTAAAGGGAACGGACATCAACTTTCTCAGTTGCCTTTACTCCGGTATCAAACAGCTCTGAGCAAGTGTGAAACTGTGAAAATGCTGATAACATACTTTTTTTGGCATTAAAGTGAACTTCTGCGTTCTATCCAAGTCTATAGTTCCTCAGCATGGTCTCCTCAGAGGCTTTTGACTCTACTTGTCCTGATTGTGGTGAGGTTATTAACTTAGCACATAATCTCTGGTAGTGTCCCTCGTTACGGGGCCCAAGTCGGCTCACAGAAGAAAATTGGGACTCTGCCTTACGAAGTTCAGAGTTTCTACCACTACTGCGGGCTGTCTAGAGAGCCCACGATGCGGCGGTGTGGCTGCGCCTCCCCGTTCATACATGAGAGAGGCCCGCGACATTGCTCCAAAAGAGTAGCGTTTCTTAGGACCCAATAAAGATCTGTGACTGGCTGTCTGTCTGCGTGGAAAACTCGCAGACATCGACACTGTCAGCGTGCATTATCAATTCTGGTGACTTCACGCACCAGCAACGCTTTTTATATTGATGTCAGATAGAAAAACACCAAAACATAGAATGAAAGTGCGTCCTGAACGCGCAAGGAGAGGATGTGCGCGTCAAAACGTCCTAATTTTTTTCCGGGTTGCACGCGAAGAGAAGCTCGTGCCACGTCTTGACGCGTGAGCGTAGCAGAACCCGAAACGATATTTCAAAAGCCCGTCATTCTTCAGGTCACAATCACGCTTACATGTACATTTCCTATGCTCTTGAGTAATGCGGGTTTTATTTTGTTACAATCAATAAACGGACAGATTGATTTATTGGAATGGAACAGCAACTGAAAACTGAAATGCCGGGGTCCTTTGAAGTTTTATAGGCTTCATTTGTGTTAATTTCAGAAATATGCATTGGTAAATTTCATGTAATATTTTTTTTAAATTCTGCTCGAGTAAGTTTTATATCGAGGTATATTTTTTTGTTCTGCTTACGTAGCACTATGAATCTACAACATTGCGGTCGAATTCAAATACGCATGGCAAGGTCTTTTATATAAGTGTGATAAGCACATCAACGTAGGCATTCTGGCAAACTGAGCATGAGCTGCAGACACGAGTCGAACAAGAGTGTCCCTTAGAAGGCTGAAATTAAGTAGTGATTTTAGCGTGTTGGATGCCGATTCCCGTGCCGTTTTGCGTTAGATGGTGCCGGGAAAGTGAGACGGCATACAACACTCCCAAGTTTTGTACATCTTACACAGTGTCGGTGTCTGTTACGTTTACTGCAAATTTTTTTCAAAAAAAGCCTGGCCGGCAAAGAACCAAGCACGAGCCATAATGGTATATCTTAAAGTCGCGGTAGTAAATTTTTGCGATTGCAGTAAAAGCACGAACTGCTAGACCATCTAGTCGCTTTTGAGGTTTCATCTTGCTGCGAGCAGGATTATGTCCTATTAGCTCTCCGCGTACTTTGTGGCGTGTGCGTTGTTTCAGAAATTACTGTCATGGAGTGACGCAGAAACCTTATAGAAGAAACACTCATGACACAGTAACAGCGCGTATTGATTGCGATGGTTTCCCACCTGTGAAGAACTAGCTGGCCGATCTGTATAGGGCCACGAAGCACTAGTCGGAACAAGTGACAGGTGCGCGTGTCTATAGAACGGCTCACGGGTGTAGCGTAGAAGTTGCGACAGGACCGCTGGCCTCAAAACGTCCGTGAAGATTGAGCAGGCGTCGTCTTGATAGCTCCTCGACAGGATGCACGGCTGCCGCCTTGAAAGGCGCGCAAAGACGACGAAGTAGACCACGCTGGGCCTCTTCTTCGAATCAGAATTAATTGGCAAAACATTCCACATTAAGTGAGGCATAACACCACAAATTGAGTATTATCGTAGAATAACGAGTGTTCCACATATTGTCATCTAAGAATATTCATTTTAGTTACTAGCCACCCTATTGCGTGATCATCATAGATTTGATAGGGCAGAACCCACACTGCAGTAACAAATGTATGACTACTACCTGTTGTAAAACAATGTTTTTTTTTACTTTATTTATCGGGCCGTAAGTACATTGAATTTTGCTGTTGGTTTTTTCTATGCGATGAAAAGTTATTTCCATGTTCTTGAAACCATGCCAGAGATTACACTCGAAGAGAGTCCCTAAAACGTGAAAACAGAAAAACACTGCGAGACAGAAGCAAGCACAGTGGCGCATGCAGATGTGGCTGGCTGTCTTTCTGCCTTGCAATTTTTGGATTTTCCGAATTTAGCAGTTGTCTAAGAATACGACAATCACGTATCAACTTTCCCAACAAGATACTTACTAGTGTGTGGAACAGTTTCATGGAAAGAAATATAAATAACTTCGTAATCCTTGTTTTATGCACCTGCATTGCAGCCAGCGCTGCAATTTACACTTTCGTTCTCTACGCCCTCACTGCCATGTCATAACAAAACCATAGCATATCCACGGAGTGAATGATGACGAGTGGGATGAAGCATCCATCCGTCTAGCCGTTTGTGCAGGCGTCCTTGCGTCCGATCGCGTTCGAGAATGCAGACGGCACGCGGGCAACACAGACGAGACGCGAACCAAGAAAGCCGAGCCCAAGCGTCCCCAACGCGCCTGCCGCTCTGCGTCGTTCATGCCCCACCAACGATTCGCCATGTACAGCGACTATCCAGGAGAATGAGAGAGGCACTCGTTCTCCGCGTACCTAGGCAAAGCCCAGGTAGCGGCCAATCAGAGAGAAGCGGTAAAACGCCATCCAGAATATCCTTCCTCAACTGCAGTTTGTATGTACTTCTAGGAGACAGCGCCGTCTAATATACTGTTCGAAAGATACTTCTTTTTTTCTTTTTCGTCTCTTCTTCTCTTGGTTACGCGTGATGCATGACAAGATTAAGCTATAGAAGAGCTTCGCCCCTAAAAAATGCAAGAACTCTAATGTGCTTCTTAAATAGGACGCAATTGAACGTCACAGCTGCGTCATGCTTCCTATCGACATTCCTAGGCTGCTTTTCTCATGTTGAGGCAAACTAATCAACCACCCGGGAATTTGAAGTAGCTTTTACATTTACCGACTGCTGTGAGTAGAAAAGGAAACAAGTTGTGTTCTCGTACGCGAGGTGCAAGTGTGGTCAGCTGGTAAGCAGAGCTCATCGTTCAGCACCTCTCCGCTTCCCCGCTCCACCCAACTAAATGAAACTTTAGTCGGACAGTTTGTGGCGTGTAAATAATGGCACAGCCAGACCAAGACATGGGCCCGCAAACCTCTCGGTGGCAGCCAGCCGCTTCACTCAGAATAACAATTTGTGACTTCGCTAACAGTGCTCACATTTTTTTCTAGCCTATTACAAATACTAGTATTTTCTTCGGATATTCTATAGAGGCTGAACTTGTCTCAATCATGTTTTTTTTTTCGGTAGGCACCACATGCACTCGCTGTGAACTGAAGCATCACCGTGATACAAGAGCTATTTCAGAATCGGGGTTTAGATTTTATTCATTGTGTGAGCCAGTGCCGATACGCTTTTCGTAACCTGATGCCAAACTCAACCAGAAATTGCAGATCCACGTTACATGAGAAAGTCGTTTCATCGAATGCGCTTCATCAAATCATCAAATTAAAAGACGTTTTATTCAGCCTCTGTCAACCCCCCCCCCCCCCCCGCATTTGCTGTCACCATCATTATCGGCCCTTGTGGGACTAAAGTTTGATAACGCGGCTCGCAGACCGCAGTGAGTGAGAGACTCCTGAACTGACTGGATGGGCTATAATGCTGATGGGTTGACAACCATCAAATGACATGGCTTGGCTTGCATGCTGCTGTGAGAGGTTCCTAGCCGCGTTTTGCGTTTTTTTTTTTGAAGGCTCACTGACGTTGGACAGTGCAACTTTGTCTCCATGGAGCAGAAAACGAAAGGATGATACACATTGTCATTTCTTCGTAGCACTAAGACATGTTTCCCATTTGTAATGAGAGCTTTAGTGGCCGCATTTTCGCCGTTTTACCATAGCCGGCGGCCGTACCGCTTGCCGCGTGATCAGACAAGATGACAGAGGCGAAGCCAGTGCAACCGCGTCGTTACAGCGTTTTCAGTGGTAGTAAGCGTTGTTTGTTTGTTTGTGTCTTTGTGTTTGTGCGTTTGTGTGTGTGTATATGTGTTTGTGTGTGTATGTGTTTGTGTGTGTGTGTGTTTGTGTGTGCTTGTGGGCGTCCGTGCGTGCTTGTTCTACTCTATCCGCATTGAGCCACGCTGTTCAAACTTCACAAAGGAGGAGCCGGCGTTGCATCGTATATATACAAGAGGCGGTTTGGTTGCATTCATTTACATATATGAAATTTGAGTCGGAAAGACAAAGAAGCCAGGCTTCTTCGTCCGAATGAAGCGAAAAGGAGGCAGTGAACCAAGAAGATGGAAGAAGAAAGAGCCACATGCCTCGAGGATTGATATGTGGGGTTTAACGTCCCAAAACCACCATATGATTATGAGAGACGCCGTAGTGGAGGGCTCCGGAAATTTAGACCACCTGGGGTTCTTTAACGTGCACCCAAATCTGAGCACACGGGCCTACAACATTTCCGCCTCCATCGGAAATGCAGCCGCCGCAGCCGGGATTTGAACCCGCGCCCTGCGGGTCAGCAGCCGAGTACCTTTGCCACTAGACCACCGCGGCGGGGCCACATGCCTCGAGGAGTGTGACTGTGCAGAGAACCAAGCCTAACAATAAGCATATTTAGTTTGGCGTACGCAGCGCAGCCTGCGAGTCATTTTCGTGGCAGGCTGTGTCCGCAATACTATTGCGGAGGCTTAACTAAATCTGTCTATTAAGATTAACCATACCTCTAGTCTATCGTTACGCACACCCAGGCGTAACTGCGTTTAGCCACACCCAGTTTTTTTTAAGTTTCTATAGTGAGTACAGTATTTACGCTATTGTAGGTAGACCCATTTTATTTAAATTTCAAATTTTGAAAGGACAATTAAGCGCAAAAGGATTTTTCACGTGTTAGTGAAGTACAACAGAATAATAACGAAAACATCACGCTTATCGCAACCTGACGATTGGTAAGCGAGAAAATGCGCTGAACGAAAATGTGGGTGCATACACCTCTGTGAGCTTCCCGTAACAAACACAATGAAGTAGTGAATTTTAAAGATATTTAGTAGGTCCCGCATAGCTTCTACTCAATAAAAAAGGCATACATTATCATCTGTTCATACAACGGACCTAGTATACGAAGTTTTTGAAATTTTCATTTAGCTAATTAAGCGAGAATACGAAAAACACATTGCGAAAAGTGCTACGTCAAGTGGTGAGGTTTTGGTGCGAAATATAAAATTGAAACTTCAACCTTCATTTTTTCCGCTAATAATCATTTAAGGACAGGTAAACTTGAGGCATTAGATTTCTCAGAGCTCAGTTTATCCATCTAAGCCAAGTCATGTGTTTAGTATTCCTTTAAGTTGACAAGTTCGACTTACGATCCAAATGAAAATGAGCGAGAAATCAGTTGTACTGCGTCACGGTTACGACTGTCTACGTTCTGGCTGTACTAGTTGCATGTACCGCATTTTGTCGCGTACAACTTGCACCATCAGGAACGTTTCGTAGAACCCGGTCGTGGTAGCGGCATTCTCGATGAAAGAGAAAATGCTTGAGGCCCATGTGCCTAAAATAAGGTGCATGTTAAAGCACTCCAGAGAGCCTTCCACTGCGGCGTCCCTCATAATCACAATGTAGTTTTGGGACACTGAATGTGAATATTTTTGTATAGGGGATACCCGCGTATTGGCAAGAAGCTAGCTATTCTGCATAGCTATAGTCACTAATCTGACACCATCTTAAGCACTGCGCCGTGCTCCCGACCAGGTTGCAGAAATTAGGTGCCTTTTCTTATCTTCTAACCACTACCACCACCACCACCATCTTTTCAGCCTTTTACACCAAAAGCCGAGTTTTTTTACTTTTGCGACATCCTTAATAAATTACCTTTATGAAGTGTTCTCGTTCTGTCCTCTTTCTTTCTGCCAAGCGATTGTAGGGGAGCGACCTACATTCCATTCGAGATACAATTACATAGATACGGTACATCGACTTAAGGCACAACATATTCTCAGTTCCCAGCCAATGGAAGCACCCGGTATAATATTTCGTTCCTACTCCATGATATTGTTTATGTACTAAGGCCATGGCACCGGCATGTGCCCACAATGCGTGGTAAGAAGCTCATGTCGTTAAAGTGGCTCGTTTCCTATATGTGAGCTATCGGCCAATAGTAAAAGTGTGCAATATAGCGAGCTTTAGGAGCCTTCGGCTGCTCTGAACAGAGTAAAAACTAGCCCTTGTATAAAGAGAGTCCGCTTCAGTGGTGGGCGCAACTTCGGGTGTGCTTGTTAACTTTGTTTTCTGGGCGCACTGCAAGACTTGAATTGGCTGATAATAATTAGCAGCTAGTATGATCAGCTTTCGCACCACGTCCAAGGGGTTGATATTAGGACTCCTTTAGGAACATTGAAATAAGTTGTTTCGTTTCTATTGCTTTTGTTCCAGTCTCTCAATTGCACGGATTTTGCTCTTGCTGGCGCCTTTTGCCTTAACGGTACACCAACTGCAAGGCATAATAGCTGTTCTTATTATTGTAGTAGTAACACTTGTTGCCATTCTTGAAAAATTCAACCATGCGATCTGACACGTTAGAAACGCAATATGTTTGTGAAGCATGTTCTCGAAATACACCACAATTTATGATTAACGACCTTTACTTGCCCACAGTGACCTGAAAGTCGATATAACGTTATGTCTTTATTATCACTTCATTTCTCGAAAAAAAAATCCGAATCAGTTGCCATCGGAAACCAATAGAAACTTTGGCGCATAACGGTTCGTATAGACTTTTACTTGCTTAGAAGCAGATTTCCAAGCGAAAATTGAAATCGAAGCACTTTTTCGTCCCGAAAAGATGATGAGTAAAAATACATGAAGTGCGTATTAATTGCATACTCCGATACATCAATGATTGAGGTGATGGGCGCTCAAGGAAGAAAAAGTGGGGCTGGGATATGCGACCAGTAGTTATAGATTTTATTCGTAAAGAAAACACGGAAAAAAATTTGCCTACTACTTGGCAAATCCCCTGCATTGGGCATGAGGCATAAGAGAAGGAGAACAAAAAGAACTGGTGCTGTTCCCGTAAAAGTGCAATTTTCGCCGAAACTTTCCTATCAGGAAAGCCAAGGAATATACTGGTGTGAAAGCGTAAATTTATTCTCGACCTTGCTTGAGTGCAACTTTTGTAATGGTTTCAGCACGACACACCATACAACACAGATTACAAAACTTACCGGGTCGGTTATGTATACCTAGGATGCGTCGAAGGAGAAAAAGTAGCAACTCTTCACCGCCACCCCTATATTGACTACCTCCAAAACAAGAGACGCCTTACCTTGTTTCCCATGCATCTGTGATTGCACTACCCTTGACCACGTTACGCTAATACGTGGTGACGTTATACGTCGGCACGTCATAGTGGTAACCTAATGACTTCAAAAACTTTAATGATCTGTCACATAATTAGGACGTCTTATCGTGCGTCATCACGTGAATATTTTTGCCACGGCTAATATATGAGCGATTGAATAACCTAACCAATGACAGGAAGAAAAGTCAAGGTGGGACGTTGGCACGGACAATTTACGTAGAAAAATCTGCTACGACATGGTGACAGCATTCATTTGAAAACAATGAAACATTGTAAGGTTAAGCTTTAGCTTTGGAAGTGTGGTTCGTCACTGCAAGTTGCGCCTACATAATTGTTTGGGATGAGTCATAATGAATCAAGGCCTTTTGAAAACAAGTTGAGGATGAGGATGCTTCAAACAAGCCCCCAGAAAGCAGTCAACTTCATTTCATTTCAGTTTCTTTTATTGAGCATTTTCTTGACAGGGTTGCGGAAAGAAAACGCAAAAATTAGAGCAAAAAGCTGCTATGTTAGCAGCTTGACGAGGCTCCTACCCCTTTTCACTCGGCATTACAAATCCGCAGAGCACAAACGTGGAAAAAAAATTTGACGTCAATTTTCAAAACTTCAAGAAATCAGGAAATAAAAAGAAAAGGCATCAAATTTACATTAGTATCAGGTTTACATAAAATAAGCAAACCATAAAGAGAGAAAAACAACAAATAAAACAAGAAAACAGCGTATGGTCAATCATGAAACAATGCACACGTTGCTAAACGGCTAATAAAGTATTACAAAATGATTATAAGACGTCTACCATACTGGGTATGCGAAAAGCACAAGTTTTCTTGTACAAAGGAAACACTGACGAGTGAAATTATACATGTTTTACTCGTAAAAAAGCATTGTAGCCTTTCTTGTATTGAGTTACTACGTCGCCTTTCGCTGCAGTGTGTAAAAAATACTTGGATCACGTGAAGTTAACATAAGTGTATTTGAGTGCATTTTTGAATCTAAAATATGCAGAAGTTTAATTGGGACCGTTAAAAAAACACTTGAATTGTCCCGCGAAATGCTACAGGAAACATTATGAAAAACCTGTAAACGTTGAAAAATTCCAAATCACGTACGACAACAAAACATACTTGCTATAATATGCAGATATGATGGATCTGCAGGGGAAAAATAACAGCCCTCATACAAGAAGAAAATGCGCAAAATTAGTGTTTCTATGTGCCGCATCTAACGAGCGACAAAAATAAATCAAATGCTATCAAATAGACGGATATTTCGTATCGTAACATAAATACGAGTTGGCTTCCTTAGACGGGCTTAATTTTTCGCCCTCAATAAACCGCTGTCGACCACCGCGACGTTTTGTGCTCGTGCATCATTCGTATTGTTGAGTGCACCGACGCAGTATAGGCCCGGAGTTGCTGAATGTGTCATCACGACTGCTGGCGAATCGCTTTTCGATCTTCACGACGAGTCCGTAGTTCTTATGGAGAAGTACCGCGATGCACTGACGGCCCGTAGTCTTTGGCCCCAAGCAAACGCGGTGTTTCGCTGCCCTCTGCTTCGTTTTCGTCGCCTACGTCGTTGCCACTGTGTTCTGCTCCAACGCAGCCGTAGCTTTTGGCCTGCAAGCAGCACAAAGAAAAAAAAAACAACAGCAATTGATGAGTATTTTATAAGTGATTGTCAACTAGAATAGCATATTGGTTACCTGATGATATTCTGCCACGTGTAAAATGGTTACAACGCAGCAAGTGCTGATGAATCTAAAAGAGCGAACAGCACCACTAGCAACTAGACATACTTGAAGGCCAGTGGCCTTTTTTATTCATTTATATAGTTTGGTAAATAAATGAAGTTGCCACTGAGGCTCCTTCATGTCTTGGATCCTTAGTCTTTGTTGTTTTTTGTAGCCATTTTGAACAGCATGACTCAACTTGCCCGACAAAACGTTCTGATTTATGCCAGCGATCTGAAAGTGTGCTAGAGGTCTGCTTATACTGGCTTGCATTAGGAATACACAGTTCGCACTGTCAGCTCTATGCAAGACGCGCTTTTCCCGTGAAGGCCCTTTCTTGCACGCCTGCCACTGCCAAACGTGTCCTTTGCTGCTCTCAGGGGGACGCGCCTGTGGCTTTGTGATAGGAGCAGTGGACCGCTACGCTGCTTATAAGTCAAAATCCACTACCGGAATATCTTGAACATTTCATTACACAGTGTTTTATGCCGTAATCCACCACGGCAGCATGTTTTCATCGTCAGTAGCGAGATTGCGCACTGGGCTCGGGTGGGGTAAAGTCCCTGGATATTTTTGCGAAAGTATCGTCTGTCTGAATTTAGCCGCCACGACATTCACACTTCTTTCCCGCCTCTAGTTCTACGAGCCGCCACTTACCATAGGTCATGAACAGCGCACGTGTTATAACCTTCTCCATAGGGGAGTGTCACGAGCCGGGTAATAGAGCCGGCGCCCGCACGGTGACTGTTTGGTAGAGGATATAGATATAGTTGGGACACTCTAAAGATAAGAGTTGGACACACTGGAGAACATATGTAGGACATTGCGGCTACTTTTTCTATAAAAAGGGACTTTAGCGTTGGACGCCTCTCGCGGTTCTTTGAGCGTGCGCCTCCACGGGGTATTGTCTCTCCTGCAGATCATACTCGTGATTCAGAAAAGCACGAAGGTCACTTTGCTCGCTGGCGCGGTTACGTTCATGGCAAGAGCACGTTGCTCACCTACGATGAAGTAGCAATTGTGAGAGTGCTTCGCGCTAGTCCTGCGTATGTTTGTGCGTTCGTTTCGTGCGTCTTTTCTTGAGCATCGTGCTTGAGGCATCGGACGTAGATGGTTGTTTGTCCACGCTCGTGTCATGTATACTCATTTCGTGCGTGCTTTCTGTATGAGGTGCGTGCTTTCAGTTTTGAGCTGCTTGCCGTTCTTCGCATGAAATAGCGTTCATTCCTTCGCCCTAGGGGCAAAACCATGCGCGATGAACGCTCAACCACCTGTGTGAAGACTTGTTTTAGTTTTATATTTTTAAACAGTATACACACGTGATTAGCGTACGTCGCTTGCCTCTGTATGTCGGCATGGAGGTATGCTATGTGTGTGCGTTAGTGTGCGCACTTGTGAACGTGCGTGTGTCTGGCTGGATCATCTTTCAACGTAAGAAGGTGCTTGCTCGGCAATTGACGCTGTATTTGCACAGATTCGAAAGTGAGATAGTTTTCTTTTACGCGTGAAATCAGCACTAGGGCATGACACTCTGTCATGTAAGACAATCAACGACGATGTTCTTTCTTTACTCTCGATACGTAAAGCCTTTTCCGCAATTTCAACTATTAGATTTGAGGCAGCTTAGTGTCGAGCTCAGTCTGGTGTGTGGCGTGACTGTCTTCATGCGTTCGCACGTATGCTCCCCCTCTTCCCTTCTACACTCCTCCCTCTCTCACCTTGCTACGCTGACGCAGGGAGAATCTGCTAACCTACGCTCGCTCCCCCTATTTCTCCTCCAGGCATCCTTCCCCGAGGCGTTTATAGACTCACTGCACTTGCGCGTACGCTCCCCTTCCCTTTTCTCTCCTGATCTCCCTCCCCCCCTCTATTGTATGGCAATACCGACGTACGCAGCATCTGCTAGTGAGTTTCTTGACTAAAAAACTGACTGCACGAGCTGCGCAGCCGTTCACTGGGCACCCCTTATATTAGGCGCTGGATGTTGACCTGAATAGACGGGATATTTTTTCCGTGCGTTGTTGAACGATAATAATTTGCTGTTTGCATATTCGGACTGCGGGTCTTTGCGTCCAATCAGTCTTCGTTTTGTCATTGCTCACTAGCAGCGATTAGCATATTGCAGTAAGAAACACCGATACATCATTGTGCGCTTTGTGCCTCCAGAGGTTTCTCGCCTGCGCAACACCCCGGTGAGCGCCAGCGTCAATAGACACTTTTAGTTAGGCGTACGGAGAAGTTGCGTACGCTGTGAAAATTACGTTGCTTCCGCGGCAAGTGAAGTGTGTGACCACACCTTTAGTTTAACGTACCTTGATGTGTTTCACTTAAATAGATAGATGGTATGTAAGATGCAAAGGTTTGTAATGCTTATCAGCGCCACGGACGTTAGAAGTATGCTAGGTCTCACTACCGTGGTCCCAGTACTAACATGACCTCTGTAATTTGCACGGAACACGACTTCTTGGGTAAGGGCCACCAGCGTACAAGTCAGGCCGTCACGTTCGCTGTGTAGATATTCAGCATCGTTCCTGGGTGCACCAAATGCACCTAGCTGTTTGCATCTTTGGTGATTTGAACTTCGGTGCGCAATGTAAGAACGGTGTCTGATCGAGCATGGCCGTACTGGATCGACCCCAGCGTTCTATCCAGCGCTGCTGCGGATTAGGCTTAGCGTACGCCGCAGCAAGTGGTCGCGTTCCAGGTATTCAGGATGTTAGATTGTACTACCAGCTCATTTAAAGTGTGAAAGCTCGCACAAAGTCCAGAGCATGGTAAGTAGCACCAGGAATAAAAGTACGTACCAAAGCGCCTTTTATTTACTGGCTCATCCGCCGAGAGGCCTGGCAGAAATAGACGAAGTTCCCGCACACACTCTATCGTAGGCGATTGTTGAGGATTTTTGTGAGACGCCAGGCAATTTTTTCCGAGTCATCAAGACGCCGGAACGCGCCGCTTTAATTCACCTTGTCTGGCATGACAACATCGCCTTTCATTGAGAAGTACACATGCCTTGCATCGGGTCCAATGTTGCTTTCTGCGTCGAACGCCACTGCTGCCACCATATACTCTCGTTCTGGTTTCTTCGAGGTGTCGCAAGAACGTAACCTAGTAAGAGTAGCGTTACGTACGCAGCATCATGTTTAGGGTGTACGCGCGTATCTCTGAAATAGATACGTTACGTACTGCACAGCACAATTCTCTCCCATGGCAGTACTGCGTACGTGGGCTCCTTACGTACGCCCACCTAGAAGTGCCTAAAGTTGCCGCCAGTGTAAGCGTTAGCGCCCGCTGTTTCACATCAGTACACATAGTTCCATTTAGTGGGAAATGGTTTATTTTTTTAGTTGTTTTGCGTGTACAAAGCTGTACTCCGAATAAATTTTAAAAGCGAAAGTGCATATGTTTATTGCAGAAATGTAACGAACAGTTCCGCGGTGTATTCTTTGCGCTCACTTACCTTTTATATTTCACACTACGCCATACCTGCCTTCATTGAAGCAAGCCAGCCAGCAAGCAGAAATTCTAGGCATTTTTGTTGGCGTTATTGCCAATGACCTCTCTGCAAATTTCTTGCAATGAAATCATAACGATTCATTTCTTGGCTTTGTCGTTAGCATGTACTTTCTGAACAATGCACCAATAATTTGATGAATTTCGCTGACAATTAATTCTCTCTCAATTTGACATCCTAAAAGTGAAGCAACTACGTCACGCACGGCAACTATTTCATTGAAGCAAGGGCAACTGCTGCAATACGCTGCCACATGGCGTATTGAAACAGCTGTGGCACAGCAGTGTAAAAAGAAAATGACAAAAACGGAATAGTAAACACGGTGTACACCGCGCTCACTGAATTTTCTAGTGATGCGCCTAAAAATTACTAATTAGTCTATGCTGTGTCAGGTGTCTTGACTGTCCCGTTTTCCTCGCTGTTCTTCCACGTTCTTCAAGAACCAACTAGCCCACCTAAGAACACTCTGGAACGCGTTTGACAGCTATACGAAGTGGCCATCTTTCTGTTGAGTGCCAGAAGTGAGAAACATGCACCATGGCCTAGAGCCGAAAAGGAGTAAATGGTGGCGTTACATTACTTAGACTACACACAGTGCAAAAAAAAATTGCCCGCAGCTTCCCTCGGGGGAACACTGAGGAGGATGCGGAGCATATAATTGGTTAACGGGGTGTTAAAGTGCGACTTACTTGGGTCGATGGCTAAATTGGTTAACGTGGTTGTGAAATGGGGTGTTAAATTGCGACTTACTTGGGTCGATGGCTAAATTGGTTAACGTGGTTGTAGGAGGGGGTGTTAAATGAGTGAACACGTACACACGTATGCGAAAGGGCGGCGCTGGTCGAAGGGACGTCGATCATTGTGTTTGTGGATTCGTTGGAATTCATTTCACCGCGACCTTGGACGTCGACGCGCCGTACAAACCAACCGACGAGCGGCAACTGAGCGAGCGAGCGCCGACCTTGAGTATATATACAGTGCGACGGCGCATGCACTGTCAGCTGTTGAATGTTCTCGAAGCGCGACGGTGCATGCGTGTCCACTGGAGAATCAGGAGAATTGTAGATGTCGAACGCGGTGTGTAGAGGAGGAAGGGTGCACAGATGGTGGAGGAGTGAAGCGCGCGCGGTGTGTAGAGGAGGAAGGGATGCACAGATGGTGGAAGAAGGAGGAGACGGCGCGACGGCGCATGCGCGCGCGTCAGCTGTCGAATGTTCGAGAAGCGGTGCGGACGGCGCGGACGGCGCACTACAAGGCGCGAGTATAAGATGCTTCCGCATCTAAAATTTCGTAGTAACACCTTAATAAAATGCAGCTCAAACCACACGTATTTCAGTCATACCACTCATCGTTACCTTGGAGGCATTGTCCCTGAAGTCGTTTTGGTCGCCTGTTGTCTCTTCTGAGGCGCAACGTACGAAGTGGACGCAGGCTTTGCTCTCGCATTTCGGCGTCCAACAAGCGCCATAACGAGGCGTAGAGGCGTGCCTGGTAGTAGAGACGCAGTCTGCGCCAGATGCGTGACAGTCGCCTGCGACGTCGATTCCTTTGGCGAAGACGACGTCGGCGTTGTCGCCTCGTCCGCAGCCGCCCAGTCGGCTCATCGTCTTCGGGAACTTCGACTTGTCGTAGGATTGACTCGGTTGAAGTAGTGGTTGTGGTGAGCTTCTTCTTCTTGAGCGTCGCCACGTCGACCACTTTGCAACTGGGGCACTCCAGTTTTGCTGCACCATGCAATACGCGCAGACGTGGAGAATGGTCAGCAAAAGTAAAGTGTGGCACTCATTATAGAAAACATTTTCCATGAGTTATTTCCTCACCCACTTCAGTCAATTTGCGCCTTACCTCATAAACACAACATTGCAATCAATACCGCTTATAACTCATTTTATTCCTTCCTTGGCCGCATTGGCTGTTGCCTTTAAATCGCTCAGCCTACTTGAAAAAGGGTTCCTCGATGATTATTACTACACATACGTATGTATTTTGGGCTAAATGTTTTTATTATTAGCCCTGAGCAAGACAAGTCCGCTTGTTGAAACGTCGGCTCTACACAATGCCTGTTTACGACTTTTTTCATTACATGCGTCACTTGCCTTTTTTTTTCTATATGTCTTGGTGGTACCGCTGATCTGCCACTTTGTACCTAGCTGCCCAATTTGACCAAGATATTCACACATTCTTTGTTTTTGGTATTTCGGCAACACTGCGGCGAATAAAAATCAATTATAATTTGATTTTACTCGGGCGTATTCGTCCTCACTGTTGCCGTAGAGCATATCCTAGTTATTTTCGGTACTAGACGGGAACTTTTATTGAAGAACTTCAAACAAGCGGATTTAAGCTGGAAGCTTCGGCCTCTCAGCTTCTGTGGGGTAGCCGCAACGTCATTATTAAAATTTTGACACCCTCTTGGTCGGCGTCTTATCTTTTTTTATCTATAATGCAATTACTTCCCGACAAGACGAGATTTCGTCCAGTTCTCGACTTCAGTCGATTGTGTCTTTTTTGAGGTGGCTGTCTTCATTTTAGGCTTATAAGTATCACAGCCCCTCGTCCTCCGTTGTTTATGGCTGCCTTTGCCACTTATTTGGCGAACCTGATAGACGACTCGTTATGTCTTATGGGAATTAACTACAATATTTTACTTAGAATAATTTGTATTGTCACAAACATCAGGTTTTCCAGTAACCCATCATCGTTTTGTTCATGTTCTAATCTTTGCAGCTCATCAGGTGGTTTTGATCGCCCACTGTGTATTAGGCTTGCTTTGAAACGCTTTGATTTATTTCTGAGCACCATATTATATGTATAGTTGAACCAGAATGTAAATAATACATGCATTTGAAGTGTGGACAGGTTAACAGGACAGGTCAGAAAAACTTCTGGAGCTCACTCAGACTTACTCATGAAATATATTCTGAGCTTTGGACTCACTTAGGCTCTGATTGGCGGAAATTTTCCTGACCCAGACTCACTCGGACTCACAATCAAAAAAATTTCTTCCACTGGACTCACTCTGACTCAACTCACCAAAACATTACTCACTTGGATTCACTCAGGCACGATCTCAGTCTGAATGATGCCGAGGGAGTCGACTGACGAGACCGTTAGCCTATAACTAGCTTCTTCGACCTTGGCTTGAATGTCCGGTAATACAAATATCTCGCGTAACCAGTGCTCTTATTGGCCCCGTTCGGCATTGAATCTTTGAAAGCATGTTCGAAGCGCTTGTAAACCAGTTAGGCCATTTTCCTTAGAAGAGATGACAGCATAAGACATATTTACCAAGAACACCCCTGGAGGAGTTTGTAGAGGAAAGGTCAAGGCACCTCCCTACGTAATTCATGCCTCTGATCAATAAACATGGAAATGGTCTATGAACGACACTGATTCGGAATAGCTGTGACTAGATCCAAGTATAAACGCGAATCCAGGTGAGCCTGATGGAAATGCTGAAGAGGATAGATGGGTGACCATAACGCTCAGGAACTCTTTAGTGGCTCATGTAATGGCTGGTATAATGAGGTTGTGCCAACGCATTGAATGCTGTCAATTACCATCGCATGGCATAACGGCTACAATTACAATATAAAAAAACTTGATAGTGTTACACTCTTTTCTTAGTGCGCCGAAAAAAAAAATTCTCTAAATACGTGCATAGTAAACTCTTATCAAAGCAGTAGTGACTTTCTATATCAAACACGAGATGTGGCATTCAATAATTTGTTTGGTATTCTTGACTTTCTTTAGCGATCGCATGAATTGCGTCCGTTACATAGAAGATACTCTATAACGAGAGAAAGAGTGTCCAAGGGCTTAACGGCGCGTTCCTAGCCATGAAAGACCGACAGTATTTTGACGTGTTCAGCGAGCTCGTGCGCCACGTTTCAGAGGCTGAACAACGATGAGCAATCAGCGATGATGTCGACAATTTATTACTGTAATCGTGGTGCCAACATGTGGGACCATCAGAGGCGACGCCTGGCTTCCTGGCAACACTTCCATTCGGTTTGTTGTGATGAGTTCGTGCAGCGCATTTGCGTGAATTCCACGTTTTTGTTGTGCTGCTTCAGGTAATTTTTCATATAGTCGTGAGCGCGAATGCGATTATTTGAAGCTACGGTCATCGCAAACAAGTAACATGCACGCAGCGCTCATAGGTCATAGCAGCCAGCGTGGCCCCAGCATGTGTCTCCAGCTGCCTCATCGCTGCTAGGTGCCCCGTCAATTTCAGTGTCACTGCTCAGCCTAGGATTGAACCGAAAGTTATTCGGCACGCCACAAATCGCAGCAATGTCTAATACCTCAATTCTTCCATCGCCACTTGAGGACGCTTGGCTTTGAGAGTGGCGAAGACATGTCTTCACACTCGCCGTCCGAGCAGACGAAATGTCAACTGAAACTCGCGCCTCCATTTCGTGTGGCGGGGCGTGAGCATGGAAGGTGTCTGCATGGTAGCGCCGGAAATTGGCAGGCTTTGCACCCGTTTTGAATTGCGTTCGATGCTGGTTATATGAAGCGATATTACATATAACAAATTGTCTTTCTGTTGCATTATTTTACTGAATCATTACCAAGGGATCAATAACTAAGTGTTCAAGCAAAACCCAGTATGCGTCAAGCTTATGACATTGCCCCTTTAAAAGGGTGACCCTATTTCACAGTTAACATGCTAGCACAAGATAGAAGCTTGGCCCACATACAGCAGCCTGAGAGGACGCTCCGTTAGGCCATCTGCGCCTAAGCGCGAAGTATATGTGAATACGCGCATATATACCGCTTACCCGCTGAACAGAGCTTCAATACACGAAACAAAACACTCTGCTGAGGAACTTCAAGTGCGTTACTTGATTGCGGAGTTTTAGCACTAAGGCTCATTGTCAGGTGTGAAATAAATCAATAATAATATTGAATATAAGCTAGTCTTTCATTTATATTGACCTAAAAGTAGGTACATCTTTGAAGACAACTCTGCTTGCCAAAACGTTGGCTCCAGCACACACCTTGTTCACGAATCATTCATCGCAAACTTCCATTTTCTTTTCCTATATCTGCCTTGTTTTTCTTTGTGATCAGCACTGTTGTATTTAAGTCCTTATCTGTTAAATAATTTGTTTACTAATGTTTTCTCCTCTGAATAACGGTGCGTTCAACGATGACTGTGGAGCGCATACCTTGGAGAAAGTATAAGTACAGGCTGAACAGAATGATGCCGACGAGTGAGATGAGGAAGACGGAGAGCAGTACCAATATGGCCGTAGTGGAGAGCCACGGACGGGACGCTCCGGCCATGATGGGCATGTCGTCGTAGTCCTCCATGCCGTCCATGCCCATGCCCATTCCTCTGAACAAAGGCGGAAGGCAGGTACTCAGTCACTGCTTGGCTTCGTATCACGCTCATAACGTGATAGCTTTCAGTTCCCATAGGCTGATCATGACCTTTAGTTCATGAATCCTAATGAATATGAGTCTGGTGAAGTGAAACGAACATGACAGAAGTGCACGAAATAGTTAAGAGGTGAATTCATAAGGATATGTTGAACAGGGAATGGCGTTCAAAACTACGCTTCGACATGATAACTTTTGTTACTTAAGGCGAAAAGAGGACTAACCAAAGGAGTGGAAGCCCTCCTCTCGAGACATTACTCCAGTGACATTCTCTTTTGAACAGTATTCATAGACATCAACAATCAGAAAGAACATTTGTTGCAGTCCTCTCGGCAATGTACAATTTTCGATTCCTAAGTGGCAGCCATCTTTAACTTTCGCCCTATTGTGCTAAAAAAACAATCTGAAAGCTACTAAGTATCTATCGCCATTTATTCGTTTGCATTGGTTTTCGCTATAATATGCAAACACATCTCGTTCAGATGAAGGCCTCAGATGGCTCATAAAACACAAAATTTGACCATCTCTTGTCCCGCATCGGCAGCTGTGGGCGCCCTATGGCATCGGGAACGAATCATGCAAAAAAAAATCATGATATGATGAAGCTATCACAGGACGCCAAAAAGACTTCAAAGATCAACAAATTTTTTGGTGTCACAATTACGTCATTACGACACCACTGTGCATTCGCGTGGCATTACGTTCCGTGATGACGTCCTCACAAGGCACCGTAGCTTGGTCAATGGTATTGTGATAACGGAGGCAACGCGACACTATTTGAGGTGCCTCCGATGTTGAAGGGGATAGAAAACCATCTTTGTGCAGAAGGCTCTTGAAGGGTGTCGGGACATAGATAGTACTTAGACTGTGGAGAAAATGACGATTGCTTTCACCTTCTCGTCGTCTTTAGTGAATGCGTAAGCGATGCTGTTTTCAATTTATGGAGTACATTTCTTTACATATACAGTGAAAAAAAAAACGTTTTTTCCGTATTTCTGAAAACGGCTATGGTACCTGTACCTAAGTTGTGACGTGGAAGCTCATGAACAGACCTCTGACACCATGGACAACGCTGGCGACCATTTGTAATGTTCACTGAGAACAGTGACACCCTGTTGCTGTAGGTCGCTGTAAATGCTATAGTCTACCGAGATTTCAACAGCAGAAATGACAGAACAGCCAGGCACCTACAGACAGCGTTGCGTGTATCTCTATAGCCGTTCTGTCCCTTTGCACTGTGAAAATATCTCATAAATATGAACCAACTCGCCCAAGCTGTCGTTTTGTCCATCTTCAGATTTCAGAGTGGATGTTGAGAATGTTCACTACTCCTAGTAGATTATCAATACCATGCCAGTACGACTGGCCTGCTTGCCTGCACTCATTAGCTCGCACTAGAATCTCGCTGCTCGCCTACCAATACGCTAAACTAGTTATAAATAGTCCAAAGAGTATAGGGATACCAGCATTGATGGACATAAGCACGAGGCGCCATCTCTTAGTGGCGTACCTGCACCACAGCCAACGTAACAAAATGGGAGAGAGATGAAAACTGAGCGTACGATTAATAAATTAGTTTTCAAATTGAACAACAGTTCGGCGCATACAGTAGATGCTCAGTGTAAAACTGTGCCATAAGTCCAGCCTGGGCACTGTAAAGCACTTAAGTTTGCGCTGTATTTTAGTGTGCTGCATCGGCCCAAGCTACTTCGAAGGTGGTGTTCTCAAATGTGAGCCCAATATGCTGCTAGCGATTGCTTATTGCTTTTTTTTTGCTTGCGCCAAATAAAGCAAAGTTGTATTTATCCTTCATCAAGTGACAAAACAAGCTGTCACATGCGGTGTGCTTGTTCGTTAAAGATATAAACGCACCTCATAAAAGAGATGCGGTAATACTAGATAATTCACAAGGTTTGTAGGAATTATACAGTTGTTCGATCCGCAAAAAATAATAGCATGCGAACCTTGGTTTCTACTTCTTCAGTTAATTAATCAATTTGTATTCTCTATTATGTACCCAAGTCAGTGGCCAAGTTTCAGCCGAGATCTTTGCGAATACATACATATAATAAAGAGGTGTCCTTGGAAGACCTTTAGCTTACGAGGCATTTGTTCATTTTGATGGGCACTCGTCCCAGTCAAATAAAAAACGAAAAAGTAGGCCAGATAGTTTGGCTTTACTGACCACAAAGTTGGGCCCATTTTGTCAGCATTCGGAAATAGGCGAAGCTTAGCTTCGTAGTTAATTTGATATTATCTAAAAAAATGAACAGATAAACAAAATCTTACGGATCGGCAGCCATGGTTGGCTTTTAAAGGCCCCACCGCCCTGGAAAAAGAAACAAACATGCATTTGATACCACTGCACTTTGAAAATTTGGGAAGGTGTATACGTATGGTCACCTGCCACATTGCGGTGCTGCTTAGTGAATAACTATTCCACATGAAAATCTCTTTAAAAATTGGCAATTTAAGTAAGGTGATGTGCACGAAGCCTATAAACATCTGTGCTTAGACGTTTACTGTGTTAGACGCCATGAAAAAAAGCAATAATTTTATTACATACGTATAGCTTGTAGCTCATGGTGAGTCAGATTACATGCTGTCAATATAAAGTTTATTAATACATAATAGTGTCTGTGGGTTCCAGTGCGAAAATTTAGATGTGGTTATGAGGCACGCAGTAGCCCACAGTTCCGAAAATCAGGACCATCTGATGGTCATTACCAGGAACTGCATCGTCCAGTGCGCGAGGATATTGCCTGCATTGAACTGCGAGCGCTGCGGCTGGAACCAAACCAGCAACTTTTGCGTCAGCGGGCCGAGCATCATGGTTATCAGGGGTTATGATAATAAGACGTTCCCAATATTTATATCAAATTGCTGCTTATACTATTAATAATTACAAGAAAAGCAGGTAAGCACCAAGTAATAGTTACAAGTATGAAGCGTGGAAGATGTATTATTTTGATGTAAACAGCTATTATTGCAGCAGAGCAGTCACTAGGTACGTATACCGTAGTCATAGGTTCATAGACACTGGCCAGTATATATCGGTCACAATAAATGATGTCACTCACTCCCGCCTATGCCGGAACGTCAGAGCCCAGTTGCTGACGGCCGCAAACCGAGGCAGGTTGAGTTGACAGTGATTACAGGACAACATGTAACCTCGAGCTCGGCCGGCGTGTTGTTTACAAGCAGTTTCTTCCGGCTCCTAAGCCGCTAATGCTGATAACCATTTATCGTGAAGTATTTCCGCTATGAAAAATGGCTTATACAGAGACTGAAAATTAGTCACATCTTCGCAAAGAAACACACAGTAAAAACTTAATTAAAAAACAGCAAATACTGTAGGACAGCACACTTCAATGGAAACTGCAGCTCCCAGGTGGTACCAAATTTGCACTTGCTTAATTGTAATCACTTATTGGCTTTTCCTCCCTCAACACAGGCTTTGATGGTGTTAGTGTTTGGCCAGCTCAGTAGTGCGAACCCACTACACGAGTTCAGCCGAGACCTGTGTGCACTTTGAAGCTGATAATGATAAGAACGAAAAAATGGGTGTCAACTAAAATATGAAACAACTTTTCAGATGCAACGTTGTGAAAAAAGAATTTAGGCAGTCTTAAAAAAATGGAAGAAAAACAAAAACTGCACACGAACAAAGAAAATAGAATAAGGCAACATATCACGCGCTTAAGTGGCAACTAATAAACATTTTTTTTTGCTACTGAGACATCCTGAGTTATGCTTTGTTGCTATTTCTAGCAGAGTACAAGTGATGATTACTGTGCAGGGCAGTATTATGGGTGTGAGCAACGAACCAGCTGGTGTCATCAGTGGTGGGAACAACATTGAAAATGGAAGAACGCTTGAGCTTCGCCTTGAAAAATGGGCCGCAATAACGTAATTGGTTATCCGTGCATGTCTCGGTGGTGCCGTTAGGAAATCAACAACTTTGCGCATGTCATTCACCGTTTCAAGGTATAGTTGAATACATACTGCGCAGCCAAAATGTTAAGGACCCACTACGCTGTAATTGTTCTCTTTGCGATATAGTGAAGGGCCCACTACACGTCCGTAGGGCAACACGCAGACCTGCGCAGCTGTTTTGTTTGTTGATAGATCTGCTGCTAATAATAATCAAATATGTCTAAGCATTTTGAAATGAGCGGGCTTTAAAACACCGCCTCGTTGCTCGTTTCATAACTTTTGACGCCTGGTGTGATTCGACGCTTTTGGCACGCATTATGTGATGCGTTCAGGAGACTCCTTCCACGACACAACATCCATATAGTGTTTTTATCTGACGCAGTTTCAACCAATACTCTGGGAACTTGTGGCCGTATGGTAGAACACCCGCCTCCATACAGATGCCCTGGATTTGACCCTTATAATCTAAGCCAGAAAAGTTCGCATTTTTATTTTATTTGGTTGTTGGTTGGTTGGTTGGTTCTTACTCTGGGTCTTGGCGCAACCCACCACGGGGGATCAGCCATAAAACGAACGGCATCTCATTTGTGAAATTGAATCGTTTTACCAGCCGGGCTATTGAGATAAGAATGTTTAAAAAAAAGAACACGATTGGTAAACAATAGAATAGAAATAAATTGAATAAATAGAATAAAATAAATTTGAATTTTTGTGGATTGTCCGGTGAGGACGAAAATGATGAGTTCTTGCAGACAATGAATGTGGCTGATCACAATGCTGGAATTTCTGGAAACCGATCTGCCTGACGACTATTGAGAGGACAGAGAAACGGAAATGAACAACATGTAAACGCGTGATTTGTATTGTTATTTAAAAATATATTGCAGTATTCACCGGACTTGCAATGGTAGAAAATAAAAATAAAGAAATTAGAGTAATATTACCTAAAGCAGCGTGTTCTAGTGACGTACAACTAAAGGTATTACTAATGAACATAATTTTTCATTGGAAGCATGATATTCGTTCGAATTGCGTACTATATTGATGCGTGGCAAGCCATTTATTGCTCATTCTGTCTGACTGTAGAACCCATCACGTGCAGACTGCTCAGAATCGCGGTCGAAACGGCGGGCATGAACCCACAATGAGGTCTTCATTTGCGTGGTGAGGCCTCTCTCAGACTTCCCGTAACTGTGGCTGAGCACTTCGTGGCTGAGACGAAGCATATTGTACTCCAACAGGTCGAACACAGCACCTGGACGCTTGGCGTATTGCCGCCGCCTCAACAGCGTTATTAGGAACGTCGCACCCTGACTCTCAATGCCACAAATAAACATTTCCGTCTTGGCACCACTGCTTGGCACCGCTAGTTCTGCTACAATACAATTCTCAGGCAAATATATTGGGCTCAACACACACTGGTGGTGCAATTCAAGCATGAACGGAGGCGAGCTTGGCCTCGCTGAAAAATTGGAGTACTTGCCAAATTTCTAAACCTGCACCGAAATTTAGGAGAAACAATTCACCAGTATTGCAGGACAATCACTGATGTGCCAACTGCAAGCGTTACTAGAAATGATTGAAGCAACACGAGAAAAAAAGGAAAGCAATTCGCTGAGCTCTGGTTCTTGTCCGGTTTGTTTGGTTCCCCGTTTCATTATTGAAGAATTCGTAATGGAGAGATCACAATTGGCACAAGTCGGTCTATGGCATTCAGGAATGTAATCAACCTGTTCATTACTATAGGAATAGCATTAAAAAGCTTCCATCAATGAAATTCTAATGTTTTTGTCAGCGTTGTTTCATTGTGAATAAAAAAGGGGTGTTTTTGACGAGTGAAAATTTGAGATAAATTGAAGTAAAAAGCTTCGTTCTGAGTGCGAATCGAACCCAAGACATCCATGGGGCCAGCAGCAGGTGTTCCACCACTGAGCCACGCTCGCAAGTGACTGATACTTTCTCGAAAAAGAACTCCAGGGACTCTTATCTTCGCTTTCTTTAGTCGCACCCGAAATAGATTAGCTTTGTTTATGAATTGGTGATTATTAAGGAGAGAGGCTTAGTCGATGCCCCACTGGCATTAGCCTCTCAATCATTTCTAGTGGTGATGTGGGTGCAAAAGAATATTTGTGCCGGACAAGACGCACGTTACTCTCTAAGCCAAAAAAGGAGCATCAGGGGTATAAGGGTTGCTCCTTTCAGGGAGCAATTGCATTGCCACTCCCATTACTCCCCTAAAAAGTAACTGCAGGGGGATGAGCCGTTGCTCTCCATTCAGTTCCTCCTTCGGGGGTATGAACAGTTACTCCCTTCAGTTGCTCCCTGCGGAGCAACAATACTCTCACCAGTTGCTCCCTGCGGACCAACCATTACTCCCACTAGTTGCTCCCCTAGAACCAACGGTTACTCTTTACCATAAGACCAACGGTTACTCTTTACTGTTCCTCCCGCGTGTTCGCAGTTACTCTTTGAAAACCAACTGCACATGCTTCCAATTACTCCTTGGGGATATGACTTTTGATCTCGAGTATGCTTGTCACACGCTTAACCCATGGCGAGAGCTCCTTGGAAGAGCACTGCTTGGGTGCTTCTAAAACAAAAAGTGGACAATATTGAAAGGAAAAGAAATGCTTTATTGTTTTTCCTTTTTTTTGAGGCGATGTGTCAGCACACGTAGAAGTAGACTTTCCCACACCACAGCCAGCACTAAACAAGCACCGTAATACATGAGAGGTTTTCTGCGTCTTCCGTGCAAAAACAATCTTAAATTTCTAGCATAGGGTGGTCTGTGTCATCATTGGTGAGAGAAGGTCAGCTTCTCTAATTCTGAAGGACTCGAGTTTCGCAGCTGGTGTTTCCATCAGGCTAGCGCAGCGGAATATCAGCGCAGGCATATGTGAAGCATCTCATTGCTGCAAGAAAAAAAATAAAAGTGTGAGGTTTAATATGCCAATTCAATGCATAACAATGAGACACACACACTGCAGCAGCGCTTACATTCTAGAATGCCTACTACAAAACGGAATGTGAAAAAAATTGTAGGTTCGGCGAAACGTTACTTGGCAAGCCATATAAATGCTAATGTGGTAGACACTCTTCACATGATGTCTCAGATAGCAATATTCTGGAAGAAAATGTGCAGCACCTCAAGAAGGCATATTTGTGACAGATAAAGATACCCTTTGGTTCAGCTAACTTGTTTCCTATACACAGCTGAGGGACATTTCTATGAGCCCATTCACCAATGGGCATTCTAAGTGAGATCATGTGTGTGGCAAATAGCACGTACCATTCGCTCATGTTAAAATACATATTTAGCTCATGCACATAGTTGCTCTCGATTCTACTGTTATATCATACGCTGCTGCGTCTTGAATTGTGCAATACCTGTAGGCCCAAGCCAAGCATGCAAAGCCTGCTTGAAAGTAACTATTTGCAGAGGCTACATGATAATAATCAGTATGTTTCCTTGTACCTTATGCAAACGGCTTGACAAAACTATAGACATCTAAATGTAGACCGTGCTACCTCCGAAAAATGCTTTAAATTTGGGAACTAGGGTGCATTTGTTCACCAGGTTGACGAGTCACAGCCACGAGATATGTGAATGAAGCAATATATGTGCACATATATTCTAATTCTTCGTTTAATAGTGTCACAGATAGCTTGCCAATACATATATATCTGAGCGCAACAATATGTGAAGCTTTTATTAGTTAAATGTCTTGTGGTTTCACAGCCGAACAGGTTACTGCTCTGTTAGAAAAATTGGAATACGCGCACCGTGGCTTCCAAAAAAAAAGCATTATTAGAAGCTAGCGCCTGGTCTGAATGTCTGCCTATTTATTTTGTACTGCCTTTTACATGTGCCACAAAGACATATGTTGAGGATGTGCTACCATTCAAGCCAACATCGCATACTTGGTCAACGTGATTGAAATACAAACATTAGAAACACTGCCACCTCTAGTAAGAGCATAACACTTCAGGATCTTGGAACAGCAAGGAGGTGCACACGAAAGTTAAGCCCACTCTTGCAGAACTTTCAACGAGAATTTTTCAGAGTGGAAGAGGTCAACATGCTGGTGCACTTTTAAACTCACGAAACATCTGTAGAAAACAGGGTAAGGCGAGTAAATAAACGCTGTATGAAAGCCTGCGCAAGGACAGCTTTGTGAATCTAGGCCCAAGTGTTATGCTTTGTGCAAGCCAAAACCCAGGTAAATAGGGAAAGCGTACTTTTAGTAGCACCAGCGTAAACAAATCTTGGCAGTTGGCTTTCTAGTACAAACAGCAATCCCTGCAATTAAAACATAGACATTTTATCTTAACTGTAGCAGTGTGAGCACACACACGGGTCAGCGGAGCCATGTCAAATTGCCAGTGCCAGTGTAACCATGTGGCATGATAAACTATTCGCTGGCCAACAGATGCGCAGTTTGAATCTAAAAAGCGATACTTTCATATACGTAGCGCAAAAAGTTTGCACTTACCAAAATTCACTTGCTTTCTCTACTTTAGCATCATTGGTGCATCATTATCTGCAGTATAACCAAATTTGTGTCATACACCTGAAGAAAAGTAGTAAAGCTCATGCATCAAATATTGTTTTATTTGGTAGCAGTCAAGTCTGGTTCAGAGCAGCCAAGTGGGAATCAGCCTAGTTATTTGCATGTGCCAAATCCCAAACGGCGTTATTGAGGTTGTCGAAATTTTCGTTGATTGGTATTAACGTCAAAATGCGACTTCAATCGGCTTGCCAAGTTCTCACAGCGCATAAAGATTTCATGATGCAGAATAATGACAACGCTAACGTGAACCTACAGCATTTATGATTATCTTCTACAATATTCAGCTTTGCAAAGGTTTTGCATCACTAAAGAAATCTGAAAGATTTGGGTCATTCCTCCTCCAATTGTTCTGTCCATATTTAAAGTGCTCGCTTAATGGTGCGCTTATAAAATAATACGTTCAGCGTAGAGGTAAAGCAAGTGACGCAGTGATGCGGGCAGATTTTTTTAAGGCGTGCGGGGAGGGGGGGGGGGGTCCGCTTATATAAATTGGAGGCCGGGCTAGCAAATAAGGTTGTCATATTGGGCTCCCTACGCCCGGCCTAAAACATTCTGCGCGCCACCGCCTGGCTATGCCAGTGAAGTGATGCGACAATGATTTGTTCAATTACTGATTTACATACACTTTACAGCTCTACAAAATGTGGCCCAAGGCCGCAACACCCAGCCGTTAACGTTACATAAAGCCAATGATAGAAAAGTACCAGTATGAAGACAGCTACAACTTCGCCCCAATGTTTTTTCAATGCGAGGTATTGTTGCGGAAAGGAACTTTTAACTGCAAAAGTACACTGGCACTGCAGTGGTGACAGGGGAAGCAAGAGGGTATGCAGGCGGTAATAATAAAGGTAACGTAGTCCGATACAGCTAGCAATGAACACGGTAAATAAGAAAGAGGAAATCCTTTCTCTTTGATAGCGCAGCAACTCAACAATGTATTTGGAGAAAAAACAATGAGCCAGCTGTTTGAGAACTCCACATTTTTCACAAGCTGTGAACAAGCATGAATTTGGGGCTGAAAACGCCCCAGCCAATGCTAGACTGTAATTACCCACACTGTAAGAGCTTTAATGTTGCTGGAAATGCCACTAACCTGCACGCTGATGCCTGCACAGTCCTTTGTCCGACGAGCGAACAGGCTTGCAGACAGATGAAGACGTGTTTACGTTGTTTGTTCTATCCAGCAGCAAAATCCACAACAACATTGCACTCTTTAAAGATAAATATACACTTACCTTCACCAAAATTAGGTAGAAACGCAAATCTCCGACACATACGCACGATCAAAACATGGCACACAAGCTCGCATGTCCATGTTGATGATGATGATGATGATGATGACCTCTTATGAATGGCGCTCACCCACAGAGGGGTATGGGCCAAGAACCGGGTGGCAGGATACTTAAATAAAACTAAAATGAAAATGAAGCCAATCTGAAAGAGTAGCTCAAAATAATACTACCAAAATAAGCCAAAAATGTTTGCTGAGCAAGCGGTCAAACCATCTCTTGTTTTTGATAGACATAACTACGAATTATAAAGATCCGAAAAGGTTGGGGTTCACTAGCACGGTAATCTTTTAGTTGCGTTGATGTAATCAAAAACAGTGTAGCATACATCCCTGTGGCAGTAACCAAATGAAGTTCCGCCAAGTGATAACATTACTGGTGGACTTGCTTGTATTCCTAGGTTTTGTAATGGGGCTACTAAAAATCTTTTTCTCTGATAAGAATAACGATGGCGGAATAAGACGAAATGTTCAATTGTTTCAATTTCGTTGCACCAAATGCATAGCGGTGACGCCTTTAGTCGAGCTTTGTTAAGGTAATAATTTAGTTGTGGAACTGCACAGCGCAATCTGGTGTAAGTGACCTCTAACTGGTGAGATACACACCACTGTTTATTCCAGCAATAGCTCGAATGCTAGAAATCTTTAAATTTATCCAAATTACCTTTTGCCCATTGCAGGCAAGCATTTAGGAACCTTAGCGCTGTCACGTAAGCCGTATCTGGCAAAACTGGGATGGTGGGCCCACCCAGGGATACTGCTGCTAAAGAGTCCGCCATTTCGTTCAAATATAACCCGCGCTGGCCCGGTACCCATATAAAATGCAGTGTTTTACGTTTTTCGGTATTAATTGCCGAAACGTATTCATCAGCTCTGCATTTACTGCCGAAGAATGTGCATTACAAACTGATAACGAATCTGTAATGATAACTGCTAATGATTCGCTTGAGGGCAATTTGTGTAGGGCAAGGACAATGGCCAATAATTCTGCAATTAATACAGGGGTATAATCTGGGAGTCGAATCGAAAAGGACCAATCGAAGAAGGAGAGAAGATGCCAACCCCAGTCTTTTCTTTTGACACAGATGCATCAGTCGCAATGATATTGCTTATCTCTAGGTGAGCTAGATAATCTGCTAACTGGTCATTTAAATACCTATGTGCCAATTGTTTCACGTTATGAGGAAATATATCATCAAATTGTATGCCAAGCATTGAATTTAGATTTTGTATTGGACAATTGTGTTCGCCGACTACAAACCATAGTGAATATGAGTAGTGCGAACGCGAACCTAGTTGCGCCGAAAAAAAAAAAAAACGTCGAGCAGTGGCAGCACAGGCGTCAGCGCAATGCTTTCAGTGTGTTCTCCAAATACACTTATAAAAAAAAACTTAGGTATACTAAAGCTTATATTTATTTTTAAAAAATTGAGTTTAGTTTTTACTTAGTGCTAGTACACATAAACAATGAATAATGATAACTTTGTTAATTACATCGCTTTCTATACTAGCACCACACCTGTCGTGCGGCCGCAGATGGCGCAGATTTGTCATTCTTCTCTCAAACTACACGTTGAAGCGTGCTACTAAGTTTGACGGCTGATAAAAAGCGCGTCTGGGTCTGTTTTTTTTCTCTGACATATTTGGAGGGGGGGGGGGTCCTCTTGCTCGTGTTTTGGTGCTTGATTGGCTTTGACGCCCTTTCCTAGCAGACTAACGGCGTGTCTAGGCTTTTTTTGACACCCTTGTTTCGCATGTGTTTCGGCGTTTGGTCCGCTTTGGTGTGCGAACTCTCCATACTGCTGCGGCGTGTGTTAGGCACTTGCGGTACCTGTGTTTTCAGGCCTTCTGTGTTCAGCCAGCGCTGCTATTTATTATCTGCGGATGCTAAAATAACCCACTGTTTTGGTTTGGTGAAGTTTGCACACAGAACAAATAATAATCTGGCCCATGAATATCAATGTGGGTGGCATGCATATTTGTGTGCGGTGTCCTTCAGGGGAGTAATTGTTGCATGACGGGAGCATTTACAATGGTTCCTCCTTCCGTTGCTCCCTTAGAAACTTCAGACGATCAGTTGCTCCCCCGTTTTGGAACATGTCGGCCATCTTGTTCCACTTGGTCCTTTCAGGGAGTAACAGTTGGTCTGAAGTACTAAAAACAGCCGTTGCTTCCCATTTCGGCCGTTTTTGGCTTAGAGTGTATAGTGCGCAGGGCATGACGCCCACGTCGGGACCCTAGAGCCAACCCTGTCGGCCGCTCGGCGGGCTTGACGGACGGCCCAAAGTTGGTGGCACAGAAGAGAGCCCTGAAGGGCCACCTGTCTTCTGGCAAGAGTGGCGTCAGGGTTAGTCTACGTCTTTTTGCACTCCCAGAACATATGTAGAAGCATGCATATTTCTCCTTATGCAGGGCAAACGTCATTTGATACACCTTGGGATAGATGGTGTGTAGGCAGCTCAGATTAGGGTGATCCGCTGATAATGTGTCATATACATCCACCTCGATCGCCTTGAACACGGAAGCCGTTATTTCCTTCTTCAAGTCGATGTACCCAACCTTGACCCCTCTTGTCCCTTCCAAAAGCTTTTGCGCAAAACTTAATGACTTTGAAGAAAGCTCAGCCTGGTTTTTCGCCACTCAATCTGCGTGACAAGTTAATATTAAATAGAAGTATTACAAGTATTTCTCAGTGTGCGGCAAAGTTCAAGAAGTGAAAATTGATTGGTCCTACCTCCCCGAACCCGGACGCAATCTTGAGGAAGTACAAATGCATTTCTTGCACCGAGAGTAGACGGCGTAGTAACTTTAATGACGCAAAGTATTAACACGACAAACGTTTGTTCCGCAATCAAATATTTACATAGTCATCAGCCAGCGAACAGGCAGGGTGATGCGCGTGCCTCCGTCCATATATATACGTATGAATTACCCGACGGGAGAGTGGGCGCAAGGAGAAGAGAGAACCAACAGTGAGAGAGGGAGTGGCGAAGCACCGCCATTACCCTCCCCTACACTCCTTCAACACACGCGGCAGCTCTGCTGAGCTCCCGCGACGTGAGCGCCCTCACATACCAGAGCACGGCCGGTCTGGAGGTGCGCGCTCGCTCCCTTCCTTTACGGCCTGCGCACTGGGGGGCTGTTGTTACCTATGTCCGCAATTTCGTGGGGGCGCTCCGAGCCAACCCGCTCCCGGCCGTTGCGGAGGCTAGCGCGCGCAGGGAGCGCTTGGCTTCCGACTTACCGTGGCGCTTCCTGAAGTTACCCTTCATGGTATTCATGATACCAATGCGATATAAACATGATAGCAAGCATATACGATGACTCTGGTCCATTCCGCTCTTCAGAAGTGGTGGCGCAGGCCGCTCATACGACCGCTTCTGTTGCTCGGCAGAACATCGACGCGGTTATAACAAAGCCTTTTCTTTAGTTTTCTCTAACTTCGAGAATAAGTAAAAGGATGAATATTGCACTTGGGTGAGCAAACGGTTAAGTTATGGTTTCGGAAATGTTTATTTCAAATGCACATGCCGGCCGTCACTGTACTTGAATATAGCAAAATTGCACAATTTTTGTTGAAAGCATCCTAAATCGTGCTTTAATATTCAAATAAATACTTCAAAAAGGTGAAAGTCACTGCATAATGGGGACTGCCACACCGGAGACGAAGAGTAAACATAAAAAACATTCAGAGAATCCTTTTAATGAGAAACAGAATGTTCTCCTTGGTACTGCAACAATATGCGCATGGAGAACTGAAAAAAAAGCACTGCTGGTAAAACACTATAGTGTCAATCACAGTTTAAAGTAGTCACATCTGTCACAGCCTGAAATGCTTCCGCGATGCCTTGTGAATGAAACCAGAAGACCTGTCATTCTGATCTGTTAAACTTTTTGTGTAGTTTACTAGAAGAATACGGAGAAACTTTTCAGAAATAATCTGAGTCAGCACTCTGGCGTGACTCTTGTCCGCACCTTCCGGACAGTCCAAAAGTGGCGAGTCTTCAAGGTATGGCTCAAAAGTCAATTGCAGAGTCTCGAGGATAATGCAGAGTCTCGAGGAATTGCAGAGTCTCGAAATATCTTCGTTCGAGGAAGATATTTGACTGCTTTTTCGAAGAACGTCACAATTGTGTCCAGCATTGATAGTAATTCCGGTTTCGGGTAGTGTAGATCATAGGCTTCTTGCTGACGGAGAAGTTGGTACAAAGGACTGTTAGTTTTATTTGTCGTCACTAGCATAGGCGCAAGCTTCAGAACCGATGGCAATGTAACCACCTACATACACCAAGCCTGAATAGGTGACTGATGTCGGTGGTCTGCGAGAAGGTTCTCGCAGAGCTTCAAGTTCCTCAATAACATCTTCCGGAATAGACACCGCCGCTCCTTCAATGTTTTCGTCGCAAATGCCCGTGTCTTTTGAAAGTGGCGCCTCTTCCTTGACAATGTGGGTCAAAGCCGCTGGTACGGCTCTTGCGTCTAGCGCGTCATCGCCCCCGCACATTGCCCTCAGTTTTCCAAATAAGACCTCTATAGGATCACTGTTAAATTTCTTTGTAAGCAAATAGTTTACTCTTTTTCTCGGAATAAATCGTACTGTCTCAACTGTGGACGTTGTGCTCAAAAGCAGGGCAGTGTACACGTCTCGTCTGTAAAGTTTCCAACACCAGCAGCGACAGAAGAATCCTGGATGCGCCTAATGTAGCCTGAAAATCTACTTTCCAGCCACAGTAATCAGCTGTCGTCCTGCTTCGAGATGGGAAGTTTGAAGTCATTTCCACTGTACATAGTGTTGTGAAGTTGATTTTCATGAAGTTGATTGTGGATGCTGCATCCTTGAATAGGACAAGAGAGGAGTTGCCCCGCAAGTTTCGCAGATGTTCCAGTGTGCCAATGACTTGGAGCGAGAATACTTGCACTGCACACATTACATTCATCTTTTCCAGGTTAGATGGGTATACGTGCTTTCTAGTGAGGTTCCTCGCCAGTTTCAAGACATTCCTTTTTGGTGCTCATATAGCTTTTGCACGAGTGTGCCAGTAATAAGGCCTGTGCCATCTGAGAATTTACGCTCCGAAAATTGACTGCACACATTTTTGAGAACATGAAAAGGATCGAAACCTAAAAAAGTTACCTGTTCATCATCGTGGGTGTGTTTGACTACAGTTGACAGGGAGCCGTTTTCTATTAGTTTGAACATGGTTGTGTTCGCAGAGTAGTTATCTGTAACAATGTGGATGATCACAAACCCACAGACCTCAACCTCTGCAATGACGTCTTTCGTCCAGGCGAACAAGTCTCTCCCATTGATCTGCTTCGTAAAATAATAGAAACATGGGATCTGGTACGAAGTTGTTATTCCGTGAAGCACAAAGCAAAGCACTTTGTTACCAAGACTTTCGTACGTGCTGCACCTGTCTCTGATGCCGAATACTGCATCAGACTTGTGGTCGCATATACACTTGGGCTTTATTGAAGCCTCCTCAATTAGCAATGAAGCCATGTGCTGCTTGTGGCTGAGAAGAGAAGCCTCGTGAATCAGTACTTCCTTCATAGCACTACTCATACCCGAGGACGATGAGCTGTAACCGACGTATCGCTGCAGTGTGCACTTATATCGTAGTGTCAGAAGCTCAGCTCGTGCATGATCATAGCCTTTGGGTGAAAGAAAGCGCCATATTACAGACTATCTGACGATTTCTTCGGAGTAAGATTGAATCATCCGGTAGCTCTCTATTTGGTGAAGCAGAAAGACAGCTTTTTTCTCTCTTTTTTCGGCATTCGCGGAAATCTTTGTCAGTGACGAATAGTGCTTTGTTACTACGGTAAAAGTTGGCCACTTTTATCGTGTCTTCTAGCTGCCGCTTAGTTTTCCGGCAAGTGGAGCGATGGTACGCTACTTGTGACCGAAGCCTCGCTATCATTGAAATGTGTCGAATTACTCGCTGTGCATCGTTATTTGTTTGGGTGTATTTACTCAATTTCTGTTCGGCTTCTCCTTCCGACGACTCCAAAACAGCATGCTCGTGGTATTCTGGCTCTGCCTTTCGTTTCGTCAGTTTGCTTGAAAGAGCAGAGTCTCGAGCTTTCGATTCTTTGCGTGGTTTCTTTGCAGGGGGCACCAGGTAGAAAGGGTATCCTTCAAGTATGATTGGCACCGCGCCAGGAGCAAGTTTTTTTTAATTTTGCATTCACTGACATAGTCATTCAAAAGAAAATGCTTGCTGCAAATGACAGTGAAGGGAGACTTGTCATTAATCACGAGATTTTCCCGGAAAAGGTTTCACTGCCATTTCGCGCAAAGTTCCTCTTCAGCAGAAAATTGGTCAAATGACACGCCGGCAGTCTTTCCAGACCACGACTTGCAAAATGGCACACCGTAGTACACCATGTGCGCACTATGCGAACGCTCCACCAGAACACCAAGCACACACGAACGTCTCTTCGCAAAAGCAGGCAGGCACGAACACGAAAAATACGTCGGAGAAACTCCCTGCGACACGTGTATCCAAGTGCGATGCGTACGGCAGCAAGCTACTTTTCCGAATGGCGTGACCCGGTCAGTGGCGGATTCGGGGGGGGGGGGGGGTGATATGTGTGGCCTCTCAAAAATGCACCGCTTTGGCAGTGACGTCTTCATTCGTACGCCCGCATAAAACGCTGAACATGCCACCGCTTGCTGTGCGCAGGAATTTCTCCAGATTATCTTTTTCCTTACCCTGTATCACAGTAACACATCATTTGCGGGGTCGTATATTTTACTGCCATGTCATGCTTCTAGTCGCACCGATAATGCTTACAAAGGTAACCCTATCTTAGTGGCTCGTCATAAGGATGCGATTACCCGTCTCATTGTAGAAACTAGCACAAGGACGCACTCGCTGATATCTGCATCAGCACGGTCATCCCGAAACCACGATATGGTTATGAAGAACGCCGTAGTGGAGCTCTCCGGAAGTTGCGATCACCTTGGCTTCTCTAACGTGCACCTAAATCTAAAAACACGGGCCTCAAGCATTGTCAACTCCTTCGAAAAATAAGATGGTCAGGTCTTAAAAAATAAAGATTGTTGTGGCTAGTAGCGCTGCGTGTGCCTCTTTTTTTCCGAGTGCGGAGAAAGCCACACTGTCCCCACACGCACATGTGTTTCCTTCACCGCTTCCTACAATCGGAAGAAGTACTTAGCACGACAAATAGGCCGGGCACAGCTAGTTTACAATATGAAGCGCTTGCGGCACAATGGGCTTTGAGGGTTGGCTCGCGACGCCCTCTCGCGGAGCGTTCCGTCGTGACTGTATAGAAAAAGTTTTATTGTACTCCCCGTGGCTGCCCAGGCCGTAAGGAAAGAAAGCGCACGCCTCCAGACCGGCCGTGGCCAGAGCATGCTCCTCCTCGGCACCCATCGCTACTCCGCCCGCACCACCTCCTCTGGGTGCTAGGGGCGAGGATAAGTGCGCACGCGCACAGCTGTTGCTGTGGGAGGGGAAGTGAGAGCGGAGAGATAACACCTGCCGGCGCGCGGACACCGACAGAAGCCCGACATGCCGCGACTAAGAAATGGATTCACAATTAAAACGTGTCGATCATGTCGGTAATGCACAGGCTTCAGTGAACACGAGTATATAGGGTTTCGTGAGAGAAGGTGACCGCAAATCATAATCTCAAATATCTGTTGTTTTTTCTAACCCAACCAATATAGCTCTTTATGATACATCAAGTGAAAATATACTTGATTTGACTAAAACGAGGCTTGACACGCATGTCTGTGATCTTTGATGGCGCAAGGAATCTTTTATGGCGCAAACCATTTTCACAAGTGTGTTGAGAAAAAGTGGTTAACAATTTAGAGTACTTAGTGCTCTTCTGCGGGAGAGTAAAAAGCTGTCTTGTTACCGAGGAAGCAATAGGCTGCTGGAGAATATGCTATATGACTGTGATCAGACAATGCACAGGGGAGGCAGTGTTTTTTTTCAACAGACCCTTCTTCTTGTATCCGTATTACCACTGAACTAGGGCTAGTTTGGGCTATGGTAACCATCAGCTACCAAAATATAATATTAGGATTGTGCTATTACTCCCCCTCTTAACCTTCAACATTTGTCGCAATCAATACAGTTTGCACACGATTTCAATCACATTCTCTGTTTCTGCTCGGAGATTCAAACTTTCCTATTATAATAAGGAATGCAAACACACCTCACTCGTTACAGTCTTCGCCACAGCCGACTGAGCTATATAACCTATGTTCAGTTTTTTTCTCTGACACAGAGAGAGGAATAAATAAAAGGAAGAGACAGGGAGGTTGACCTTGAAGAAATGGTTTGCTACCCTGTACGGGGGTGGGGAACAAGGTGCGAAAGAGGATATAGATAGATAGATATAATATAAATTAGAAAAAAACTCACATGCGCACACATTAAGGGAGTTCAGATCACAGTCGTTTGAACAGGCCGCTTGAACACAAGAAGCGCAGGAGCGCCTTCATAGCCTTCTTTTGCGACATAAAGTCCTGTAGGTAGCGCAGAATTCTTTCTTTCGAAAGAGTCTCGTTGTCCAGTTCATCTAGTGCATTGCAGAGTGACTGTCTCCGCGAGCAGTGTTGTGGGCATTCACACAGAATGTGCCAAGTTGTTTCGTCACTGCCGCAGTAGTCCATGCAGCAGTGTCAGCCATTCCTATAATTACTTCACCAACTAGGGCAACTGCCCTTCGATCTGAGTCTAACAAATCTTTTTCGCTCTGAATCAAAGCTTTTTCGATCTGAATCTAACAAATCGAACAGATTTTGATACCGCTATAACCTATACATCAGGCATCAGTGATCATTCATTACTCTCATTTTGTGTATTGTAGCTTGTATCAAAGCAGATAAAAAAGGAAGCAATACAGAACAATAGGAAAGCAAACTTTGACATTGATACTGAAGTGTAGAATTCCCTCGACCCAGTTTAAGCAGATTTAATGCCAGTTAATTGCAGTTTAACGGAAAATATATCGGCAGCTGTAGTTGATCGGCTAATCGATAACTATGTTTCTTACAGTACCGTCATATTTAACGCGCCCGCACAATATTACAGTGCTCACATAAGACGTTTATCTATCAGGCAGAAACTTTTTTACCGTGCCACAAGTTGCTTACCGACTAACCACCCACGTTAGGCTGCCTAAGAATCTGCATCATCCATCTACATATGTGGACTGAAGTCCACTGAACATAATTTTATTTGTATTGTTTGGCCGTCTATATTACAAACTAAGGCGAAAAGTTCTGGCGAGTTACTAACCTCCTCTCCGATAACCATATTTTCATAATTGACTTATCCGGTAACAAAATTAGTGAAGGCCACTTGCGCTGCTGTTTACAACAAATCTTTTTCTAAAAACATTTGCGTAGACAACCGTGTTCATTTACGGGGAGCGATTTTACACAAATATTCACCCACCTCATAAGTGTATATTAAAGCTGAAGCAGTTATAGGCCTCATTGAAACACTTTAAAGTTATTCGCGTCCATGTTGTTATGGTACAACACAAAATTTTAACAAGTACTTCCGCTTACAGTTTCAATATACTACGCGATTTTCCAGCAGTCACTGGATACTTCAACTATTGCTAGTCAATTGAAAATCGAAAAAGTCGTCCTACTCTATAAATATGGTAATAAACACTGTTAAATCAATTGTCTTCCCATTTTATTAACTAGTGTCTGTTGTAATACGCTCGAGCATATAACGTTTACAAAGTCAATTTTTCAGAATCTATTTCATTCTTTAGACAGCACAACGTGGTTTTAGTAAAATTTATTCATGTGAAACACCGTTATCATTATTCACTCAACACTTACATGAGATTCTCGATAAATCATCACATGCCGTCATCATTTTTCTACATTTTTCAGAAAGGTTTTTTAGGGTTTGCCATAGACTGCCAATTTATGAATTACACCAAGCAGATCTTGAAGGCAACCTACTAATTTAGATTGAATGCTTTTTTTACTAAGAGATCACAATTTGTTACTGCAAACTGTCACTATTAATCTTTTCGCGGTGTTCATTCCGGTGTTCCCCAAGAGCCTGTCTTTGGCCCCCTGTTATTTCCCATTTATGTTAAGGAGCTCTCATCAATCGTATCATCAAACATTCATCTCTTTGCTCACGACTATGTTATTTCACGAGACATTACTAATATATTGACATTACATATCAGAGTCTGACCTTAATGCTATGTCCAGCTGGTGTGACGAATAGCTAATGGACCGGAACATTCAAAAGTGTAAAAACATGCGCGTATCAAGAACTTTCAATACTTTACCTCTTTACTATAATAAAAACATTTTTCTGGTTTCATATGTGGCGTTTAGCGACCCAAAACTACCATAAGGTTATGAGAGACGCGATAATGAAGGGCACCGGAAATGTTCACCATCTGGGGTTTTTGAACGTGCACCCAAATCTGAGCACATGAGCCTACAGCATTTTGGCATCCACCGAAAATACAGCCGTCGCACCTGGGATTCGATCTCGCAACCTGCGGGTCAGCAGCCGAGTACCTTAGCCACTAACTCCCGTATTCTAGAACGTCCCTTCACTCAACACTTCACCTTCACATCAGAAAGCCGATGGGAGCGCCGTCTCTAGGCACGGCAAGTAACTGCATATTAGCGATAATGTGCTACGATTCTTGAGTAGCACAGTGTCATTTTCATCCGAGCGGTGGCGCATTGCTCAACCCTATCAAGTGAAGGGTGGAAGTCGAGTCGAGGAGCGTTTATGAATACTGGGGCAAACCACTGCGGTGGGGCAATGGCATTCCTCTGGATTCAGTTACCCGTATAAGTATCTTGTAGTTCACATAACAAATAATCTCAACTGGTCAGCTAATATTGAATACATTAATATCGCTAACCGCAGGCTTGGATAATAATTTACGACGTTACGTTTTTAATGCTCCAAAAGGTTTAAATATGCAGCTTCACAAAACACTAATGAGCTCTAATCATTAATTTGGTACAGTCGTGGGGAACCCTACCTGCAATAATACGGTAACTTCCCTTGAACTTGTGCAGAATAACTCTGATCATTTTATATTCTCTAATCATAACGAAACTGCGGCCATTTCAAACATAAAAACTTCCGTGCACTCCCTTCTTTATAATCTCGCAAAAAAGTCTCCCAATCAACAATATACTATCATCCCTTCCTGCATGACCACCTACGCCTTCACCCACAGCACATATCCCGCCGCATTGATTACCATCACAAACTAGGCAACCCTTCATGCAAAAAAAAAACTTCTTCAATAGATTTTTGTCTGTTATATAAAAAAGTGGAACAGACTTCCCGATGATGTTATTGCTATTAGTGATAACAACTGGTTCCGTAATGCATTAGCTAACACTGCGTAATAAGTTGTTTTGTTGCATTAGCTGGCATTGTATAATTAGGAGGTTTTGTATTAGCTAACATGTAATACTATATAAATGTATTAAAACATTGTATTTATTAAGATCTATTTTTACGAAAATAATGCTTTTCCCCAAACTCCGGTGTTCACTTCTCTTAAAGACGATAGTCTTTCTTGGAGACCTTCGACGCAAAAATTTTGTTCTATCTGTTCATTGTCTGTTTGTACGCCCTTAACGGTACCATAAACGGCACCAAAGTGGCCAAACGATACTCCACACTGCCGATTTCATTTCGCAGCGTCCACCAAATATTGCTCAAGGTTCAGCGTTCATACTTGTGTGATTGTCAAATAAAAAGCAATTATTGCGCATATGCAAGGCGCCATACCAACACGTCAATATTATGTATGTCTATTTTTTACTAGAAAAGGCATACATAAGTAATCCTATGGACCGTAGCGTAAATCAGGCTACGCAGACCATGCAGCGCTTGCACGAAAAGGTAAGTGTTTCGAACGCTTTGCTAAGACGACATAGTGGTGGCACCTACACATCGCCTTGTGTTCTACACCTCATCACCTCCGAGAAGGGCGCGCAGGGCGCGCTTGCTTGCTTTGCAAAATAACTGGCAGATAGCGCTCATGTCTCACGTGTGACGTGACTTCATGCGCTCGTTCGCCTGTCTTGCACACTCGAGGCACTCTAACGCAGCGCCTCCAGAATACCATTCACCGAATTTTCTTGTGAAGAACATCCAATAAGCGTTTTGTTCACTCACTCTAGACGCAATACTATGGTCTTTCGACGACTGTTGCAGTGTAATATGCAAATACGGGGCCAGTAGTTTTTGTCTTTTGTAGTAACCCAACCCCCTCTGCAATGTCATTTGGTTCTGAGGGTCAATCAAATAAACAAATAAGCTAACGTCATCTTGCAATGCCTCGAGGATCGGAGGCATTGTAAGCTGTCTGCCCATCACCTTTGGTCAAGTAGTGCCGTGATAGCATGTCGTCATGATGGGAGGTCTTGCTATGTGACATCATACCATCAGTGTGGCAGTACCACATCACGACCCAATCAAAAAGCGCTCAGAGAGGTAATTACCGTCACTAAAGACAGCATAAACTCAGGTGCAGCTTCGCGGGTGCGCGTGTTGCTTTATGGACGAGTGGTGGGTACTTCATCAATTCACACACAAGAAAGAAGTGTCATGCATTTGGCCCGTCACGACTTGTATTGTTGAGAAAATCCCATTGATAATTTGCAAGAGCCAGAGTTGGGCGCAGAGGCGTTTCTTTAGAAGTACCAAGAAGTGAAGCTTAATGATTGAGAGAATTCAGGAAAAGTGGCCACCTAGAAACTGGTACAACGCCCAAGATGTTAGTTCAAGTTAAGAGTTACATTAGGTTTGTTTATTATCACAGCATATTTTCACCTAAAATAATGACCATTTAGCTTTAGTTTTGTGAAAGAAAAAAAAGGTTCACTGAAAGAGCCATTGTTCTTGCGAACAGCTGGAACCGCTGCGGTTCGTGGCGAAGTAAATTTCAACACGCTAATCTTTCTACGTACCTTTTGAGATCTGCTGTGGAAGTGCACTGAAACGTTATCACAAAAATTGGTATATTCCATGTACAATGAGAATCGATGATATGCGAAGCACGAATGAAGGAGGGTTGTCACTTTAAGATCAGCACAAAATTACGAAGCAGACGTAAAATATGCCGTTCATGACTTCCATGTCATGGTTATCGTGTTTGGGCGTGTCATTTACCTTGGTCGTCTATTCACGTCACGAGATACCTAGTTTTGGTATACTTGGAGCTAGCGAAACAGCCACGAGCACTCTATGATCGTAGCATGAAGTGACTGTTTTACATGACACGCATGTCGTGATTATATGTTTGGGCATATCATGCATCTTCATCTATTCATGTCACGTGCTACCAAATTTGTTATATGTGGAGCTAGCGAAACGGCCACGAGCACGCTATGAGCGTAGCATGTAGTCATGTTGCACATGACACGTACATATTGGTTATGATGTTTGGGCGTGTCATTTATTTTCATCTTTCATTCGTCTCTCCTAATACGAAATTTGATATATGCGCAGCTAGTGAGACTGCCGCGATCGCGCTGTGAGCATAGATGTAGTCATGTTTTACATGACACGCATATAATGGTTAACATGTTTGAGCGTGTTATTCACTTTCGTCTTCTATTCAAAGTCACGTTAAACCAAATTTGGTATATCTGAAGCTAGAAAAATTACCGCGAGCGCACCGTGACTTGCATGACAGGTGTGTCATGATTTCTACGTTAGGGTCGGTTACTTTTGTTTGCCATGCAGTCATGCCATACCATACCAGTTTTGCAATAGGTCATGTGAACAAAACCACCACAGGAACAGCAAGATCACGAAATGTATATCATAACATTTGTGACGTACATGTCATGACAGTCATGTTATGACTAGTCATTTGCTCTCGTCATACAGTCATGTTATGCCACACCAACTTCGGTATTGATACCAATATCGAAACAGCCCGGAAATGTAAAAGACGCGGACGGATAGATAAATAGATAGATAGATAGATAGATAGTAGACAAAGAGATAAATAGATAGATTAGATAGATAGATAGATAGATAGATAGATAGATAGATAGATAGATAGATACGCTCCAAGTCGCCGAAGTTTACTCTAAAATGCCTCGTATATAAAAAAAAATTCCAGATAATGGGGGCTTCTATTCAGTGCGATCTATAAGCTACATAAGTTATGCTGAAACTATTCAAAACTCCTATTTCTACAATATATACTTAGTGGGCGCATAGTAATATAACAAACACTACCTGTTTGACTCGGCACGGACGCTGAAGCCAGCAGGAATAAAGAAGTAGAGATTATTTCCCGCAATGCATTTTCTTATGTGCTTGTTTGCTGATACATAGCATCAACACAACCACGATTATAGTTATTCGCTGAAACACAGCTCATTCTAAGTTCTGGTGAATGTCCGTGTTATAGTTGCGCGTATTCGGTGTTAACGCAGTAGCTGAGTATGCATCACTATATCTTCGTAGCGATTACGCGCACCACTCTTTTTTGTGTGTTTGTCTGTTTCAGGGTTCCAAACAATACTGTATACAGCAACCGTTCTTAAACAAGCATCAGCTTCATAATTATGTTTTGATTTTTGCATACCGCGCCTTTCAGGAGAAGAGGTCGTCAATAGCCTCCTGCGCGGGAATGCTCTCGTAACCCGGTTCCGTAATGTCATCCGTCGTCGGCTCCTCCCTCTTGCGTGATGGCGTATCGTCGTAGTAGTACTCGGTCTGAAACACGTCCGGCTTTTTGCTCGACTTGCTAGTGATGCGTATCTCGCCGGAAATTCGGCGGTTCCGCGTCTTGGGCTCACCGTGGCTGTCGTCCACCTCGCCGCTTCCAGAAGACGACGTCTCATTCCTGCTGTCGTCATAGTAGTTCTCCACACCGGCGCCCGAGTCTGGCGGTGCGGTCATCTTCGTCACCAACGACGACGCGTTCTGCGGTGGAAAAATTCGGCGCCAAATAGAACCGTTATCGTTAACTTTAACAGACGAATTATTTTCGTCACCTTTACGGCTGCGGGGAGTGGCCGTCGTTGTTGTACTTTCGTGCATCGCAATGCTTTGAGAAGGTTCGGCAGGTAATTTGATACTCGACGGACGTTGAGTCGGGGCAGTAAGCGTTGCGTTATTGAGCTTTTTATCGCTCTTCAAATCTGTGCCGGCCATTCGGGTAGAGTTATTCATGGTATCAGGATTTTTGACCGGCTCAAATGACTGATTAGGCATCAGAGTCCTCACGCTACCTATAGAGAATATGCTTCCAGCCTTGTTCGTCGCACTGAGGCGCGAAACAGCATTGGCTTTAATGCGCTTTGTCGCGTCAGAGGTGCGGAATGTCAAATTAAGGCGGGTGGTTTGAAATACATTAAATATAGATGTCCGCTTCTCCATTACGGGAGCGGCGGATTTTCGTGTGCTGCTTTTTCTCGTCTCAGTGGTAGCCACTGTACGATTTAACCCTGTACGAGGCGTCAACGCATTCAAACTTGTTTTTGTTTGCGACGTTGTAGACGCTCTTGTCTCGTCATCACTCTCTTCGTCGTCATCTTCCTCATCGTTTTCGGCATTAAGTGCTGTCGTTTGAGCTAGGCCAGCGGTATTACCCCCCGCAAGACTAATGTCCAGGGTATCATTTGTCGCACTTGAGGTAGACGTAATGACGCGAACTACAATCGGATGTGCGGCCTCTTTATCCCCTGAGACAGGCCGCATTTTGCGTCCACTCGACCATATCATCGAAGGCGATGAATGGCTTGCGTATCCCTGGTTCTGTTGAGTTGATTCCTTCGAAGGATTTCTACTGGATTTCTCAAAAATTGTTTGGAATGGAGGCACCTCACCAGCCGTAGGTGCTTTAGTCGTGTTCGTTTCCTTCCTGCGTGACGCGAAGTTGACTTCCAATTGGACGAGGCTGGCGTCATCATCCTCTAAAGTGTTTTCAACCGCCTTTTGTGGGGTTTTTGACATAGCGTCAACTAAATTACCATTTTCCGAAGCATAACTAAATGCAGCGGCGGAAGCTGTGAGTCCTGCCTCAGGTGCGTCAGTGCGTGTAATAATTTTGCGCACTTCGAGTAGAGGAGGTGAAACTGTCATGATTTCATTTTTGTTAGTCTTACCAATTGCAACCACGCTGCTCTCAACTGTGCTTTGATGATAAACTAATTTTTTCTCTTTCGGCAAGGATTCGGTGTACGAGTGCGCTTGCGATTCAGTAGTATAGCCATCTGTCGTACTCGAGGAGCGCAGCTCAGATGTTACGCTTGATACAAAGTTTGGAGTTTTCGATGAAAGCGAAGACGTTTCGCTCACTTCCCTCAATCTGTGATCCAACTTATGGTCGGAGTTAGCTGTACTGAAGTCTGATTTGCCATCAGTAGAATCAATGTCATCGTCTTCATGACGTTCATTCGTGAAGTCAATATATTTTTTCTCCTCGACAGAGACTGTGTCGTTAGCAGAGGCCGCAGACTCCTTATTGATTAGCGCATCATTAACCAGCAGGGAGGGCCACCAGTCGTCTGTGGAGACCCGCTCAGCCGTCATCTCTGTCTGCAGACCTTCGAGCAATTTCCGGTTCTGCGCTTCGAATGTCTCAACTGCGACTGTGGAAACTCTACTTGTTTTGGTGTTCAGCCCTACAACCCCACTGGCGCTTCGCTCTATTTCTTTTATTCCGCTTGCAGCACTCCCATTTTGCGTGGAATTTTCCGCATCGCTACTGCCACGGACAGTTGATTGTTCATAACCACCGCCAACCTGCGTGTTCTCGCGTTTTGATTCATCCGTACTCTGCGGTGACATGTCCTGCATATTGTCTGAAAGAGTGTGTATGGCTCTGCGAGCAGATTCGTATTTAGAGTTCGCAGCGGGAAATGACGATATGCTGTAATCGTAGCTTGGTACGTAAGTAAACCCATGGCCTGCTGCCGAAACTGCCATCCCTACAGTAATGGTACTCAAGTTCACCAATTCTAGGCTCCTGTCATGTCTGCCAGAGCTACCAACGCTTGAAAATTTTTCATATTTACCCTCCGTTGCCGTATTAGACAACGACGAGTTGACTTCATTTTGGCTGGAGAATGTGGATGGCCAGGTGCGGCTATGAGTGGGTGGGGTAGAATCTACCTCTTCGTCTTCGCTGCTTGGCGTTTTCGTTGAGCGCTTGCGTCGAAGTTCAAGAGATATAAGTGTGTCAGATAATTGAACGTTGCGACCAGGTGGTTCTCTTGAGCTAGTGCTTCTGGCAGGCCGTTCGTGACTGGAGTGTGAATGAAGCGAAGAGTCATGCGTGGTCGAGTGCTTCCTGGAAGGGACACCCTTCGTAGCTGTCTTTTTGCCGCGCTTGCGGCGATAAGCTTTATTGCGTACTGCACGGTTATGGCGGTCGTTTATGGAGTGCACGGGTTCCCTACGGTTATCCTGAGTGGCCAACGAAGCTAGATTATTCAACCCGTGTTGGGTAGTAACGCTGTAATTTGCTGGAGTGCTCGCAATGACATGCTGGTCCTTGACGCTCACGGTGCCGCTGTGTTTGGCACCCACGGGCTTAGATGTGTGGTTCTCTGCGGTCTTTGTAGACGAAACGCTGCGCTCATTTCTGTGCTCTGACTTGTTCATTGCGGTCTTGGAAGACTTTGAGCGGCGTCCTTTACGAAGTGCGTTCGCGGCGGCAGCGTCTGCAGCCCCGGCGGCTCGCAGCTTGCTCATGACTCCGCCCTTGGGAACGACAATCACTTGCTCGCTGAGAGCCTGCACCTCAGCCGTGGGTTCGATTGTCGTCTTGCTTGCTGCGCCTTCTGCAGTGGGCGCGTAGACGCGTTCACGATTGGAGTCGGGCTTGTGGCGCGGTGCAGCGTGATATCTAGACCCAGATGCCGAGCCGGCGGGCGATGTGTGCGAGGACTTGGGACGCGAAAGCGTTGTCAATGCGACGATTCCGTCTTGGGGTCCGTCCATAGGAGAGGCTGCCGCACCGGATGCTTTTGGCGTAGCGCTTTGCGTGATGGCGGCCAAGCTAAGCTCAGCCACCGTGGTCTCGTTCTTCTTGCCGAAGAATGGTAGTTCGCCTGGCCCAAAATAATGAGAAAGATTAGGCATTAACACAACTGCAAGTGTACATTGCGTTACGTAAAGATCCTGATAAATTCGTCATAGTGACACACGGCATCGATTCAACAAACTTGAAGATGAACGGGAACTACCGCGCTTTGCATCCACAATGCTAAGAATCTTTATGCTTTAATGACTTTTTTTCAGATAATGTGACCTATGCGCCAACTTCCTTGAATTTCAGTTGATATTTGTTTACCTGTTAGTGCTTGTTTTATAGTCATCTGAACATTCGGTAACACCGAGGTAAAGCACACGTCAGACGTAGCCTATTGTTCTTATAATGTTATACAAATGAATTTCAAACGTGGACACCTACTAAACTGGCTTTGCAGCTTTTCTGGACTGCCTGACATGATTGGTGTTTCGTTGAATGCTTATTGAACTGCCCTGTGCCCTGAGTGCCCCAAAATAATTCCATTTCAAAAATAGGACTTCGTGGCTTCCAATCGGTGTGTTTTAGTTGCAAGCTGAAAAGCCGTGAACTTCAAAAAAAAAGAAAACAGTTCAGTGACTGATTCAGTGTTTCAGCATCTACTTCAGGTGCGAATACCAGGATACCATCGCAAATCGAAGTGATCTCTTTCAAGCATAAACACTCTGTGAGCGCTGTACGACCACGCAAAAAAAAAACTAATTTGCTCCCTTGACGATTTTACGGCCTCCCTACCTTTTCCGTCGAGAACGAAGACGACCACAGGCGTGGAGACGACACCCACGAGAACCACAAACATAGCCAAGAGCATCGGTAGCAGGCATCGGATGCGTCGCCTTCGTGGTGCTGGTGGCGGTGGGCTATTCAGATAGAGCAATCGATCGGATATGCTTTGTAATGGCACAAATACCGCTTGTCGTCAAAAAAGAGGTACCTACACATCGTATAAGACACATTCAAAAGGTAAGGAGAAGATAGGTGATTTACTTTACATGAAGCCTCCTAAAACAGTCGACGAGTGAGTAAATGCTTGCCAGATGTATCACCCTTTTCTTTTTTGGGATGGCGATTTATAAAAAAAATTCTAAACGAGTTTCGGTACTACCATCCTAGGTTGTTAGCCGTTAGATTTTCGCTTCCTTTCTTAACAAGTGAACAACCGTTACTGCCGCACACTCACATGAGTGGAAGCAGCGGCACAAATAAGAGTGTTGTATTATCTGGGCTCTAACGTATTAAAACCACGATATCATGATGAGGAATGGTGTAGTGGAAGGCTCTATGAATTTGAACAATCTGGTGTTGAGTGAGGCGCACTGAAATCGCACAGTACATGGGCCTCTGGCATACTACCTCTATCGAAATGCGACCACTTCTAGAGGGATCGAACCCGCAACCTGCGGGTCTGCAGCCGAGCTTCGTAACCACAACGGCACCGCCGCGGGGTAGCACGAATGCCTACGGCGTTTCTGAAACTCCGTAATTTGACGTAATGACTTAAAAACCAAAAAAGCTTTGGCGTAAAATCTGAAGGAATCCATTGAATTACGATTAAGTCGTCGGCATACTTGCGATCCAAGCTTTGTCACTGGATAACTCGTTAGTAGGTGTCTCTCATGAATATATTTGGAGACGCTTGCATTACTTATTCATTTTGATAAAGTGCACCTTAACTCTAAATGCCGACTTCGCGCCCTTTAGACAAGCTCAAACACACAAAAGATGACTGATTCGTGCGAAACGCGAAGAAATGATAGAAATGGGATTGATTCCCGAGCTATCTACTGTTCACCAAGTTTTCAGCGCATGGATTTACCGTTTGTTTACGCCGCTGCTTCTCTTCGTATATACAACAGAGGTCTCCAACTCAGTTTGAATAACGGGTCACGAAAATTCACTCCCACAAAGTCCTCACTCAACTGACGGCCAGAGCGAAGTGGAAGAGAGGGATAACCCGCTAATGTGATCTATTGCTGCCAAATAAAGAAGTCATTATTAGCAGAAATAGGTCATTTCTTAAGAGGCAGTCGTGCCAGGATTCCAACAGCAACATATCAATACAGGTCTCCCAAGTGACCGAAAGTTGGTAGCCTATATCTAAGTAGAGTGAATTGTTTCACGGCCATGTATCAACATATGGTGGCCGAGAGTATGCCTCGCGAAAAAAATAATGTTTCAGCCCAGTCATGATTGGGCAGTTATTCAATGCAATTATCAAGAAAATGAAAAACAATTAGATGAAAATAGTCCTTCTTGGGGCTACGGATTGCTAGTGAGAGCTCCACGGGTCACCTGCATGAGACACCCTGTATGCACAATGACGGATAATAACTCAGGGTCAATTGCTCGCTAGGCAGCCTACCGTAAGGATTGTTGTTTGCGTGAGCCGTTCATGTGGATGGCCAACCCCACAAAAACAGGTCTGTAGTGTTATCTGCTTCGGCACGAACATTCACGAAGTTAATCTAACAAGAACGATGGCTTCACCTGTGTACTAAGGTATGCATGAAACATCTGACTCCTAGCCAACGAATGTCGGTAGTTCGTATTACAAGCGTGAGGTACAGCGCTATAGCAAAATAACGAATCACGCTGAATTGCTATTCCTTTTACCGAGACAGAGTGAGCTGCAGTACTGAACAATCGAACCAAGCTGTAAATAAATGATTATTTATTTATTACTTAAGTAATATATGTTCATTTCCAGGAGGAGACGCTACGAGGGAATATCGCTCGAAGGCACGAGATCAACCGGTGCTTGCAGCCCCAATAGAGTTATTTAGAAGTATGGTGAAGTCTCGCAACGCGTTTAGAGCCAGTATCTCATAAGCCGCATAGAACAGAAAAAGTTACCATCAGCGTTGAAAAGACGGAAAGTAAACAAATTCGACGACTTCATAGAAGGAACGGAACATTAGGTAAAGCAGGACAGTGTATTGCTTAGGTGTAACTAGAAGGTACGTCGTATTTATTACAGCTATAAGGACTGAGCTGAAAGTAAACGCAAATTATATATGTAATTTTTCAACTCAACAGAAACTCTTGAATAGAAGTATATATAAGTAAATTTACATTAACCCTAATTTACTACTTAATCTAGAAGCAAGTAAATTAAACGAAAAAAATAATTACTAATTAGGAAACTACTTGACTAACTAGCTACAGCTGATGACTCCCACGATCGAGTCATTAGGCGGATGCATTAAGGACCTGGTGGGTTACAAACATTGCAGGTGACTGATTGCTCAACAGTGTAACCATGGAGGAAGTACACACTTCAAGTGCTAGCATTGGCCACTTCATGCTAATTATACCCTGCTTCGGAAGCGCACGAAAAGATGACGCGTTCACAGTGCTTCGTTGGCGATCTCCATATTGTGGACACCCTTGAAGGGTTCTTGCCGTTGCTGTTATTTTTCGCGCTGACTTCAAATCGGTAAAATCACACATTACCTTGTACTTTATACGTGGGAGTAAAAACCCACGACCGGTGCTGACGGATTTGGTAAATGCAGACATAAGCCGACACCGTCGCACGCGGGGCGCAAGTGATAGCATCGCTCCACATGCGATGCCCAGTGGCGTAGCCAAGGGGTCGCAAACCAGGTCCATGACCCCCTTTCTTCAAAATTATTTTCTCGCCAGGGCATACAGATGGAAAAATGACCAAACAAAAAAACGCACATTCCGCTTCCGAACAAAAAAAAATATTGGCCTAAGCCACTGGCGAGGCCCACCATGAAGAATGGCCTGACCGTCTTTGGTTGGGCGATGCAGCAATAAGGGTCGACAGGGGCAACTGCAGGAAGGAGGGGAGCAGCGTTAGCGGGGAAGCGCTTGCGAACTTTGATTTTAAAAGGTTGCTGTCGTGAGCACTATTTCCCCAGACCTCAGTAGATGGCTCGTATACCTGCGGCGACCCCACCGCTTACTCCGCCTTAGAACGACAAACAGCTCGAAAAGTTCTTAGGTCTCTTGATCAGCCGTATTCCCTAACGCCTGCGTTTCGTAGCGTTTAAGGGAAGATTCTACCCCTAAGGAGAGATCTGCTAGCCCATACTTTGTCTGACAATTGAGTTTGTTGCGATTACTTTCATTGATTTATCAGTGCGAAACTATGTCACCGAACATGGGACGTTGTGGTAACCACGGTGGCAACCCTACAGACAAACTTTCGCTTAAAGAGTCGCCATATTTGCTAATAAATAACCTTTATAAGCTTTGTTCTTCTTCCAAAACTGCTTGTCATATCAAGGTACGCTTCCAGAAAGGGTTTAGTCCTGCTGGAACTAACAGTCAAATAATCGAGGTGAAGATTTCAAATAACAAGAGCTAGGAGCAGCAGATAAAAAAAAACACAAAACATTTCTCACATTATCTGGTTTTCTTCCGTAGAGCCTAGTGTGTTTTCTCCTTGGCTGTCCACTGCATAAGGAGGACAAATAAAAGTGCGTTAGTCAATGTGTTCCCTTCATGCCAGGCAGTTCAAATACACCGAGGAACAAAATAAAATGTAACAAAACAAAACGAAAGTTTAAATATTTGTGAGCACTCATATCCGGCGTTTTACGTTCCAAAACCACAATATGATTACGGGAGACACTGCAGTGGAGAGATCCTGAAACTTTGACCATCTGGTGTTCGTTAACGTATACTGACATCCGACAGTACACGGTCCTCTACTATTTCAACTATCTCGGAATGAGAACTCTATGGCTTGTATTGAACGCACTACCTTCGGGTCAGAAGCAGAATACACTAGCCCAGCCACTGTGCCGGATAAATATATGTTAATGATTCATTATATCTGGGATGCCACTATCATTTGAGCTAACACAAGCCGATACCAAGAAATAAAATTTTATTTCGGAGAAACGCCCTGGTGAGTGCTGACCATGACTGCTGCTGCTGTCTCGCCGAATTGCTGACACTAAGTTGCAAGGTGCCAGTGCCACTTTGCTGTGATGACCCCCGTTATCAAAAAAAAAAAAGAGAAGAAAGCACGCATGCGAAAACTTGACGAAGTGGTTGAGTCTGTGCTGAATGTCGCAAAATATAGAAACCATAATTCTGCACGTCACACAGGAATCCAACATCTAGCAAGTAAAGTGAAAACTTTAGGTGTCAGACTCTGCAACCAGCATGCAAGCATCGCACGGGCAGTTTCTTCGTACTCATGCTTGTATATAAATGCCTTTAATAAATCAAGTGCAACGCTGGAAAGGCTAGCGAGACTTGCATTGAATGAGTTCATGCCAAGAAATAGCAAGGTGATTTTTTCATATGAGACATGATTTGTTTCCCTCTTTGGGTTTTTAAATAAATGAATATGCTCTGTGCGTCAAAAACAAAGACTCTCCATTACACGGCTGTCTGTAAGCTGTTCTGGATTACTTAGTACCTGCTGGTTTTCATTTCTTGACGTTTATTTGTAGCCTTTCGCACGCTGTTTGTGCGCGTTCGTGCTCGTCTCGCACGAGCGTTAAGCTGAGTGCGAGACCCGCGTAGTCACACATATTGCAAACCAAACTCCTTGCATAGGTTCGACAGCGTTGCATCTGAAGTATGAAGCGGTTTATAGGGTGGCAGAAGCCTATGCGATCTGACAGTGTAAACATCGTTAAAATACTTCCAGAGAGTTTTACAAACGGGCACGCAGAGCTTTTCATTGCATTTATGTCCGTGCGCATGTGTACTATACTATCCTCTCGCGGCCCTCAATTAAGAGATGACAATAAGTGGGCCTGCAACAAACCCTGCGTTTGTGTTCGCCAATTTCAACACTCCCCGTTGCTTGTAGATTGCTAAGAGGGCACGCTGAATCTACGTCTTTTTTCTTAGAAAAGTGTCAGTAACACGTACTTGTAATATAGACACCGATCAAGGCACTTGAACTGAAGGGTAATTCGATGTTATTCACAATTCACGTAAGATTCTAGCAAATCAGGGGAAGCTTGTAAAATTTTTTTCTGCCCCGCCGCGGTGGTCTAGTGCCAAAGGTACTCGGCTGCTGACTCGCAGGTCGCGGGATTGAATCCTGGCTGCGGACGGCTGCATTTCCGATGGAGGCGGAAATGTTGTAGGCCCGTGTACTCAGATTTGGGCGCACGGTAAAGAACCCCAGGAGGCCGAAATTTCCGGAGCCCTCCACTACGGCGTCTCTCATAATCCTATGGTGGTTTTGGGATGTTAAACCCCACAAATCAATCAATTTTTTTCTATATGTCCCGCGCGAAAAAAAAAACATGACTAATTGTGAAATGAATGCGTAATATTTAACTGTGAGCGCCCATACTGTACAGTAATATGCGTGTTATAATGAAGAAAGCACTCCAATAGCACATAAATTTTCGGCCCTGACTCGTCCATGAGCCCGCGCATTATCGCTCACGCTGATATATGCTTGACACACAATCAACATCCCATCCTCGTGCTTCATATATTTAAGTAACGCTAATCATTCAGCTCAGTACAACTGCCACTCTTTACAAATGTCCATGAATAATTTTGAAACTTTGAGGTTCTCGAAAAGGAGCTTGTATACGTTTGGTTACTGCGATTGATTCGGCTGCATATTCATTCTTGGAAGACTTGAGTATATCCTACACCACCTACCGGTGTCCTGCGAGGACCGGCCGGACATTTCGGACATCCTCCTTCCGACGTCATTTGTGGCCAACATCGCGGTATTTGAAGAACGTCGCGCAGGCGAGTCTCACTGCATCACCGGCACCATGAGGCGTCCCCCGGCGTCCGGACCTCCCGCGCGGCAACGACCGGGCCTCACCTTCGGCGGCGACGACTTTTTACCACGCCATCGGGAACGCAAGCAGCGCCCGGGCGCCTGCAGGCGAAAAACGCTTCCTCGTCTTCTTCTTTCGCGATGAGGTAAACGCCAACGAGGGATGAAAGCATACTGCTTTGTGGTTGGAACGTCTCTTTAGTAAGAGAAAAACTCAAGAGTATCAACAGTAATTGCTAATATACGAGCGCGTCATGCAAAACGCGCCCGTATAAAGGCATCGGTATGATTCGCTGCTACTACATGACAATTTGTGCATATATTCGGCTAGACTAATGAGTTAAAGAAGACCCAATGCTGTGGTATAAAGCTCATGGTGCACAACTGCTCATCCGCAGGTGGTGAGATCGAATCCCGGCCGAGTAGTCGCAGCAGCCGCATTTTGGATTGTGGTGAAAATGCCTGACGCCCTGTGTTTAGGTTAGGACACACGGGAAAGAACCACAAGAATTCTAAATTTATGGAATTCTTCACTATAGCGCCTCTTAAAGTAATAATTTGGTCTTGGGGTGGTCAACCTCCGGTAATAATTAATGAGATGAAAATATACGTGTTTGGTTTCTTAAAAGAACGCACTTGCAAAACGGCTCATAATTTACCTCTTCCTTAAGAAGTTCATGAATGACTTCTGAGGTTTGTTGAAAAAAATCCTTTGAGTAGGAGACATTGCTGTGAACATCTTCGAGAACTTTGGCGTTCAAGGAAGGCAAGAACAGCTTGCGAGCAAAGCAATATGTTGCCTTTTTCTCCGGCGTCCTCTCTTCATACTGAGTCTCGTGCGCACTCTTCACGGAGCTGCCAGCGGCTTCTTCTAATGTTGTAGGCCTGTGTACTCAGATTTGGGTGCACGTTAAAGAACCCCAGGTGGTCAAAATTTCCGGAGCCCTCCACTACGGCGTCTCTCATAATCAGAAGTGGTTTTGGGACGTTAAACCCCACAAATCAATCAGCCAGCGGCTTCTGCTTCCCGTCAAACAAGACATATCATTCTAATGCCCATTAGCTTAGCTAAACCAAGAGCCACGTTTAGATCATACGGGCACTGTGTTTCATAGTTTGCTAACGTTACGATGTGCAGTAGCGTATGTCCATGTACACAATAAAAAGGCACACATCTTGCAATAGCAGCCATTTTGTTTTTATAGCTATGTTTTATATTCAGTCATATAAAATAATAATTACGCATTCACATATAATCATACTGATAATAAAAATGAGCATAAATATTGACACGTGGTCAGAAGAAATACACTCAGTATTTAACAGTATAAATGCGAAATCACAAGGAAATGTTAGCTTCTCCTGCATTTTGCAGCTGCATTACTCGGGCTAAAGCATGAAATAACAATGGTGCCACGTTTTGCGCTAACGCATAAAGGTATTGCCTGTCGGGTGGACCAGTTTAAGTACATCGTGTCTGTTTAATAAAAGTGCTTCCGATTTCAGAGTTGGTTTCACGGAGAGTGCTTTGACTTTCGCTATCAAGAAATTGAAATGAGACATTGGGAAAATAAATCTCAAGCGGGCACACTTGTCTGCCGAATCCTGAACACAAGGTGTGAACCCATCATTATTATATGCCATTGGCACTGCGAGTCACATTGGCATGGTGAGCCACACTCAATCAGAAGGAAGAGGGTCTTGATCCTCTGAATTCCCCATCATTTACAACACTGGCACGGTGAGCTACCCTCGGACGCAGGAATTCCAACGGAGCACATCGATCGCTTTACATGACCCACCCTCAAGGTCATGGCATGCGCTGACCTAACTTTCTTCCCCCGCGCCACTCTTCATTGTGCACATTTCAGTGCGTTTGTTGTGATGAAAGAAGAATGAAATTGCTTAAAGCACAAGACAAACACCTTGAACTCTGCTCGTTCTTCACGGACTCGAGAAATGGTGATGACTGAATCCGAATAAGGAAATGTCGATTACACACTAGCCTGTTAAAACTAAATTCTTGAGAGCCAATAAATTTTTACTTCAGCGACATATATGTCTTCCAGAGTGTCTGTTTCACCAAGACATCGGGTACAATGATGCAGTATAAAGGTTTGTCACCTTCCTCGCAACATACACAACTGGAAAAACATTCCTATAGATGCTCTCGAAAAAAACTATGGCAGCTTCATACAAGTGGCACCAGGCATATAGGACGAGCTCAACTGTAGATGCCCTCGAAAAAGCTATGGCAGCTTCATACAAGTGGCACCATGCATATAGGACGAGCTCAACTGCGCGGCCTTCTTTGCTTCTTTTTATTGTTTCTCTTCCGTATTCTTTCTCTTTCTGTTCCTCATATATATTACTTTGTTAGCGTTAAAAAGATCACTCTGCAGAAATTTCGGCCTCGGCATCATTGGTTGTGAGCAACAAATCATCTTGTGCATGACTGAAAAGCCGAGAAAGATGCAAATGAAAGAAATAATAATAACTTTTGGAGCAAGGGAGGATCAAAACCGGGTCGTTTGCGTTGCAAGTGGGTGTTCTACCACACCACCACTCGTCCGTTTACAAATACAGTGAAGATGACTTACTCTACTTGCAAATGCAGCCAAGTAACTTTCACTCTGCCCTGCTGCGGTGGTCTAGTGGCTAATGTACTCGGCTGCTGACCCGCAGGCTGCGGGATTGAATCCTGGCTGCAGCGGCTGCATTTCCGATGGAGGCGGAAATGGTGTAGGCCCGTATGCTCAGATTTGAGTGCACGTTAAAGAATCCCAGATGGTCAAAATTTCCGCAGCCCTCCACTACGGCGTCTCTCAAAATCATAAGGTGGTTTTGGGACGTTTAACCCCACATAAGAATTAAGTAACTTTCGCTCTAAAAACACGCATCCTTTATCTAATATTGCATTAATAATGCGTGGTACAAACGCGCATTGTCAGCGGGCGTCAGAACGCGTGATGATCACTAAACTGCATGGTTTAAAGTTGGAAACCTATTGAAAAGCCACACACAGTACAGCGTCTATTCTCAATGGGCCACGTAGTGCGTGCATAGCGATTTGTAAAAGATTTGAGACACATAAATTTCTGTGGTTTAGAGCCTGATACACAGAATGCAGGCATTTTTCGAAAGCTGCACTGACATAAGCCACTTTCGAATTGCTGAAGCACGCACTAATGAAAAGATATTGCTATCGCCTTCAACTCTTAAGGTCAAGCTTCTGTATCCCCAATTTTTTCTTCATTCATCTCAATTTCTCTGTTTTTTTCTCTCGTTATTTTTCTGTGTTGCCTTTGTTTCTCTGTCTCACTTTCTTTCTTTATTTGTGCTTTTTTCTTTCTTTTTATCTCCTTTTTCTCACTGTCTTTATTTTCACGTGTTTAGCGTGCTGCCCATCGCAGAGCAGAGTTTCATTTTCATTTTTAACCTTGTACCTGCTATACCGTGCAGTAGGACTTGCCCAATTATTGTGGTGCATACCCAGCTGTGGAATTAGCTTGACGTGATATCAGCTGCAGATAGTTTATAAAGCACTATATATATATATATATATATATATATATATATATATATATATATATATATATATATAGAACTTGAAGGGAAGGCACGACAGGTCAGGGTATTTTCTATATTGAATGAACTTGCAGATAGCACATTTGAAAAGGAAATCGTATTTACTAACGTTTCAGCCGTAACACGGCCTTCGTCAGAGTCTATGACAAAGGCCGTGCCACGGCCGGAACGTTAGTGAATACGATTTCTTTTTCAAATGTGCTATCTGCAAGTTTATTCAATATATATATATATATATATATATATATATATATATATATAATTAGGATTAAAGGAGCACACTTACGAAAATTTGATAATTGTTTACTCTACGTTTCGGCCGTGGCACGGTCGAAACGTAGAGTAAACAATTATGAAATTTTTGTAAGTGTGCTCTTTTATACCTCATTATATTTGCACCGGACCCACAGAATTTTTTTAATCATATGTATATATATATATGTATATATGTATGTATATATATATATATATATATATATATATATATATATATATATGTATATATGACAGAAATACCTGTTTTTGTAAGAATTAATTAGACTACCTCTTTTGCTAATAAATATCACCCGTATGCATGTGCCTCCTGAGGTGCACAAGTCGACACGCAGCGGGCTGCCCCCACGTTGGGACAGTGAGGCCAAGCCCAACCGCCGCATCATTGGCCCGCTCGACAGACCACAGTTGATTTCAGACATCGAGGCTTTTGATAGCTGATAACCACTTTTCTTCATTGGATTCAACATGCACGAATGTTTTCTTATACAGATTGTTGTGTTGAATGAACGAGGGCGCTTACAAATAGTTTCTGGTGCTACTGACAGGTGGTGGCCTTTGCTGTGTAATTTCTAGTCACCCGCGAATTCACCAATGGCGCAAGTGACGGCACAGATGGTGACATCCTGTTCCTTGGGACACTAACTCAGTGAAGGTGATAGCCATCAACAGGGTGGTAAGTCAAAAATGGCACACCAACAACCTTAATGGAACGTGTTCACGTTCACACCAGCTTAAATTATTGTTTTTTTTTTCAGATCAATAGACCTTATGCGAAATTTCTTTCATTAATTGGAAGTTTGACGAAAGTACCAATGCAGCGCCACGCTGTAGGAGTGTACGCATCCCAAGGCCACTGTTTTAAATGCTTGCTCACATTTTATTTTTACCTAAACAGTCTTCATCGTTCTCGTCGATGTGTGAGAACCTGCTTCCTTTGCCAGCATTTCCTGGTAGCTGGCTGAGGGCAGGACTGCACCTCACAACTGAAAGGAAGCTTGTCACCTAGTTGTATGCGAGCCTGCCGTCATTGCGAATGGAGCTATGTGTTAGGTAAATTACTCGGTCTGTCTGGTTTCAGTGTAGACAATAGAACGATTTTTAGCTGTTTTAATAAGCGATGCGCTGTGTAGAATAATTAGGACAAGCGAAACGAGTGACACGAACAGATGCCGCGAGGCCAAGAGAGCTTTGTTTGCACGTTTTACTCTTTTTTTTTTGTGCTGATGACGCCGTACCTGCGGACGTATTCCACATCAGATTCTAAACGAAATCTTGTCCTGTTGTCTACTTCTATTTTCCTGATGTCTACTTTGAAAAGCATTATCTCTATGTGAGGTCACCTATGTAAGTTGTACAGATGATGTGTATTGCATCTTAAAAATTTCAAGTGTTTAGGGGTCTCGCTCAGCTAACAAGTGAGCAGTAAAACTGCTATCGCTCCTGAAAGTAAATGTCGATTCACAAATATTTTGCACAATGCCCACAACGAGCAGAGATTGGAATGATTTACCTGCATCACTCACATGCGTAACTAATACCTATGACTTCAAAATCACTTTTCAGAGTTTTCTTTTAAGTTAAAATTGCCGAGTGTTTCGTTTTATTATGAAGGGATAGCGTTAAACAGCTCGTTTCACAGAAATGCTGGCATCGGCGTTGGCGTCGTTGTTTGTGCGCGAAAACCATCATCTTGGGTGACGGAAAAATTGAGTGTTTTTGCGTGATTGAACCATCGTAACGATGCAAATAAAGTAAATATTAAAAACATGGGTGTGAATGGAAATATAACCCGCATCGTATGCGTGGCAAGCTGTTTTTTGCCACTCAGTTTATTCAGTTTCACTTTATTGAGCTTAATTCAAGAGCGTATTGAGCGTAATTGCGTAATAGCAGAGCTACGCCTCTGCATGCTTGCGAATGCAGTGAAAATAACTTTCTCTGTTTGAATATGCTATGAAAGTAAATTTTATGCTTTACAAACTTAGGTGTCCTGTGTGTTCACAATATAACATGAAATATTGTTGTATTAATGCGTGGTACAAGCGCACAATGCCATCGGGCATCAGAACATTGGATTAACATTACTTCATAGTTTAAAGCCATTCACTCACTACAAAAGGCACACATGCTACCGCACCTTTAAGGCCACGTAGTGGGTGCATAGCAAGTGCAAAATATTTCATACATGTACATAAGTGTTCCTAGTACGCATTGGCAACAGAATATCGCTATCGCGTTCAATTCCTCAAGGCAAAGCATTTCTTCTCTCTATGTATTTCATTTCTTACTCATGATTTTGTTTTACCACTTTGAAACCCTCATGGGCAGCGTGACTAAACAGGACAGGCAGGAAGAAACAAACGAGCACAGGCGAACGCTAACAACTGGTTTTATTGAAGGCAAACTATACATTTATACATCAACAAGCTGCATAGGCGCACCGTCGCAACAACCAACATAGTTGAAAGATATAAAAAAAAGCACGAAAGAGAAATTCAACACTGTGTAGTGAATTGTATGTGTCGCTCAGAGGACTCCCTTGTCTGCTTTCCTAATAAATTCTTCGAACTTATCGCGCGTCGCTTTTTGTTTACTGCTATTTAGGATGTTCACAAATGGCAATCCTAGCTTCCAGTACTAGCACACCACGCAGAGGTCAACAATTATAACTTCTTTCCATGTTACTAGGACTTTTTTGTGTTCCCCGAGTCAGTCATTTACGCAGCGCCCCATTTGGCTGATGAAGACATTTTCAGTGGACAGGGCAATGTCGTAAAAGACATAAAAACTCGACTAGACGTTTTTCATGGTTCTTTAACAGCTCTCTTGTTGCTCCACTCATGAAGGCGGTGCGATGGCTCAGCTGTACAAGCTTCTTAAGGGCTTTGAAAACCAACAGCACGTTCAACACAAATACCACTTTTTTTCAAGCGGTGTGTGACCTTGTGTATGCACGACACCACTTCTAGCCTCTGTCTGTCAGCCATGGTCTTCATGCCATCTTTCGATTGATGACCATGATGACCGATGACCGACCCAGGGTAGCTAGCTGAAAAAAACGTCTCTCATTTTGTAGATCATAACCATCTTGGACATTGTGAACGCACGACTTCCGAAGCGCAGATTCCTAACAGTAGTGCGATGTCTCTATCGTCTTAAAATGAGCCCATTTGTATGGAAGAAGCTCTTTCTGTGCACGCGGGGAGTAGGCCCTAAACACGTGGTAATCAATGAACGTTATTTGCAGGCATAAGAACCGAAGCGCACCTTCTGTCTGTTCAAAAGTAAAGGTTGGTCCGTCCTCATTTTTCTTACTTTTTAAGAACTCTCTAGTGCATGCGCTTGCAGTGTTAGGCACTTCTTAAAAATACTTTGAAATTCACACACGTAGTGATTACTTGAGATATTTGTGATTGTTAGTACAATGAGGTAAAAAGCGATCGATATATTATAAAAGGTTAGGGCACAACACAAGCGCGATACTTGAAACAACACAGGTACAGTTCTTTTTAACATAATTACTGACAATGCTTTCTACATCAAAACATCCACTCGCTCAAAAGTGAACTTTCATCGTTTTACAAATGGATAATTTCGCGCATTGTGTTTTGCCATTTTATCTCTTCTGGCAGTGTATTCAATCATCCAAATTTGTAACAGTTCCGGGGTAACCAAATGTTTTGATGGCTGTGTTTCTTGGCATTATTGTATGTTTGTTCTCAGTTATATTGGGTCTAGAAAAAAAAAGGGGGGGGGGGGGTTCAAAACTTACACTTTCCTCCATTCATAGCGAAGGTCTTGTTCTGGTAGACATAATGCTTTGAGGTGGTGTACGAAGAATTATTGATCAGCTGCCATCTCCGGCAAAAAAAAATATCCCCCACTCGCCGTAATGGCAACAGGTGGCGCTGACTGGCACTCCTATGTTTACGCGCACATATATACGTTATAAAATAGACGGAGACATGACCGCTACTGTAGCTCCCTTGTAGAGCATTGGACGGGTTATTTGAAAGCCACAGGTTTGCATCCTGGCTCGAGGAAAATTTTCCAATCTCCTTTCTAACGTTCGATGTACACTACAATTACTTCAAACAAAGGTTCCTATACATTTTTTGGGATTCGTTAGTTCTGAAAAATTATGTGTCTATCAAACATAAAATGAGCCCTTAAAATATACACCAGGCTTAATGAATTTCTCAATATATGTATTCCGATATACTTTTCTAAGTTTTTCTGCTCAAGTCTGTCAGATACGTAATGTAAAAAACGCATTCGAACAGCCTCCATAGGGTGTTACCGTGGCGCTGCGGATAGCGTGCCGGGATGCGGACCGAGGGCTCATCTCATGAACTCATAGTAATGAACTTTTGTCTTTGCGATTTTATTTGTGTAGATTTCCTCGACGTTATTTCTTTTACAGAAATACGTAACTGAAATCTTGTTGGACCCCGGTCTAAAACACTTCCGCGTTAAACCTGTGCGTGTACACTTGAAAGCCATCACAGTTATTTTCCAACATTTAACTTTCAATACATTACCTAACTTTGACCCAGAAAATGATCCAAGGCATAATAAAGAAAAATGCCGAAAATTCCGCACAGCGACAAAAAAAACTCTGCATTTATCTTGCTAGGGTTGGAAACATGGTGTGTTATGCAATTACGCCGTAAAGGAAGAATGAAGCACGTGTTCAAGTGTCATGCACAGCTGTATTTTGTACAGCGATGGTCTGTGACGGGGCGGGCGTCAGGTCAAAAGTCTTTTCGAAACGTGGACCAGAAGTCGCAGCTCTCCCGGCCGGCATTCATCTGGCTTGTGTCGGGACACGAGAAGGCCTTTGTGAAATGCTGAGAGTTGCGCAGTGGGTTGTTGATACTGTAAAAGAGAAATCAACAACAGAAAACCACAGAGTTAGCAGCCTTTTAAAAAGGATACGATAGATGTAGTTGAAAATTTTTTGAGATTCCTGTTCTTCTTGGCGCGCCTATTCTGCTACCATCACTACTTGCACTTGAAATATTTCCGCTACTGTTCATACAGGTATGATTCATCTGTAGAGCATAATACTTGTCTACTCGATGAACTTCCTACTACGAGCTACTATGAGTAAATATCAACATAGGCCACAATCTAGGCCCCAATCCTGCTACGCGCGTGGCAAATATGTTTGCTGGAGATGGCACTCGACAATCTCCTTCATTGATGTTACTTCGTGCTACATAATTCGATAAATATTAACAAACTTAGGGGCTTTGCTGAATTCGCCTAACTGTAGTCAATATAGCTCGAGCAAGCAGAGGTGAGCAGAAATTATTGCTTCGAGGTAAATATAACTTTTCCAACATTAAGTAGTGTGATGAAAATTCTGTATAGGTAAAATGAATTTTGTAAAGGAAATTTGGATGTTAAATTGAAACTTCTGTAAACTAAATTTTGGATGTTAGATGTGAGCTGGAGTAATTATTGCTTCTACTTATGCTGGCAAGCTGGGATTTCAGGGACGCCCACAATCGGAATAAAAAACTGTTGAGACGCAAAGCGTGTCAGAGATATATATCAAAACGTTTATTTGAAAAAGAAACAAGGTAAAAAAGATACGGGGAGCATGTGGGTGGGGCCCCTATTCTAGGGCTACACTGGCTTAGCGGCCCGCTGCGCCTGGTTGCGGATCGCTATAGTTGCACCCCCAGATCTTCGCTGGCGAGCAGTCTCCCACTGCTTCCTTGCGAAAATTTTGCCGGCTATTTGCGGCGAGTTAATTTTGGTTGGCTTGTTCTGACAATCCCATGTTATGTGGGCGAGAATGGGCCTGCCTCCGCACCACGGACAACTATCGCTAGACATCGCAGGGTAAATGGCATGCTTCAACGAAAGGTTCGGATATGTGTTTGTTTGTATACGGTGCCAGTCATAAGAGTTCTGCCCGGTTAAAGCTGTGTAAAGCACACTGTACCTTCGTCGCTCAAGCCGTTGGTCTTCAAGAATATCTCGCGGTAAAAAGGGTAAAAGCGTATGAAAGAACTAACTGCACACTGCAAACGCCTTTTCGGACAGTGTTGCTTGCACACATTGCCTACCAGGTTGGCAGCGTTATAAGATACTCTGGTTCATCATGCAGACTGAGCCTGCCAGAAAACGTTAGTTAGACAAATCCGCGATGTCTTGCAATATATGTATTCCGGTATGATTCTCTAAGTATCCCGGCCCAGGACTGTCTGAGATATAATGTAAAAAGCGCATTCCTACAGCTCCCCCTCCCCCCAAGGGTGTTACCGTGGTGCTGTGGATAGCGTGCCACGCTGCTACTATCGCGGAGCGAGCGCTCATGAGTAGGGCGCCTAATAGCACAATTTCTTCTTAGCAATTTTAGTTGTGTGGATTTCCTCGACGTTATTTCCGTTCCAGAAATGCGTCACTAAATGCATGTTAGACTCCGATGTAAAACTCTGATAAAAAGTTAGGGCACAACACTGATCATTGGGCTTCTACGCAGGATGAGAGTTTTGCCCATACAATCGGTCAAGCGTGTTTGTAGACAGTTATGTCAAAAAGATATGCAGACCTCCGCTGTCTTTCAAAGTTTGGTGTGGCGACGCGCACAATGGCGCCGTAGTATGCATGACGACACGAAAGCATCGTATATCGAAGAGTCGTGTCATGACTAGGAATGAGGATGTGAAAGCTCACTAGTTATATGCACGTACGCAGTGATCAAGATGTCAGCAGTATGTTGTTGACAATTGGTGCTAGTGGTACTATACGTTTTACCACACGCAGAAGCTTTCAATGCTCTCTTTACTCTGCCCGCTTTAGTCAAGAAAGGTGAACGCGAAAGGTCGACTAGCGTCTTGGCCTGCGGTATTGATTAGAATACACTCAGCATTAGTTATCACTGGCTACGTCGGGTAGTGATCAATAATCTTGGCTGCACGGTGGTAATATTGTGTACTGTTGGCGTGCTACGATTGTTTACTGTTGAGTGCTACCATATTTTGGCCAAATGACTAATGTTGTGCAATAAATTGTCAAACTTTGGCTAATGTAGGTCAGTGGTGGCTAGTTCGTGCCGTCCACGCTAGTGTATTATCGCTTTCCATTTCAGAAACGAAACGATCCTCATGCTCACGTACATAGAGATGAAAACCCATTGGTCTTACAGTAATTTCATTGTTACTGTTTTTCACTTCCTGCAGTGATATGCTGTACCTTGAAGGACAGCTCACAGCCTCCTATTTTACTCTGGTGATAAAGGAAATAGGTTTATTTTAAAAAATCCAAGATCAGTGCGGGAAAAAGAAGATGAGCAACAGCTTTTTACCGGTACTTGTTGGGGCTGAAGGTACCGTTGTTGATCAGCTCATCCACGGCCTCGCGTGTCGTCTTCTCGCAGAAAGACTGGAAGTTAAAAACCGTCTGCAGATTACTTGAATGTATTCGATAGTCGGCACGGTTTTTATGAAGTAGCATTCGCATGCGCTCACGCACTCGATGTGTTCGAGTCACATCAATGTGAAGTATTTTGGCGTGGCTACTTTTAAGCTCGACTATAAAAATGCTGTATTTTGTGCTGCGTAATAGGTGATGATGTCAGTAGCTCGTAACAGAGGCAGTTTTATTAAAAACATTACAAGCTCTCTGAAAGCCTAGTAAGATGCCCCAGCTAAACATTTATTAGAGATGGTCAAACACTATTCAGAAAGAAAGGCTGAAACTCACCTCTGCCAAGGAGTAGAAAAAAAGCTGGTCCGAGGACACGTGATGCAGACCTTGTAGCCTGTAGTCCGGGAAAGGGTAGGCTTTTTCGTAGATGAGCTTCCTAAAGAACTGCAAGTCAGACATAAGAGAGCAGTGCATCCACTCTTGTATTTGTTGTTCTTAATTTAAGAGAAACTTCAAAGTTTCCTTTTACCCGAAGAATGACGGAGCAGTTTAATGGCAAGATGTCTTTTTAAATCAGCACGCTTTATGACAGTGAGGCAAGGAGGAGGTGCAGTACACAAGACGAAAACTATAGACCTCATATATTTCTAACCGCTACAACATAGTTTTTGTTAGTTAAAAGAACTCGAGCAAACAATTCAGCAGGGAAAAATCTACATGCATTGAAGACATATACAAAAGCAGCGGAGGAACGAACTAGTTATTGATTGAGAAAGCCACCTGTTGAATAACATTTTACTGTTAAGCTATCCTTCATGCATGTACTCAGTACGTATTTGTGTCAAGAACTTCGCATAAAGACATTGAATTGTATTTGTAGCCTCTGAAAATTTTGTTATTTCGTTAAGAAATTATGAAACAATATATCAGCTTATTTCACTTTGCCATTACACTGTTCCTTAAATTTCTTGATGCACACGAGGCATGGATCTTTTGCTTGCCTAATATAAGCACCTGCAAAACTTTGTGAGCCAAAGCAATCTTATTCAAGACAGTTTGTCTGAAAGCTGGCGTTATAATATGTCACTCTGATAGAAGTGCCCAATACACCTAACACACCTTCCTTCCACTGCAGACTTGGGTAGATAAAGTTCAATAGTTAAAGATCACGTGAAATTCGGTTGAGCAGCCGCCGGTGAGGTAGATATTTGTCCACCTCACCGGCTTCTGCGATCTCCATATGGTGCCGAGGTCAATCAAGGCAAGTTGGGCTTCCTGACTGGCGCATGTTGGGAAAAGTTATTGACATGAAATGACAATGGGAGGGAATCTCCGCCCTTGTGAGTAGCTGAGGTGGTCACTAGGCGTACCACCGCTACTTCTGCCTGCTGGGAGCGTTCACTGGCCAGCGCACAAATTAAACACAAAGTTAAAAAAGACGAAGAAAAAAAACGGTTAGTTAAAAAAACGTAAAAAAGTTGAGCGAAGGTGGTGGAGTTGTCAGGGATTAGGCAACTTCTGCAAATATAAAGTAATAAGCAGAATGTCTAACTACTTCATGCTCACACAGAATTCAGATCCCGTCGCTGATACAAAGTATTCTCGTGATTAAAGCCCACGGAAATACACATTGTGATCAACGGCCTTTTACACTACCCATTATCATCCTCATTGTCAAGTTTACTGACGGTTAATTGTCATTGATCTCGACAGCGTAACATAGAAGCTACAAATTTGGCACAAACGCGGTTCTTGTGATGGAAGCTTCAATAGTGTTAGTGAGTGCTACGGACCACAATTTTTCCGTACAGATATTACGCGCTTCGGCGAGTGCTTCACGCGCTTTCTACGATGCACCAATCCAATCCGTTGTCTTCCTCTCGATGACGATACCTCTCCGGCCCTGGGGAGCTTTCCTAGTCAGCTGCACATGGCGCGTGGGGGCTTGCGAGTCCGTTGCGGGAAGCAGATCGAATGACCCTCGCCTCTCTTTTGTTTTCTCTCTTATCAAATCTTGCCCTCTCTATATCTTTTATTCCCTATACCCCATTCCTGTGCTGACCTGTTGAGGTGTCCTTGTAAGGAGAGACAGTTACGGCTCGGCACTTTTCTTTTCTTCTGTTATAACCACTTGTATATTATATATAGTGATAGAAGCTTCAGAGTTGCGATCAATCCAATTTTTGTAGCCATCCCCTTAGCACTTTTTGTGTTACAATTAGGGACATAGATATAATTTTTTGAAAGGGGCGGGCGGAGGTAGTTTGCTTTTATGACTTTGGGATAGAGGAGGCACCCCCTCAAAACGGTCATAATTGCCTGTGTATGCCATGGCGAAAAACGTTCGGGGAAGTACGGGCCCGGTGTGCCTCCTCCTGTCTACGCGGCTACTCATAAAGGTATCTCATCTTTTAGAAAGTACGACTTCACGAGGAAGATTGCCACGCGACGAGCTGCACTTACTTCGCTTCACAATGCAGTCGTACATATGACAACGTAAGAGAGATCAAGCTTACCCTCAAAAGCGGTGTCACGATAGCGACGTCAATCATGTCTTCATCGATAGTTGCGTTGGCGTTCAGCTGCGAAGAATGGAATGCACAGGGATGATGTCGCTATATGCAAAGCAATAATACTAACCTATAAGACAATGAATTATGATACTTCGTTGCTTAATGAGCAGTCCCAACTTAGTACGGTCCGAGTGCATAATCGTGTTTGGAATATTTATTATAATAATAAAATTATCTTGATTCTCCCTTTGACAGATGCCAGAAACGGGGCCCAGACTGTCAGGAGCATTTATCAGTCGCGAGTGGTACATTAATACAATCAAAATGGATAACTAGATATTCAGAAAAACTGTGGCCAACAAAAGAGCATGTATTGTGTGCTAACAAAAATAAAAAAACTGAGTGCTGACAAAAGCATTCTGACTGTCTATTAACGGCTGATGATACATATGAGACGGTGTGCATTGGGTGAAAAATCTTGCCTAAAAGCGAAAAAAATAAGGAATGAAGAATAGTACGATTAGATTGCGAGAACAGACGAAATAGGTAATAAAGTATTTAAATTTTTTATAGAAACGGCCTACGGTAAGTAGCAGAATGTCTGAAATGTAATATCTGGGGTATCACCTTTCAAAACAACTGTAAGTGAGGTGTCGCCGTAGTGGAGTGCTCCCCATAATTTGACTATCTGGTGTTAAACGCGCAATGACAACACACAGTATTCAGGCCTGTAGCATTTCGCTTCCATTGAAATGTGACTGCTGCGACTGCGATCAAACCCGAGATTTTCAGGTCAAAGGCTGAGAAACATAACCTCTGCTCCAGCGCGGGTGAACAGCAAAATCCTGAACACTCAAATTGGCTTGCTGAAAAGACTGCTGGTGTGTATGTTATAAACGAAATGAAATCACGCAAATTTACGTGGTTAACAAACGTTGTCAAGTGGTAGTTTCGACTCTCATCATAATCTTGTTGACATGCACAATTTCGTAAATACATATAAATCATTCGAACATGAAAATAAATCAGCTGTTAGTGAGTGCTCGTGCAGTGTGGTTCCTTCTCTGTCTTTTGTGTGGTTTCGTGCGCTCCCAGTTCGCTGAACGGATATTAACGACGATTTAGCCCACCTTACCATCCTTGATTATCACTTCGTTAAGCTTGCTTTGGGGAAGAACACGTATCATTGGTGCACAAGTATTTTGCCTAATTTGCCAAATGTCATATCCCGAATAAACAGAGGACGACGAGGCGTCTACATGCATAGGCAATAAGCCGTGACAAAAAGTTCAGTGTGTTGCACTAGAAAAAACCTTGCACTGAAACACGTTGTCACTAACCAAAAACTTATTATGAAAGCAGCTTGCCATGTATGGTCGCTGCATAATTTTTTTAGGATTTAAGGAAGCATTCTTTGAAACGTCTGGTATGTACATTCACCTGAATTTTTTTTTTACCTTAAGACGGCTCTCAGCGACCCTCTTGCTGGTGTATTGCTTGAAGACGCACTGCTTGTTTGCCATGAGCCTCTGCCGGGTGTAGTAGCCCATCCAGTCTTCTCGCGCGTGCTCGGAGTCAATGTAGCCGCCTGCAGATGAATAACAGTCAGACAGATGAATAACAAATCCAAGACGAGAGTATATGTTAACTACTCTGTACTGTGTCTTACGAACGCCTATTGTGAAATGTGTCACTGTGTTCCGTAGTGATTCTGTCCGTAAGATGCAGGCACCGTTTACAATAACCGTAATAACAGAACACCTGATTAGCGTGGTATGATATCTGAATCTCTACATTTTATAAAGAATACTTTCGAGAATTGTCCGTAGTTATTAGATAATTTTCACGTGATGGCAATAATCCATATTTCCCCCTAAACCTTGGGATACACAGTATATGTCAAGAAGAAGGACATGTGGCCGCAGCACTGCAAGAACTCTTTACTTCAAAAAGGCTGGCTTCACATTTCAGCTTCCCCTTCTTTGTCTTCCTCGCATCTCCCGAGAAGCTCATTCCTCACTTCTTTATTGTCAGCATCCTCCTAGGGAGATGGAGCGCATGTGATAAGTTTCACGCTGTCGCTTACAATATGTACAGATTTTCTCCCGGCTGGTTCAATGCTTGGTTAGTTGCCGAACGCACGGAGCTGGCCGTGACCACTTTGCCTCGTCCGTAATGCAGCTACGTCATCCTGCTTATCCGACACGTAAATGATGCACCTGCTTCCACATCCGTCGTTTCCATCTCGGTGTGGCATTGAGTGTACTGCGCACTCAGGTTCTGCTGTAGATGGTTTAATGCATTGTTTTTTATGATATGCCTGGATATGTCAGCGACGTTTCTCGCTTCGGCCCGAAATGGGAGCATTGCTCGCTCCTCCCCCATAGGAATATTCTTGCTGTGATGCTTGCACTGTTGGTTCGCACGAAGGCGGTTCTGCGTCGGCTCTTTTTCAGGACCCTCAGCCTCACTTTCAGAGGCAGAAGCAGAATTTACCGTTTCTTTACTAGGCAACCGTCTCCTTGTTTTGTCAGTTCCTCGAAGCTGAGCGGGACGAAGTTCTCTCGTCTACCTGGTGCATCCAATGAGGAGGACATGTCAGAAAACATGGTAGTACTGCTCGCTCTACCGACCAGGTGATCGGATAGGTGATTGTTGGTGGCTAACTGGTCGCTAGGTTCTATGTCACTCATCGTCATTTAGCCCCTGACGCAACTTAAATCTATTATTCATGTCACAGATTCCACGGTTACTTCGGCTTCCACCTGCACTTTTGAGATTGGTCATCGCTTGAAACTGTTCTCTTGGTTATTCTTCTCACTACCAAGTGCCGCCGAACTGCTCCAGGGGGTCATTGTCACCTAACCAATAGTGTAACTGCTGTCCATGAGTTCTCTGTTCAAATTATTCCTGGTGAAGCTCCCCGGTCTCGCACATCCTCACCGCTCTACCATCGCTAAAACAGGCTTCACTCTTTGGATGCTGGTTCGATGGCTCCATGTTTTTGCACGTCGTCACCACCGATTTGGTGTTACTGCCTTCCACTACGATCAAATCGATTTCATTCCAATTTGCACTCAGATTTACAATCCGCTTTCTTGCTTAGAATTCGGACCTTCAGAACTTGTGATGTCTCTTTTCATGTCTTCGTATATGATGTAACAGTTGTTGACTGTTGTGCACAAACCAGCTTTGTTGTAGTTTGCACTATCGTGTCTGATGTTATAAACCGCAGAATACCTCGTGTCGCGTGGCTTAAGAGACTGTTCACATTGAGTCTGGAAGTACTGCCCCTTAGTGACTGCCTGCACGATCTTCTCACGGTAGTGTGCAGCATACTCAAATTGCTGGTAAACTGCCTCATCTTCAGTTACATCGAGGATCTGCTTGTCCAACTGGTGGAGCTCAGCCGTTCTAGTCATCAAAATGGTGACTTGCCTGTCGGCTGCACACTCTTCGATGTCGGAGTCCTGCAGTAGTTCTGCCAGGAGCGTAATATTTCATGAGACGCTGACTCTGACCATACTGCGCACCTACCGAAGACGCTCGGCAGACATCATTGCAGTACAGGACGGACCACGCCCATGGGGGTAGTTCAGAACACAATATTTACTCGATCAGGGCTCGCTCCGCCTTCCCTGCTTCCTTCTTTGCGTTCTCTACGTCTCTCGCTTCCCAAAAGCCCACACCCCACTTCTTTACTTTCAATATAGTATATGCTTTATTTTGAATTACAGCGAAAATGCGTTCCTCAGCGTTATGGTTACAGTGTCGTACACGAAAAAACAAACACATTTCACGCACAGTTACACTCGAGCAACCGGATACTTTTTAGACGTAATCTTACAATAGAAGATGAACGGCCCACTACTCTACAGTAAAGTAAGAGGCTCCTAGGTATGCTACGTGTGCTGTCTGGTACGATTACATATATATATGCGTAAGCTCAGTTTCCTTCGATGCGAGGATCAAAAAGTAATAACTGCAGCTGCGCGTTAAAAAAAACAAAAGATGTATTCGTCGTTTTGACAGGAGGCTGAATTTTTTTTTGTGGGGAGTGGAAGAGAGTAGAAAATCTTCAAGTCAACATGATAAACGCGAAATGTGCGTTTTTGTTTTCGTGTGACACAAGGCAGAAGTACACGTGTGTGTTTGGCGACTGATTCTTTCATTTCCTCCATGCACATGATTCATTTAAGGGCACATGGGCTTCCCGTACGCCAGTATCACCTGAACTTCTAACAGTTGGACAAAGAGATGTGTTGAATTCTTCCAACCACCACGTACCTCCAGGTATGAGGATGACAAAACAGAACGGTACGATATTCGCTTCTCAGAAAATACTGCAGTAAATGTAGCGTCAAGTTGTCTAAGGCAATTTGCGCATGACTTGCTCACCTCTTTCATCGATTGCTTTAAGCAGGTTTCTACCAATTCTGTAGCCACTCTTTACCAAGTCGAGAAGTCTGAAAGAAAAAAAAAACAAAACCAAAGATTGCCGCGTAACTCGACATGTTCTCCGAAAGAAATCTGTCGACCTAGAAAGATATATATATTAGGCGTTTTGGCGAGTAATCAACACAAACATTTGTTGATGTAGTGAGTGAAATGCACCGATTGTAAACGTTTGTTACGCACTGTTCATTATTCCTCTCTAATCAGCATGGTACTACGCAAGGACACAAAAACAAAAGTACGCTGATTTGTCCTTGTACACCAGTTTTTGCCGGCAGGGGCGCAGTTTGTAAAGTTTTTTCTAGTGTCACTCTTTAAATTATTAAAGGGTGGCACCATAATAGTACTCACGAGAATACTGGCTAGCAAAATGTATGTAACTCTTTGTGCTTCGCACCATACACGTTTAAACCCACCGAGACATTATTTACGCATCTCGAAGAGTGGTATGCTAATACAGGCGTTTCAAAATACTGGTAACATGGTACGCCTAGATCGAAGGTAAAAATAATGAACCGCAACTGCCTAATTATTTCCCATTTAAAGAATAGATTATTTTAAATATGACGTAATATATAGCATATTACCATTGAGCCGCGCTCAAATGGAGATTTCACAAAATAAGTCGGATAAATGCCCCCATTGACATTCCTCAATTGTGGATGCTAAACAATCTTCCGGAAGGTTTTATGAACAAGACAGCGTTACTCACAGGCGGTGGTCCCTTGCATACATAGGTCCGTGAAACGCGCCATGAGAAATGTCTGAAACAAACGAAAAAACAAGGCGAAGTGGCCTTGTTTGAATAAAAACAACACGCAAGCACATGCCAAAGGAGAGGACATGCACACAAGAAATAAACACCAACAGACACACATATGAACATGCGTGGGAGAAAATTTTTTTTAGAGGGAAGGGGGGAGGCATCATTTTGCCTTCAAGTGGGTTCTGGGAAGGCAGGTATGGTTGAGTTGTCATTTTTTTTTTGCTATGTATGCTGTGGTACGAAAATGAGAACTAAGGATCACGGGCAGGGTGCTCTACTCCCTGGCTATGCCACTGATGTCATACAATTAGCAGGACAAATTGGCTATCACGGATGTTCGGCTAATAACACTTAGGAATAACTTAAATACTGTCAACAAATTACAGAAATGTGCTTGAGCGGACAAGATTGTAATTTTCACTTGGGCACCGAAAATTAATGTTCAAGTCTTCTTGAAAAATGAGGAAAACACAGATAACTGGACTTATTGAGTTTCTCCCGTCTGCCTTTGTGAGTCTGTGCGTTTCCGCAGCCAGATTGGAAACAAAATATGGCATAAGACATTGAAAAGGGCTATTTAAAAACTTATTTGATTGCTGACAGACATTCATACGCTGAACTGCAATTATTAGGCAAGAACTGTGAACGCTATGTGAAATGTTATATAATACAGGCACATTCACGTCTCCATTAAAAGGGATATTTAAAAAGTGAGAGCCGGTTACTGATATTTGCGCGTCATGGTAAGGATGCCTTTATGCAGTCCACATATTCATTCTAGAGCAAGGTGGTCAAACTATTGTTCTGGCTTAGTTGACATCCGCTTGACAAGCAACGAAGATGAGAGTGCCTGCCAGCGAGAATAGTTCTTTCCACCACTTAGAAAGTACGAGCTGCGATTTGATTCATCACCTTCACAGATCCATGGAACATTGTGCCTAGTGATGGACTTAAAACGTGATAAGAGAATCAAACGTCAAAAAATGATATCTGTACTTCTCAATTTGCTGCACAATCAGCACAAATATACTTCAAATTGCTACTAGACTGATGCTTGGCAGATTGTAGTGTGTTGGGTAGATTTACTTTTTTAACGTTATACGGTTAATACCATTGTACTTGAAAAGCTTGAAATTTAGAGCGTGTACAAGCAGGGCACCAACAAGCGCTCACCGACCAACTCAAACAGCAAAAGATTCGCAGGTAGCGTATTGCTATTCAGAGGGACCAAAAAACAGGTGCAGTGTTACAAAGAAGTGCCTAAAAGTGCATGCTGGGTATGTTGAAATGTGAACTATGGTTTTACTAAACCAGGCTGGTGTTTACTCGCGAAAGAATATTATTGGCTTGATGAGCGAATACTTAAATTTCGGGCCCCAACCGGCCCCAACTTTTCAAAAGACCCTCGTATTTATACACTCATTGTTATCGTGCACTGGAACATATCTGAAATACAAAGTGTGTGTTGTCTCCAATAAATGTTCTCCACGGACATAAGCCTAGAGCATCATGTGCTTGAGCAGCCTTTCGTGAATCGTCATGAAACTGAATGATTGAAGATTGAATGCTGTATTGGTTATAAAACGGTGGGTTTGAACGGAGCACAAGAGCTAAGTTAAAACTTGACGCACGAGCTTTTTAGGATATTTTAAAATGGGTATAGCAATGCACCGTTCTTTGTTGAAAAATTTTCTCTTCAACCAATGCTGTCAAATATCAGTCTAAAATCTTGCAACTAGTCTCAGTGATCAAAACGGGAAATTCAGAGAGTGATAGTATTATGCTTCTTGCTTTAATGATGAATGTAGTAATGTAAATGAAACATGCAGCCTCATTTTATTCAATTAAGAGAATTTCCTATGTCATGTTGGCTGATTAAACAGATTGTGTGTTCTCTTGTTGTGGACTTACACTTGCTGGAGTGGTGAAATTAGTCAGAATCAAAATTTCTCTACTGGATCCATTCAAAATTTATCGCGTGGACCTCAAAGAACAAATGTGAACATATTAAACCAAATAATATTTGTTCTCTTTAAGCATGAAAATAGGCGTAAGTATTACAAACCTGCATCAAATACCGAACGCACGGGCTCGTCTGGGTTACCAGGTTTTAAATGTAAGAAAAAGAAGGCTCACGGGATTTTCTATACATTCGCGTATGACGATATAAGATGACAGTCATTTAACGCTATATCTTTCAATAGCTCGTTTCGCAGAAACTCCAGCGTTGGCGCGGGTATCGTTTGTTGTGAGCAAAAACAAATTCATGAGCGAAAAATCAAGACAGCTGCTATTAAAATACCCAATAAATCTGCGTATGAGAGATTACCTCAGGTTGTTTGTGCGGCAGACGGGTGTTTTACCCTACAGCCACGTTTATGCTTGCGTGTGGCAGCTTGGGCTAGTTTGTATGACATGACGATAGTCATAGCGCGAGAACAAAACGACGGCAAGAAGGACACGAAGGACACGAGCACTCGTGTCCTTCATGTCCTTCTTGTCTCTGTGTCGTCAGTTTGTTCTCGCGCTATAACTATGGTCATCGCTATGCCTGCGAATGCAGTCAAAATGGTTTCCTCTGCTTGTAAATGCAGTGAAAGCAACTTTCATTCTTTAAAAACGCACACATCTTGGTATTCCACAATACAACATGAAATATTGCCGTAATAATGAATGGCACGAGCCTATAATGCCATTAGGGGTCCGAACATGGGATTATCAGAATGACTTCATGTTTGCATAATATAAAGCTATTCTCCCACTCAAAAAAGGCACGCACGCTTCTCCGCCCTACGGCCACGTAGAGTGTGCACAGGAAGATTTCATACAATAAGTGCTTGAAGTACGCAGTATAGGAACAGAATATCGCTATCACGTTGAACTCTTAATGGTGCAGCTTCAACGTTCACTTTTTTCTGTCTCAGTGAATGCTTTAACCCTCCCGCCCTTATGAAGTGAACGAGCTGCATCACTGATGCGAAACCACAACATTAATAAATATTTGTCAACTCACCACGTTTTCGCTGCATAAATATTCGCACGAAATACAGGTAACCACGTGGTATGTTAACCATTGGTTGTTCAATTTTGACTGGGCCATCCAAACTGAACAATGAACCTTTCTGCTAAGCGTTTCGTACACATCGCCTAAATACTGAATTGAGACATGTTCACGGCAATTCTACTTATTTGTGAGGTATTTACTATTTGTCGTTTTGAACAGTTATCTGAAAGTTTTTTATACTCCGCGTATAGTTAGAGAATATACATTATATTTATCTCTACATGGTCACTTGTATTACTTACACAAAGAATTTAGGTCGTAGTGGTACGTGCTGTAGATGTCGAAGATCGACCCTGTGTACCTGAAAACGTAAGCGGACAATAATATTAAGAAAAGTGAAATGAGGTGTGAAGAAAAAAAAACACAATCGCACGCAAAATTGTTGAAGCCAGTCGCAACCGGCTTTGTTATATACAGGTATTGTTGGTTTGAGTATTATGCTAATGCTACAGCGCCAAAAATTAGTCCGGGACTTTGCACAAACGTTAGCCCAAAAAATTAAAATGCATTTTAAACAGAAACAGCCGCAGAACTGTCATACAGTTTGTTTAGCTTTTTATTGAGATCTTCAAGCTCTATCTAAATTTCGTGCCTGAACCGTGCTTAATATGTTTGGTGTCTATAATTCTGAACCGACTTCCATATGTGTGACGTAGAGAAGTTTCCATGGTTGATTAGCAGTTACAACGAAAGAAGCTTCCAATGAAATCACTCTGTAAAGTCTCCAGTTATATGCTGTCAAGAACAAAGAATGACTGCAATCGTAAGGCACTGGTCTGTAAACATAGACCATACGCAAACATTACTTACGCAATGTCGAGTTCGCGACTGTTTTTACCAATGGAGAAGTAGTTGTTCCAGTAATGTTTTGTCATCTGGTATATGCCTGGAACCGGAGCGTTGACATTTATTTTGGTCTCCTGTAAAATTTTTGAAAGCATCGTGTTCGGCAAAGGCAAAACACTATTCAAACGTGGTTAATTGCCTACCTGACCTCCATAGAGCTTCAGGAGTGGGTCTGTCATGGTGGCGTTAATAAAAAAGAGCTGTAGCCGCACATCCTTCAGCTGGAAGATGAAAGAAAGATATCAGTTTCTAAGCGTCCTCGCGTGTCGAGCTCGGCTATTGAATTTAGGAACACATGGACGTGTTTAGCAAATCTATCGTGTAGATGAAAAACCGGCTCGTTTGGAACCTATATGTTTGTATATTCGGATACATTAGAATTTGTGGCATTTCCTCTTTAAAAGCGATTGCACACAAGCGTGGGCCAATAGGTGTGTACTCTTTATTGACCTCATGAGCCGGACGGCTAGCGAACCTTAGAAAACATTTCGCCGAAGGCATAAATGGGAGTATTTTTTGAGTCGCGGACGTCACCGGCTGCAGCGCTCTGGTCGTCTGGAAGGGTACTTTGCGGTGTTCTTAAATAGTATAAGATTATAGGTTCTTTCTAGGAATTGTGTAGCTAGTTTTCTGAACAGCACTTTTTTGACATCCTTAAAGCTTGCGGTGAACATTCGTTCCAGCCGAAGGCGTGAACAAGGGGTTACTCACCTCGTTTGAGTCAGATAACGATAATAGTTTTTTATAAACACACATATATTTGACTTGCGTACAGTCTTAATCATTAAAAAGTCAAGTTCAAGTGAGTTCCAATGTTTCTCTCGATGTCCTGTGAGTGTCTTCAATGAGATAATGTTTTACACGTGCTCCTCCCCATTCAACGACTGTCTTCGCAAATAATATGCCGAGAGGTAAGATTGGCTCGATTTTCTTTTTACAGCAAGATTGAGCGTGAAAACTACTCTGAAAATCAAAGGACTCCTTTTTCCCTTTTCTTTTTCACAAGTCAGTGCCCAATTAAGTATTCACTGACTGTTCTAGGTTTGTGCATGCTTGTGAGCACTTCGAATCATAAATGTTGCCTCTATGATAATGCGTACATAATATACGCGCATACTAAACCTGAGGTATACTGATATGTTGTGGTGGAGCTTCCAGGTGTGCGGAAAGCCCGGTTAACGTAAAAAACATATAAAATATAAAAAGGCGAAGGTAAATTCCAGTAATTGAAAATATACCTTGCTATAGATGTAAGTAAAGGTCGTACCTGAAATTATATGTCATACTTAGAGCCTACTGTGGCATTAAGCCTCGTTCACCCTCCCTCCATATTATGGAGTACTAACATAATATTCGGCCTTGGAGTGCAATGCCACTCACAGCTGAGATTATATTTTATTGTAGCTATTAAATGGAAAGGACCGACATCTAACGCTGCACATGGGCAGTCTAAACATGTAGTACGCAGAACCACCAGCCTCTCTTAACCCTAAAGGTTCATAATTAACTCGTCCACGTCTTAAAGCAGGCTAGAATTTCATCTTCGTTTATGATATACTTAAACGCTAAAAAGAAAACTTACACCATGAAATATAATGGACAAGCATCCGTCCAAATATCTTCATGCCGTGTGTTTTTTTCATTAAAGAAAATTACCACATTGATTCTTTTGTGTTTGCTGCATGTAAACATTCAGTATGCGTGATAAGTTGTAACGAAGTACGTTGCTCTACCAACCTTGCGGTATGCTTCAACTCTAGCGTCGGCCGTCGTCAAGTAGCTGTATGCGTAAGAGTAGTCCACGCTTTCGTAGATTTTCCGGTACACGTTGAAGAATTTGATCCAAAGCTGCGACGTGAAAATACGCACTCAAATCATCACATCTTATCACGTTACATTCTTAAATATATATCACACACTATATGAATGGCTTTGTCTGGAGTAGCAAACTTGTAATGATGTCAAGAGAAGGGAACGAGTGCTGATATGATAAATAAAAATAACACATCGGATTTAGTGATCTTAAATCTATTTTACACGTGTGACCAAGGAATGAAATAAACATTGCTGTACCAAGTTTACATTCCCATTTTATGAACAAAACGTTGTCTTTTCTTCTTACCTCGGGGGCAATATCTTCCTTTGTCTATTTTTCGCATCCAAACAGAATTGTTTTGCTTAGCCTAAATAAACAACGCTTAATAACGGCTATGCGGAAAAAATGCAATTTTCTACTGCATCTACACTTGCAACACCGTGGAGTGTGCTGATGTATGTAATTTTTAATTGTCGAAAAAGCCCTATTAGTTTTCAAAAAGAACACACGCACAAAACAACGGGAGTAGCACTGCGTGCTCACGTACATAATTTGTGCGTTGAAGTTTCAGTAAACCGACGCTACTTGTAATGGATGTATTTGAAAAAGGTGCAGCTGGAAATTAAGTGAATAACAAAGTTGCTGTATTTGTGCTGTTTATAGTCATTTCAGACTTAAGCGGTTTTACGCGCGTTTTCTAACTTACATTAAGGTTGCAGGAGGAAATGGTGCTGACATTTCGCGTGCTGGTCAAATAAAGAGAGGAATAAATCATTGTAGCAAGCCTCATTCCTATTAGAATTGTCCGTCACAACGTGGTAGAGATAACCACGTAATTGTCTACAAGGCTTTTTTTTATAACATTTATGAGATGCGCACCTTGTCGCCCTTCAGGCCAAACTTTTTCTTGATCCACATGTGGTAGATCCACGATGCGGCTGTAGGCATGCTCTTCTCGGCATAGCGCAAGCAGAGGCGCCACCGCTCGGGCTCAGTCTTGTAGCCAAGGTGGTAGCGGTAGAACAGTGTCTTCACGTGCTTCTCGTGCGTCCGGTAGAGCAGACCAAGGCGCAGCAGCACACGGTAGCCCAGGTAGTTGTAGATGACGTCCCTACAACGTCGTTCCTTTTAAATGGAAGGAATTCTACCAAAAACTTTAAGCTATAAAGGGCAACATTTCAGGGAGCTCTTTCGGTCAAACGCTACCGTCACGTGAACTCGACTACTCTTTGATTCAACGAAACTTAAGAACTGTTAGTTGAAGCTGTCGATGAAAGGGTGGTAGTTGAGAAATAAAAGACAATGAAAGCGGAAAACAGAAACCTGACACCGGGGGACGCAAACTCAAAATCTTTGCCTTGCACTACGGCGAACTTACAATTATGCTGCTATGGCGGCCATCTCAGACCCAATTTTTACGTAGTTAGGTATGGCTACACTGAGAGCATCAGTGAATGACGCTAGCTGCGAAGCTGACGAATACTGAATGTTAGTCTTTTTTTGTTTTGACTCGATATCGGCTTGTACAAAGGCATGGAACCTGGCTGATTCACCTTCGAGCAATATACACACTGATGTGTCATTTAGCGTGCGTAATAAAATACCGTATGAAAAATTAAGAAATGTATTACATCTGGCAATTGCGATAGAATAGACCGCGGCTTCGGTCTTTCTGACAAATGGCAAATATAAGAAAGCGAGCTGCGTGAACTATATATATCAGTATACAGAATTAGGCCTATACAAATGCATTATGTTCGTTAACATTATATATATATATATATATATATATATATATATATATATATATATCCATAATGGTCACAACGTGGTTTATTTCGACGTTTCGGCCTAGAGTCTGGCCTTCATCAGGCTTGAGGGTACAGTTTGTTGGTGCTCAGTTTTATATTCTTAAATCAGAGGGTGAGACAGAGAAAGAGAAAAAAAAGGAGAATATAAAGTGGACTCTCCCGGGCGCCCCCTTTCACTCTTCCTTCCCCTTCCCCTTCCATATCTCTCCCTTTTCTCCTTTAAGATGTCTCCGGTCTGTGTATCTTTCCTTTCACTAACGCATTGATCCCGACCAGACAGCGCCTCCTAGCTCTGGTGGTTCGGTGGGGGGGGGGGGGGGGGAAAGAGCTTTTTTATGAAGTTCAAGCCTTTAACTACTCAGCGCCCCGTCGCCATCTCGTCGTAGAAAGAGGGGCGCCGCGTATTGCCGCAGAGGCTGGCAAGCGGGTGCAATGGCAATTCTTACCCGCTTTTTGATTACACGTGTAGTAGGGGCATCCCGATTGAGCACAGGGTTGCTGTTGAGCATGTCATGCTTGACACAATTGATTGGATAGTAAAGTAAAAACAGAAACAAACGACAGCTGTACTTAGGAAGAGTTGTTAAACTTAGAACTATTTCAATTTTCCAGTGCCCTTCGCAGCTGCAGTGCCGTGCACTCAGTTATTTTTTTCATTATTGCCGTTATTATTTCTAATGCTTTAATTGCTGCAAGTGTACCCAGATTCTCATTTATTCCTCAACGAAGGTGGTAAATCGGTGGATAAGGTATGACTCTCGTTGTTCACGTTCTCGGTTTGCTTCAAATCTCGTCTCTAATCGCGTTGCTGATAGTTCGTCGAATGCATGGTCAGGAAAATTGAGAGGTTTTGATAGGGGTAGATTTGGGGCTGATTTCGCATAGGCTCTGTGATATTTGAAGTAAATACTAAATGGTGTTTCTGTTTGTACTATTTACTGCATACTGCACACGTTGCATTCGAGTAGGTATTCGAAAGGAATCGCATGTTAGGTTTCCTCGTATGTTTTACAAAAATTTAGATTGTGGGCTGGTTACTCTGTTTGTTTCTCACATAGCTTTACATACAAGACATCGTGACTTTAAACAAGGTTGGCATGAATTATTAGGGGGTGAGGTATTGATTTGAGAGTGGACAAGTGTGTCTTTGAGGTTGCGTGGTCGTCGTTAAACGACGCCAGGAGCAGATGGGAAGGTGCGTGTCAGACTTTCACTTTGTCCCACAATGTTGTAAAGTCGTTTAAGGATTTTGTTTACATTGGGGTAATTTCTGCTGTAAGTTAAGCGAAAGTTTGTTGGTTGTGGGTCTTGTTGTGGTGGTCGCTTCATAAGTAAGTCATCACGCTTGTTTTCTCGCTTTTCGAACGGCGTCATCAATTACATGTGAAGGTATTTTTGTTTATCGAGCATTAGTTTTAGCCTCTGTGAGCTCGTGTCAAAATAAACGTCTCTTGAGCAGATTCGCTTAAACCGGTGAGCCTGGCTGTATGGAATACTGTTTTTATAGTGGCGTGGGTGATCGCTTTGGTAATGGAGGTATTGTTGTCGATCCGTTGGTTTGCGATATAGGGTTGTAGAGAGCTTCTCTTCTTCTATCGTTATGGTAACATCAAGAAAATTTACAGTTGCTTGCGAGTAGGTGTGTGTGAAGTGTATGTTCGGATGTACAGTATTGTAAGTGTCGATAAAGCTGATAAGTTCGTCCTCGCTGTGGGTCTAAATAAGAAAGATGTAGTCTATGTATCTTCTGGATAAGAGTGTTTTCAAAAAACCTTGTGCAAGAAACTGCGATTCTAGCTTTCCCATAAATATGTTGGCATAAAAGGTGCCATTTGGTGCCCATAGCGGTTCCGCTGATTTGTCGAAAGTACTTTTGGTTAATTTCGAATGAATATAATTTGAGGACCTTCCTCGTCAAAGTTGCGATAGCAGAAAAATCTGGTAGTTAGATTGTCTATGGTCTGTGTAGTATGGTCTGTGTACTGAGCTCTTTTCCCCCACACCAAACCACCAAAGCCACGAGGCGCCGTCTGGTCGGGAACAATGCGTTAGTGAAAGGAAGGATACACAGACCGCCGACATCCTAAAGAGAAAAAGGAGAAAATAGATAGAGATGTAAAGGGGAACGGGCAGGAAGAGTGAAAGGGGGCGCCCGGGGAAGTGCACGTTATATTCTCCCATTTTTTTCCTTTTTCCTTTTGTTTTCTTCTTTTTTCCTCTTTCTCTCTCTCCCCCTCTGATTTAAGATTGTATAAAGCTGAGCACCAACAAACTGTACCCTCAATCCTGATGAAGGCCAGACTCTAGACCGAAACATCGAAATAAACCACGTTTATTTTGACTATATACATACATACATACATACATATATATATATACATATATATATATATTTATATATATTTATATATATATAGTCCAGTAGATTCTCCGAGAGCAGTCACAACGTGTTTTTTCCGGCCAGACTCTAGGCCGAAACGTCGAATTCAACCACGTTGTGACCACTCACAGAGGATCTACTGGAGTATATGCAACGCTACGGCCACTCAGCCACCATGCCTGCCTATATATATATATATATATATATATATATATATATATATATATATATATATATATATATATATGAGATCTAACAGACAGTAATGCCAAGGAATGTACAGGGGAAGTTATTAAAAGCAATGGAATGTAAATACGAAGAAATAAAAGTGGATGAAAAATTACCAAACCTACGACCTTCGAATAAAGCGATATATATATATATATATATATATATATATATATATATATATATATATATCAGATGCTTGCTTTCGCGCAGCAGTCCTCCGGAATATATAGAAATTTTGTTAATTATCAGGTCTGTTCAAGTACTTTGAAATCACACGAACATTACTGTGGTATGCTATGGGGTAAACTTTGTTCAAGTCCTGATGATCCACGTTTAGGTTGGAGCACGCGGCTCCCAAGGGGGCGACAACGTTTAACCTTACTCTCGCATTTCGGGCCTTCTGGGTGACTTGTACTTGGTCTGAAATATCTTCACTGGCAAGAACTCCTTACCACCAGTCGCTTTTCTTGTAACAGTATGTGGAGGCTGCAGGACATTGCCAAAGCATGTGGTTCAGAGTGACAAATGCCATTACACTTCTAATAATTTATTTCAACCTCTCTGTTCATATATATTTTGTTAATGAAACTTCAATTTCAGAAAGTGCTTGTTTGTAGCAATCCTAAAGCAACGCTTGCTATCTGTTAAGCTGAGCGTGTGGCACTGGAATTATTTTCTGCTCATGGAGTGATGCTTTGCGAATTCATTTTATGCGAACAATCGGTATCTGTCCTGCTCTTGTATGTTATTCGGATCCTGGTCTCGTACTTCATGGGTGGGAAGCCCTCGTGTGGCTGCGTTAGCCCACTCGTTTAAGTTCATCCGGGATGTGTCGGCAGACCCCATGTGAGCAGGAAACTAGCGGATTTCGATACCTTGGCTGTATATCTCATCAATTAGCTGGGCAGTATTTTTGGTTACAAAAGCTTTATTCAGGTGTCTAATATTCATTTTAGAGTCACTCACTCTGTACTTATTTCCACCAAGGAAAACAATACCCCAATTGTTTAACATATGTGGCAAGCAAGGACGTTTATAAAGCATTTGTATAAAGTATTTGTTCATTTGCCAACATATTTCGATATTTCCTGAAAACAAGCGTCTTGTACGAGGACGAACCACATCTTTTTCGCGATATTACACTTTTCACTTAACTGCTTATTGTAAGAACACATGCAAATTATTTCACCCAGTAACATAAAGGCTACGCTTAAAGTTGGACAATAAGTAATTGACAAGCCTTCTGTTAAATATTACATATAGCAAACATTTGGAAGTTACTGCTTGCTTGTATTCATTGGGGCAGTTTTGTGTTGTAAGTATTGCGTCGACAAGCCATACGACATAAGCGCGATTCCCTACTACTGTAGATGCATTTCGATGAAAGTAAAACTTAGCGTATGCAAATGAAGTACGCAGGTCTACTATTGCCTATTATGTGTTAGTTCTTGTGGGTAGCGTTGCGCGGTTATTGATAATGAGAAAGTCTACCATTGCGCTGTGGGGTTACATTACCTTAAAAAACCTCGAGAGCTCAGAACTACTCAAGACTTAAAACAGATGTTATTTAGCACAAAGGACCAAATGCGGACACAAATGAGGACATACGCTAACTTTGATTTGATTGATATGTGTGGTTTAACGTCCCAAAACCAACATATGTTTATGAGTGACGCTGTAGCGAAGGGCTCCTCGAGATTCGACTACTTGGGGTTCTCTAACGTGCACCCAAGTCTGAGCACACAGGACTACAGCATTTACGCCTGAATCGAAAATGCAGGCGCCGTAGCTAGGATTCGATTTCGCGACCTGCAGATCAGCAGCCGAGTATCTCAGCCACAAGACCACCGCAGCGGAGCGACGCAAACTTTGCAAAACACAAGACCAGCGTCACTACGATGGAAGACCTGAGAGAAATACATTTATGTCAGCAAATGATATCAATGGGATGCTTACGCTTGCTTGTAGATAGTGAGTACCCCAATAAACAATCTTTAAAAATATTGCACATCGTTTTCACCCGATGCTTTGCAGACGTGTCAGGTGTATTATTTACGATTCCTTTGCGTGCATAAATTGTAAACGTGCAGTAAAGCTAGTTTTCTTTGCTGAAAAACAAACAAGCCGAACTTATTGTTCGATCTGATCTCATTTGTGTACTACGTTGCACAGCCACCTTTTTTTTTGCTGAACACACAAGTATCACCCACCGAGTCTGTAAGCACCTTTTTTGGGTGTGCTCATGTGCGGTTGCCGGAATAGCTCAGCAGAAGACAGCTGCACGAGACTGTTCATCATGCGAATGCACGTATTCTCGTTCATTTCACCGCTATGCTGCAATATACACCACATTATCAACTGCTTGGTCGACGCTCGCACGTTCGACTAAAAAAAAATGGGCAGCTTTACCTTATAATGATATGCTAGTCTTCACACGTCAAATCTACAAAAAAATCTTTTAGACTTACTTGGACTGCTTCTGAAGGAACCGCGCCAAGCCGGAAACGTATTTCACGTTGCCCACGAGAATTTTCGTCTGTGGACCAATGCTTGTGGATGATCCCTCGAATATAGTCTTCAAAAATGTCATCCAATTCCACTGCATAAAAATTAACAGAAAAGTGTGAAGTATATTGCATGAAAATTAGCAGCCCAGCCTTGCACAACAATGTCTCAGTACCTTAGATTTACAGCAGTAAAGTATCATTGGCTAGGAGCTGCCTACAGAAGTAACTTTTGGACATTTGGAAACATTTGAAAGCACCTACCTGCGGTAGGTGTTTCCAAATGATTGCTCTTTTATTGCTCATTTAAGAACCACAAATATTTATGTAGAAGCCACAGTTACAAAAATATGAAATAGTGAGCCACTTATGTTCACATATAGGGTGTAGAGGAAAGGTGGCTTTGCCAGTGGAGTGAGCGAAAACAAAGGCTCAGAGATATTACAAACGCGTCCAGTGTCCGCCAAACGTTCTTTCGGTGTACACCAGCCACAAGTACTCCGCTCGCGCATGCACTTCGTTGCCTTCTTTCTTCTATTAGTATTCAACAATATTTACCATAGGGAGCGCATAAAAGGCATAAACTGCAGCACGCTTAACATTTCACGCGTTTCATCGCGATACCAATTATATTGCCACTCTCGGCAGGTTTTCGCCGTCACTGTCAAGTTTTGTATGAGGTTCAAATTGCGAACATTTAGTTACGTACTGCTCGTTCTAGGCGCAGGTAAACCACGCGTGAGAGGGGGCGACGACCTCGCCTGAAGCAGTGACGAAAGAAGCCGACCCATGCCTGTTGCACATAGGGCGCACGGGATATCATTATCCCACGCCCCAGCTGTGTTGTACATTGCTACGCAAGCAGAGAGTAGAATCCCCGCATGGTCTTCTAGGAACTTTAAAAAAATGCGAGAGGTTAGTGTGTCGCTGGAGCATTGCTACTATGAAGGCCCATCCACTCACACGCGTTTGCGAGCGCCCCAGCTTCGAATGCGTTACTCAGGCTCGGTCGCAGAGGGGTATGCGACGAAGTGCCTCGACGTCCGAGGAGTCAAGGGACTTCTCAAATTTTTGTTTACGTCACCATACGTAGGGCAAGTACCAACCAATAAAAGGGTGCAAAATCTCGATACCTTACGCCGGTCAGTTCGAAGGCTTCCAAGGTACCACCGAGTAATGAAAGCAAGCGCAAAAAAGTCACAGCTTTGCCGGAAAGGTGAAGCAACGAACGCGATAGATACAAATTGAAAGGTCACGCGCAGAATGGAAAGCAGATCGAAACACACCCCGCATTCCTCACGCACAAATGACGCACAAAACGTACTCACAGGTACGGACACACGCGAATAAGCGTCTCATTTGTTACTTTGCTGTGTCTGAAAAGTGTGCGCTTTTCGCAAACGGAGACTGCAATGATTGCAGTGACCTTTGTGCATCCGGTAACTATAGCAGAATCGATCATGGTAAAGACCGAGGCCAGGCAAGGCGTACGACCTTTCCCGTCTTCGCCACCGCGAGATAAGGGCGCGTGAGGGAGCGTCGATCTCCATTTTTAAGTCGAGAAAAGTACGCGTAAGAGATTAGAGCGGGCTCCGCCACGCGATGTGGCGCCGCGCGCTCATGGAGGCACCTTGCTGGCACTGCAAAAAACACAATTCCCCTCCAAGATGCTGGTGAGCAGCGGTAAGTGGTAGATATAAGTAGCTTGCCGTTTGAATGATGAAGGATGTGCTCTTCGAGGTGGCTCAGTGGTTAATACCTCGGTTTCACGACGCATAGGTCCCTCGTTTGATTGCGCATGCCAGAGTGTTTTTTTTCTGGATTTTGTTCTTTCTTGTGTTTTCAATTATATAGATACGCATACATATGCGGTACATATGCATACATATACATATGCGCATACATATGCATGACATCAACGCTGACGCCCACGTCGACGTCGACACCATCGGCAAAATCCAGCTGAGAGTGTCCATATTATTGCTATCGCAATGAAAAAACAACGGTGGAAGTGTTGTGAAGCCCACGGCGTCATCCAATGTGATCCGTGGTATGCAGTGGCGTGCCGAGCTCGAGCGACAAATCCAGCGAATGCCTGCCGGCTGCCCTTGCAGCGGGTTTGAGTGCGATTGTCTGCAGAGTGAAAACATTGTCCGGACTACTGTGGGAAATGGCTGCCTCCTTTGCTTTGATCTGAGATAACTGATAGTCTTTGCAAGAACGAGTGTAAACACACTTCGGAGGTTTGAAGTTTTGAGCGTGAGCCCTCGCCTAGCACAAACTCAATTAATAGTGGTGTCGTCTGCATTGAGCACAGGCATCCACCATCGAGTGTCCATGAACCAGTTCATGTAACTTTGCGTGAAAGAAAGTGACGCCAGCTTCCATCAAAACCTAGACGCTATATACGACGCTCGAGACATAGAGTGGCGCGTGCGGAGTAGTTATTTTAAGTATGTTTTCAGCATCGGCATTTGCTCATCATTGCCGAAAGTAAAGCTTTGCCTTGCTGGCAAAGACGTACATGACTGATTATGCCAATTTCACAACACTTAAACATTCTTTGTCTTCGGTGCAAATCACTTGCGCTTCTTGCCAAGTTAACGACAACCGTGAGAGTGTTGGCGATTTGCCTCCGAAAGGCAGAAGCTTTCGGACGCATTGCGACAATTGGACGATCGGCCACTCTCTATGCAGATGCTACTGGAACACTGGAACACCATCCTCGCCTTTGGTCGGCTCAGAAAGTAGTTAAAGCTGTATTGTGCTTTTTGAGGAATACAGGCCTACGTCACAACCTTTAACTTTTGTGTAGTGCCACCGCTGCATACGCGCCAGCCGATTGAATGACAATCCTTTTTTTGTCTCTCTCTTTCTCTTCTCTTTCCCCTCTCTCTAATCTTTATGCCCTCTTCCAGTTCCCCCAGCGTAGGGTTGCAAACCGGGCATGTGCCTGGTTAACCTCCCTGCCTTCTCTCTTGTTGTTCAACCCCCCCCCCCCCCCCCCTTGGCAGTTGCGTGACGCGATTTCCGGCCGTGTACCAGCGACGCTGACTCATTCAGCTGTTAGCTATCTCAATCACACTCGTGTACAATTATAAACTTGAGCGTGCGCGTTTGTGCACGTGTGCTTGTAACACGGCTACGTTAAGGACCTTGAACTATATTATTTAACCCAAAAAATCCTCGTTGCTTGCGTAGTCGTGTTTTGTTCGCGTACAGACAACCTGCGAAAGCTGTATAAGTGTTGTACGAAGTTTAACGTCCCAAATTCACCATATCATAATGAGAGACGCCGTAGGGGACGGCTCCGCAAATATTTCTACCACCTGGGGCTCTTCAACGTGCACCCAATTTCGAGTACACGGGCCTACATCATTTCCGCCTTCATCGGAAATGCAGCCCCCGCAGCCAGAATTTGATCCCGCTATCTGCTGATCAGCAGCCGAGTACCTTAGCCACTGGACCACCGTGGTGGGGTGCCTAAGCTGTAGAAACCGGGAACGTGTCAGTACACCCATCTGGTGTTGCCAACTGCAGGCGCATAGTGTGGTTGACGGTACGTACCGATGAGCATGTAATCCACGGAAGCTATGGAATTTTATGTGTTCAGAGCGTAATATTATTGTGAAACACATGCACCCTGTTTGCCTAATATTTTACATAAACACGGTTTATCCCATATGATTATTTATTGTTTCAATAGCATGAACGCATATGACACACAACAAGCACGTGCGTTGTCCACGCGAACTGTGATGGACTATAGTAGAAAACATTGCATCAGAATGACAACAATATGCAATGCGGTGACAACAAATACACTCACGTAGAACGAGTTGTCAAGGTCCTTCAGCTTCAGCACTTTTTTGTCGTAGTACACGCCAGTGCGGTGACCTTCAGCGTACCTCAGCCTCTGCAGTAACGCAAAACAATGTATACATATGAGCTACGAATGCGGACAAGCGCTGCACAGGTGGCTGGGCTATTTCAAGTTCTCAGAAGCGCGCATGCAGTTGAAATAAAAGACATATTCTTTTCGCAGTGTTAAGCTTTTGTTGCACGGACTTGGAGTAGAGCAGCTTCGTAACATGTTTGTGACCTGACAATATTATCTGGTGATTTACGAGCTAAAGGACAGTGATATAAAAATTAGGCTCATTTTTGGAGGGCTTCATCAGTTTCTACTATCTGGTGTTTTCTAATGTTAACTGGCATCACGCTGTGCACGGGAGTCAAACCTGCGACCTTTGGGTCAGCAGCCGAGCCCCATAATCTCTGTAACCCCATGAGAGACTTCACCACTTTGACTAATAAATACTGTATTGCAGTCGCACGCATATTACTAGTTCTAAATAAAGAGCTTAAATTGAACAGCTCTATGTCGTAACCGTCTAAACTTATGAGAGCAAGCAACTGTGGCAAAATATTGGGAATTAAACTTGCATTACTGCAAATAGTATGCTATAACTGCGTAATAAATGTGCTTAAACTGAAAGACATACGAGTTGGCAAAGCAACACTTTTCTACAATGAGCACCCACCTTTATGAGTTCAATGTCGAAGGCCTGGAATGTTGTCGCATAGTGTGTCCCACTGGTCATTCGTCGGTACGATGCCATACACGGACAGCATCGCGTCGCAAACGCTTTGTCGAAGCCAATTTGATGACTCCGTGGTTGAGAGAATGAACTTGGGCAGCGCGGTCGTCTCAGGCTCGTCCAACTGAAAGCAAATGAACGATAAACAGTGGACTCGTTTAAGTGCGTCAATTCTTAGCATGAAGAAAAAGATAGGTTTGTTTAGTAATGCAGGGACAGCCTACAGAAGGTCCTGAAGTAAACAATGAGCTATATTTCAGTGTTTTGTAAACACCGCGATGACCGCGTTCCCATCGTTCCGGTGCTGGTAAACCATAAATGACCACTAAATGTGAAATGAAGTGAAAAAGTTGTACAGATGCATTGCGCTATATAAAAGAAAAAAAACCCAAGCATGTATCAAGTGCAATAAGATTTCTGCAATCTACAAGGTGCTTCATAAATATGAATGCCTCAACCTTAGAATTATAGAAGTGAGCTTAAAGCCATGACTCTATCAATGCATCACAACAGCAAACTTACTAATCACTGCGATTTTTTAACGGAATCGTTCACTGAACTGTGCTAGTGACTTGCTTTTCAACGCAGATAGAAAAGTAATTTTTAATCGTCTTCTGCAACTCGCTAAAGCTGAAAGTATTAACTTCTGAGGTTATTCAGTACTGGCGCATAACTGGTGAGCGTTTTTGTCAAAGATTGTGATTTAATATTGTTGGGAAGAGGTCATTTTTTTAATGAATAATCAAAATTAACTCGGGTGACTCAGCAATTTTGCCTCTTTTTGTGCATGTAATTCAACTACCCCTAATAATGTCCAATGGGCTTTTTGGGATCGGGAATTATTCTTGAAGCCAGCTGCCAGCGAAATGAGCATTCGTAAGTACCATATCTAAATCTGTGAATGAAAAGTATGGCTAACATTCGTACAGAGTTTACTGAATAATTCCGAAAAAAATACGATGTAGTTCCAGAATATCGGTCACATTAAGCGCAAAAAATGTTTCAAATATACCCAGAAAACAATTCTAAACCATCACTCTTTTCAGAACGTTTGGCTCCGCATTAAAGATGTAACAACTACAATTTGGTTCGCCGCTTGAGTCGTTTACTGCAACTATAAATTACGTGTAATACAGTGCGTAAGATGACTTTCATACTTCACTAATATATTTGACAAATCCTCGCAGCGTACGTTTTATGTACTCACGTATATGATGACTTTAGAGTAATCGTCAGGGTCTACTCTCATCTGGACTTTGACAAGAGGAAAAAGGCCGAAGTTCTTGGCCAGCTTGGCAGCGATCACGGAGATCTTTGGGTCGCCCTCAGGGTCTAGTGACGGGAAGTGCTCCAGCCCGAGAATGCGTGGCATCTTCTTGATGTCGTCCATGCTGCTGTTTCGTTCTGCGGTGTAGATTGTGAGTGTCCGAGACTTTATCGTAAGTGACAGTGTGCAATTAAATGTCGCTTACCATATGGGCTAAAAAAAGTACAGTTTACACTGCGGCCAGACGGAGTAGAACAAAAAAGGGGGTTCTGCCACTGCTAACACTTAAGGGAATTGAAGGTAAAAGCCAGCTACACACTTTGGTCTGGCTTAAGTTCTACAACAATAGACAAGACTTGTTTCGAAACATAACAAATCCCAGCCCCGCCCACAGGTAGGCTTTATGCCCTTTACGTAGTGCTACACTGCCTCCGGAATCAGCCCAGCTTTGACCAACGCAGGGTTCTCCTTCAGAGAATGTGTAGGCTCCTCGCAGCCCCCTCTCCCCATCCCCCTCTGATAGATCAATGGGTGGGCCAACTGCACACATATTCATATTAGTTGTTCAGAACAAACAATAAAAGCAAGGAAAAAAGAAAGAAAAAAACATAGAATCCTGTGAGACACGAGTCCCAAAACTTCCCTCGCCCCATATTGCTGACAAAGCAAGGGGGCGTCAATTATGCAGTTAAGTTCTTTCCGAACTAAATAACCTCAATTGCTCTTTGCTGGTGGACCAACCTGATTATCACAGTGATGAACGCTTTCGGTCAGGAGATAAAAGAAAGGCTTCACTATTTGGCTCTTTATAACTATGCTGGCACCTGTGTATGTCTAACGTAGCTACTGTAAGTAGAAGTGCTCTCTGACACGTGGTATATGCTACGGATGATACTGGCGATTTGTTTTTTTAAATGCAAAGCATTTTTAGCGAGCTTAGGTGACTTCGAGCGTATCTATCTATCTATCTATCTATCTATCTATCTATCTATCTATCTATCTATCTATCGATCTATCTATCTATCTATCTATCTATCTATCTATCTATCTATCTATCTATCTATCTATCGATCTATCTAGCTATCTATCTATCTATCTATCTATCTATCTATCTATCTATCTATCTATCTATCTATCTATCTATCTATCTATCTATCTATCTATCTATCTATCTATCTATACGCCTACGACTTTTAGCTCTCCTGGCCGTTTCGTTAATGATATCGATACGAAACTTTGTATGGCATAACATGACTGTATGAAGAACATATTCGATAGTCATAACACGAAAATTGTGATATGTGTGTCATGAATGTCATAATTTACATATCACGGTCTTGCAGCTCTTGCGATGGTTTCGTTAACATGGCGTGTTACAAAACTGGTACGGTATGGCATGATTGCATGACAAATACAAGTGACTGACCCTAACGTGAAAATCGTGTGAAGTGGCGCTCGCGTTCGATATGAAATGATGGCTCTATTCCCGATGCCTCGCCGTGATTATTATGCCTCGCCGTGCTTATCGTGCTCTTCTACCCACTTGCACAGCGCACGCTCGCTTGCGTTGGTGAACGCAGCCGTTTCTCTCAATGGGAGAGTTCGTGCTTGCACTTCTGACGCCCTCCTTCCGCATTGTCTCGAACACATTTAGAGCCAACTGCTTCGCTCCCTTGTCGTAAAAGCTGATCCGGGAACGATATTGCACAGGTGAACCAGGCGCCGCCATTTTGACAAGAGTGGCCAAATCTGCCCCCGCGCACTAATCACAACTCAAGACTTTGTCCTCCGCGGTGCTGTGAATGCTCGGGCTGTGCGGACTACTTATAAAAGTTTAGACACTGTCGTACCATTCTTTCGTACTTTATAAGTAAAACATAACACATACGAGCCACAATAGCGTTATTTCTTTCGTCATTTGCATGTTATAACACTTACAAGCAAGAACTCTTTCTTCAGTATTATGGAGCCAAAAAGTTGTTTTCTACTCAAGATGCGACAAAATTGTCATGCAAATCACAGCTACAAAACGTACACTCTAAGTCAGGTGCCGGATAACGAACGGCACATAGTCAGCGCGCTCCTGCGTACTGACTAAATTCCTGTTTATAGAGAGCCAAGCAATAACAAATACCCGTGACATCCACGCGGCACGGAAGTCACGCATACAGCTGGTAAGAGCAGGCGCAAGAAGGAAAACAAAAAAACAAAAAAAAGAGGAGAGCCGCCGTCTCCGTCACGCCAGCCTGGCGCCAGCAGCCGGCATCAACTTACGCAGAACCGTTGCGCCACAAACGTGAGTGCGGAAAAAGAGATAAAAACCGCTCTGAAAAGCTTAAAAAATTGCCCGCAGCTTCCCTCGGGGGAACACTGAGGAGGATGCGGAGCATATAATTGGTTAACGGGGTGTTAAAGTGCGACTTACTTGGGTCGATGGCTAAATTGGTTAACGTGGTTGTGAAATGGGGTGTTAAATTGCGACTTACTTGGGTCGATGGCTAAATTGGTTAACGTGGTTGTAGGAGGGGGTGTTAAATGAGTGAACACGTACACACGTATGCGAAAGGACGGCGCTGGTCAAAGGGACGTCGATCATTGTGTTTGTGGATTCGTTGGAATTCATTTCACCGCGACCTTGGACGTCGACGCGCCGTACAAACCAACCGACGAGCGGCAACTGAGCGAGCGAGCGCCGACCTTGAGTATATATACAGCGCGACGGCGCATGCACTGTCAGCTGTTGAATGTTCTCGAAGGAGAAGCGCGCGCGCGGCACAGATGGCGACGGCGCGACGGCGCATGCGCTGTCAGCTGTCGAATGTTCTCGAAGGAGAAGCGCGCGCGGCCATGATGGTGGGCGACGGCGCGCGGGCGCATGCGCGCGCGTCAGCTGTCGAATGTTCGAGAAGTGGTGCTGACGGCGCGGACGGCGCACTATAAGGCGCGAGTATAAGATGCTTCCGCATCTAAAATACTTGTTTTCCGCCACCGTGTCAGGGCCGGGTCGCCTACGAAAAGTCACGCCTAACCGCTGCGTTGCGTTGCTTTGATGCACGCGCGTTACAGCGCGTCCGGCGGCCCCTCCGTCACTAAAAAAGGGAGACGCAGTGTTGAATGGGTAGCACAAGCGGTGCGAAATGCAGCATGTCGCATTTCGCAACGGTTGTCGTCGGGCCGCGCCGACGGACGCTGGTCGCGCCTGGGGTCAGACTATAGAGCGCTCGCGTTTTGCTAACGTTGCGTCGCTCTGCCCAGCGTGCGTGCGCGTCAACGCTACATTGGAGTATATTGAGCCCTTCATGATGCACTCGCAGCCGTTTCGCCAGCTCCACATATACCAAATTTGGTGTTACGTGACGTCAATGGATGACGAAATATTTGACTGGTGCAAACATGATAATCCTGACACGCGCGTCATGTAAGAACATGACAATATACCAAGCTCATAGCGTGCTCGCGGCCATTTCGCTAGCTCCACATATACTAAATTTGATATCACGTGACGTGAATTGATGACGAAGGTAAACGACACATCGAAACATGATAATCACGACACTGAAGTCATGTATGGTATAAGTGACCTCCACCTCGTAACGTTGTGCTGATTTTAAAATGACGTATAACCATTTCTCATTCGTGCTTCGCATAACATCGATTCCTACTGTACGTGGGATCTGCCGAATTGTTTCTTTTTCAACACCACAGAGAACGGAGGGGTTCTCAGAGTAGTGTTGAAAAAAAATCTTTTTTTCCTGCTCTGTCCTTGCTCCTTCTTTTTGTCTTCAGTCACGTCCATGTGGCATGAACTGCGAGATTCAAATTATGCTATCGGGCGCTGTTCGTAGCTGAAAGCGTTCTGCTACGTCCCACACCGATATTCAAGAAAGAAAGCCTTGGAGCATGCGCACAAATATGAAACATTGAAGAAAAACGTACTGTGTACGCTCTTATGTGAAGCGTGAATGGCTCGGTCCGTCGCATTTATTATTTTTGCTTATCGTTTACCATACTTTTGTCGCATTTCTTGTACACATAGGTGGAACGCGACAAAGTGTAATCTGATAGTAGTTCCGCAATTAGTCGCCTGCCTTGTGTCAACTTTTCATCGCTATATACTTTATTACGTACGTGTGTACACCAAACGGTCACTTCATTTGATAAAATATCGGACGTATGTATGCGCTGTTATTAATGGTGCGAGGCTGTGATCTCCACTTATTTTGCGGCAGTAAGGTTTCATAATATAAAATATAGAGCAACACTTGAAGAAAGCGCTTTTCAGTCTTTTCCTTACCTGCGTTCTGACATGCTGCGAAGATCGCCTCGAACTTCCGGACAGGAATGTGAGTCATTTGGTTCATGATTTGGCCCTGCTCCGTAATAGAAGCTGAAATACGCGACAAAAACGCACAAATAATGCTGAATGCTTTCTATTTGATCCTGAGCGCAATCTTCTTCGTTTGATTGCGTTATAACATATAATCGTAACAGAGGTCATGTACCTTGCAAGTATCAAGTGTCGCAGTCCGAATGCCTGTAGTTAACCCTTCGAGTGTTCTTGCCGTGTATGTACGGCGGTGGTTTTCCGTTCTGCAGTGCCTTTGCTACTCGGGCACATCTTCAAACTTCCCTTTTAAATATCACCCCGTAATGATGCATGGTCATTGGAACGCGATGCTACTTACTAGGAATAACAAAAAGCGTTACAAATGATCGCGATAACTTTGTGCGGAGATTAACATAACTGATTTATAGTTTCAGCTTATCGCGTAGATGATGGTGACGCCAATAAACAACGACATTTTGTGGTTTCAGTTTCGCCGCGTATTCAAAACGCTGGCGCGCAATACTTTTTTTTTAATCAGTATGTTATGCCGGAGTCCACTACAGCTCTACTGACGTAATTCCGTCATGTATAAGACGTTGTAACATATGCACTAGTAAATGGCAGAGAAAATACTAAAAAATTCGCCGCCAGTAGTCGAACATTTGACCTCTCACTTCTGAACACGTGGTCTCAAACGACTCGACCACAAAGGAAGCATTTGCGTGCATACTAACCGCAAGCCATTCAACTTCACAATTTGCTGTCGGCGGTTCTCAAAGCTCGTTGGCTTCAGCGCGTTTTCTTCATCCTTAGCGAGATGGCGCGACGGGCATGATAGGCGCGCTTTAAAAAACACTGCCCGCGTGTTGCCATGGCCGCATGCTATAATATCACGATGGGAGCAGTTCGTACGTTTTGTGCTCTCACAGCTAGTTCGAGAGTGCACGGCGGTCATTTCGCTCACTTTAGCGGACGCTTTTACGAAAAGGGCGTGCTGCTCAGACATAGAAGTAACAACTGTAACAGTTTTTAGTCCATGCTCATCCTTGGTTTAGCTGGGCTTTCGTTTCAGGCAGATAGTTTGTGGTAGAGCAGCACGCTTGAGGTGTAGAGCTGTGAGGTCTGTTCACGTTCCTTCTGTGTATGTTTATACCGCATGACTCTGCTGATTGAGCAGGACATTGCATGTTTGTAACGGCTTGCCGTTCACCACCTCACAACACTATTCGTTGTGCAAAGTGTTTAAGTTAATCATTCTTTCTCCCTTTTGGCGAGAAAAAGGTACAATGAATGCTCAGCTACTTCTGCGAAGCTGTGTTCCATTTTCGTCTTATGAAGATTCCAATGAATGAGAAAGAGAGAGAGAGAGAGAGATCAGCCATGCCTTTATCGTTTATTGGCACTTTTTAGCAGGGGTGCTGGAACTTATTTTTGTCCTTATTCGCACTGCTCCTAGCTCGTCACCGAAACTCACAGGGTGTTCTCGTTATCCTTAATTACTAAGTTTACTCAGCCCAAAGCAGCCGCATGCAGAGAAGATGCCTTGCGTGTGCGCCAACACAGCGCGTGACGCGTTTTATATGTGACAGACTTCCATAAGACGCTGTGCCCAGACCCGTGTTCCAAGGAGTGCCACGCACCGAAATACTTTTGAACGATAGGCAGTTCTGACTGCTAATAACAAAAAATACAGTGTCTAAATTTTCATTCATTTATTCTTGACTATACAAATTTTTTACCTTCAAAAACTACCATGAGGCAAGCTGAGCATCTGCGAAATATTTTTCGGAATACTTCTACATTCACAGGAATAGTGACAACGGTCAATGCTTAGGTAAGTTTGCGAAATTCGCATATTCCTGATACGTGAGCTGACTATGTTACGACTAGGACCGTGCTAATACATCCCCAACAACCTTGTCTGTTGGTTGTAAGCGACAATATGACAACGTAGACAGTTTCAAGCTAAGGCTGCTTAATTGCATTATTTGCTGGTGAGGCTTCTACAGCCCACACTGAATGTATGGTTACAGACTTGGTGCAGTAACTGCCAACAGCGCCTCATTTAAGCTATAAAGGCAGTCCAACTATTTTTACATATAGTAGTAACCAAATTAATTAGGTAAATTGGCACGTGTGAATTGTGCCTTATTTTTCGCCTATTTTTAGGAATAGACAACAACGTTTTTGCCAAAATTGGCGTTGAACTTCTCCTGTGGTTTTTTGTTCAACATTGGTGGTGCACTTCCGAAAAAGACCTTTGCACGTCCCCTCGACACTCGAGAAATACGAAAAGGTGAGTTCCGAATGCGGCTGCAGACGTGACGACATATACCGTGTATTTTTGTTTCCGGTAATGCCGTGAGGGCAAGGCTTTTTTTCGTTCACGAGCACGCACTCTATGTCGACAAAGGAATACTTTGCGGCAGTTTGCATGACAGTGTTGCGAATAAATTACCAAAGATTTCGTAATAAACTTGTTGACTCGGAACTTGAGGGTAACTACTATACTACAAAGATGTAGCGCGTGTCAATTTATGCATGCATATATTTTTAACAAATCGCAAATGTTGCACGTAATTCGAGATATCGATCACCAAGCTTGACGTCAAGTTGAAATTAAAACTAATGGTTCAGGGCACGCGATGATCGTGAAAGATGCACACTAAGATTTTTTTCTAAAGAAAGTACCCTCCCTACTTCTCTTGGTACAAGCCTATACTATAAGTTGTTTTCGTATATATAAATATACAGTACCAGCCATTGTTAAAGGGGACACACTAATCAGCATCTGTCTCATTGTGGGCCCCATTACTGCATGTAGACGCACAAAAATACTTTGTGCCAGGTACTAGTTTAATAAAATGAGCGGGGAAAGCCAACCAGCAGGAGTATAATGCAAATCTAAGCCACTATGTTTTTACCAGGGAGCGAAATCTGAGCATGAGGCACACGAAAGTGTTCCCTTTACCAGTGAACCGTCTGTACAGTAGAAGCGCCTTACCTTCGATCTCCGCGAAGAGCGTCTTCTCGATGTCCGAGACGATCCAGTCGTCGAACGAGAACTTTCTCGCGTACGGGGGAATGCGCGCGTTGTGCGACCACTTCCGGCACACATGCGAGTAGAAGTCTTCGCACGGGTCCGTGCGTCCACGCTCGATGATCGCCTCATAGAACTGGGCTGCAATTAAAAAAAAACAGTATTTAATGAGAGATGGTGCAGAGATCCGCCAATATACTGTCAGGTGATAACGAAACTTGGCAAAGGAGTGCGGCAATTTCGAGGCTTGGATAGCTCGGTGCACCGTCTTTCACAAGCTGATGCGCTCGCGCGTAACGTTGTATAACAAAGTTTCAGGCAAACTTTCCTCGTACTTGGCATTGGCTGCGCAACAGCTGCGGCACTTTACAGAGATACGGGTTTGCTGGAGGTATACACTTGCGAAGAAGTTGAGATAGTTTGATCACTTTTATGTGCTTGAAAATAATGCTTTCATGCTGCAACATCCACCAGTCAGTGATTACACGACATGACATAGGCAAACCCACGCTCTGGGCAAGTCAAAGTGTCCTGAAATAAAAGCCTTGGTGCAGGCAACATCAAGAAATTTCGTTATCAAATATTACCACCCAGAGTTCCTGGTGCACTTCGTGACTGAGTTTGTATAGGAGTTATATTTGAAATCGGAAGATGTAATGCTACGCAAAAATATGTAGAAAGAAACGCTTAATACACACTAGCGCAAACCAAGTTTAAATGACAGGGCGCAAAAGTGCAACTAGGCAGTAAACCAAACGCCGGCGGGTATTTGGCCGAGCCCTGTAAGCGCTGGAACTACAGTCTAACTCCTAATAATGTAAAATTGTTCGGTTTAACGTCTCAAATTCACCGTATGCTTATGAACGATGCCGTAGTGCAGGCTCCGGGAATTTCGACCATCTCGATTTATTTAACATGCACTTAAAACCAAGCACATGGCCACAAGCATTTTCACCTCCACTGAAAGCGCAACCACCTTGGTCGGGATTCGATCCCACGACCTGCGGGTCAGCAGCCGAGCGCCTTAGCCACTAGACCACCGAGGCGGGTTTATAATTCCTAATTGGGCAAAATTCTCAGCAAAGTCCACCTATAGATTAGAGAGGAAGATTCTCGAAGCACTTTGCATTGCGTGCGCCCAAAGCATTTTCATTATTGGCACGTCAGCAGCGCTTGAACAAAACGTGATTACCTTCATGTTGCAATAGAGTTTGAGCACGTAATGATAGTGACGTCAGTTTTGACAAGCAGATTTCTGTGTTTCTATTATTAAACTTCAGCTTATAACAGTTTGCACTAGTTCATCGTATACGGGCTCCTTCCTTACTGTGTTTTTTTTTGCGCATCGTTACGCCTTCTAGTAGGCTACACCAACCTGCTCACATATATTTACCTAAAACTCATAGTTTTATTTTTCTTACTAAAGCTAGTACTTTAAAAAGAAAGACCGAGTTTTAAGTGAAATAAGTCGGCTACATGTGGGCAGGTGATCGCAGGTACTAGTGGCATTCAGTGAAGTGTGATTTCACGTGCCATTTATCTACCTCGGTTTCATTGGCTGCTACAAAAGGATACTCGAATGTTTCATTAAGTAAAGTTTGCTGTAAATATGATGTCACAAAAAACGCTCACAGTCAGACTAATCAAATGTTTTGGCTGAAAATTCTCAAGTCTACAACTGTGGAGAAACAATTAATTCAAAAATAGCCTTCGAATATTCACCATTTACGTTTTCCGTAGAAAAGCATCGTGGAGTGTGACTGACCAGAAACAATTCGATTGCGTGGGTTGATAAATGTAGCTATTGATTGATGGTTGTAAGCTTGTCTTTCATGTTCTTTTGCAGCAAGTCACAACCTTGGGCATAATGATGACAGCAATGAAAATAAGCACAATACATGACATTCCAGAGACATGTTGTGAATAGTTTTGTCCATCGTAAAAGATAAGGCACAATAGAGGAGCCCTGCGCATTGTTTGAAAACAATAGTAAGTTGCCCGTAAAAACTCAGAATAAATTACTTCTATAAATATGGTGCAAGCAATCATAGCCTACCAATGGAAGGCCCCGCCGATACACTTATTGGCTTATGTCTTTTTTTTGATGTCCGCAGTCTATACTGTGCTTTTTCTTTTTCATGCACTTGAAACATCAGCGGAACATACACGGTTCTGCTACATCAGTATCGTTCATTCATGTGCCATTTGTTTCGCAATTCGTGTAGTTGTTGCCATAGTTCTCTAATGCAAGGGATCTTAGTAACGTTCGACAAAACGGGACTGTTCGCCAAATTCCTGCCCTGCTTATGCGATGTTATATTTCAGGAGTCTTAAACACGTGGCCCGCTGAGCCTTCGCCACTTTCTCGCGGATGGCTCATGAGATTTTTCGTCTCTTATTTTTCTTTATTACTGGGTGATCACTCGGTAGCATTGCTATAGGGTGCTTGCAATACTGTCCCCTCCATTGTGACTGATAATGATTTTTTAGGGCAAGCTACACATACGAGCCTTATCATAGGCGTTTTTGTTGCAAGACACCCCAAAAAGTCACCTTGGACTGAAGCGTAACTGCTGACTGAAAACGGGACACTTCAAGAATAGCGCCTATAATTTACTCATTAGAAAGATGTTGCTGCGATAAAGATGCCGAATATCCTTAAAAAGTTACCCCTATGCGAGATGTGTACAGGAGAAACTTTCTTTCAACTCAAAACATTTGCAAACACCCACTAAATATGAATACGTTCGCTCATTCACCCACCCACACTGCTCGTCACTGTACCAGCTATTCGCGGGAGTATATTTCGCAACTGTGGCACTTCTAGACCATTCTTTTACACCATGAGATATTTTCCAGCATACCTTATTTCGTAATCATATATATGTTACGTTCACATCAAGAAAACCCGAGTTGCGGCTATTTGCTAGTTCTATACGTTTCTTGCCTTTTTCTTTGTTCCTCTGCGCTAAAGTTTTGAAGTACGCAACGTATTTTCGTAATGCGTTTTTGTTATTTGATGAAAAAACATATTCTATATAAGTTTTAGCACAAAGCTTCATAGAAAACTCTTAAAATAGCATTATTGAACATAAATATGATTTGTATCACGTCAAGGGTAAATCAATGAATGCGATTGCAACAATTCGGAATGTTTTTCAAAATAAGGTTTTTATCATATAGCGTAAGCTGAATTCTCGCAAAAGTGCCACATTAACGACAGTCTTTTAACAATGTTAGCTGTATTCAGACTACTACGCACAAAGCGATAGACTTCTATTGACCCTCACAAATATAGTAGTTAACTAGTGACTTAAAAAAACACTACTCACCGGCTTCCCTGCAAGCCCTGCTCTCGCATATTCGTACTCTGTCGAACCCTGAATCAAGAAAAATAACAAGCAGCCCCAATTTAGTGCAAAGAATAAACAATCATGGCGAGAAGCAGAGCCACAGTTTACGTTTTGCCGTGCGCCATCAGTAATTTTCGTCCCGCATAAACAAAAATAAGACGCGACGACATTCTGCAGGAGGCAGCCCGAAGGATAAGACGAAGTGATAGCGCAAGTACAACCAATCAAGCGACAAAAGACACTATAACAACAAATTTGAAAATGGCTGAAACAGGCAGCTTGCGGAGATGTGGTAATCATGACGCAGCGAAACTGCCGCTATGCAATGACGAATAAAAAACACACAGTAGTGGCGCATGCAGAAATTCTTTTCGGCGGTAGGTTCAACCATACTTTATGCGTATGTTCGTGCAGGCGTTATGTGTGCGTGCATATATGCGCAAGCAACACTGCAAGCTTTCGAAGAAAAAAAAATGGCTGAACCCACCCCGCCCCCCTCACTGGCTATGTTCATGACTAACAGGGTGTTAGTCGTGGGTGTAGACAGGCGCGTTTGGATATTTGATCAAAAACCCCCTATGGAGTTGCCGGCCATGTTGGCGCTCTCCGCTGCTCTATTGACATAATTTTAATACGTGGTTAATTGACAAAAATCAATTACTTAAAATTCTTTTATGACCCAAAGCTTTTCATCACTTCCAAAATGTGAAACTTTTGGGGCTATTTTGCAGCACGCACACCTCAGCGCCTTGTGAAGAGGTATTTTCTTCTTTCTTTCTTTTCAGGGCAAGAGTAGGCCTATGCGTGTTGGTTAGTGACGCCGCATAGGAGAGTGATGAAAACAGCATTATGGTGTCTATAACATAGGTTTACACAGTATACACATAGAGCTATTCACATGCCTGAAAGTTTGCTTGCACATCTGAACATTAAGAACTTTTAGAAATCTTTATGAGGAACGCACTGCGTGACTGCAATTAAGTAATGCTCGAAGATAAGACGCCGTTTTCTGGGACTCACCCACGAAGCTCTTGAGGAAAGCGGCGATGGGTATGGTGACGAGCAGGAATGTGGCCACCGGCACGGCGCCAACCACGAACCACCAGTACGATGTGCCGCTCGAGTGGCCCTTGGTGTCGGTCGTGGCACCGCTGCCACTCTGGTGCCTGCCACGCAAAAGGACATTGTTTGAGAAAGAAATAAGCAGCTTAAACGTTGACATCAAGAATCTATACCCTGAATTTTAACTTATGTAGCTTCAAATGTTTCTCCGAGATTCTATGCGTATTCAAAGAAACGGCGAATAGTTTTTGAAAGAAATATGTTTTGACAGAGCGAGCGGATTTGTGTCCATCATAAAACGCAATGCCAGAGAACGTGATGCATGGATGCATTTCACGCTTCCTTGTTGGTTTGTCTTGCATTGTTCACCTTGTTGTGTTCTTCAGTTAATTCCGTTATTCTGACTGGGCAGTCGGCTTTGCTGATGCTGTGTCTTTGCCCTGTTTTATATCGATAAAGCTGTGATTGTAAATATTTTTCTTCAGTGTGTAATCGCTTAACATCAAACAAACACATGAGGGCTCGTTGACATGTGATTTGCACGTAGAAACGTGAGGAACATATTGCAACTACGAGATATCGTGCCGCGGCATAGCTGAATGTGTTGAAGTCGAGTAATTAAAAATATGCCTTTTTTCTTAACCTTTTATTTACTTTTCTGAAATAGAGCTGGACGGTTGAAATAAAAGTTTGGTCAAAATGATGACCATCACAAGACTGTCACTATTACCAATATCGTTACACTAGAAGCTTTTAAAAGCACGGGCAGTGTAATATTAGCCATGAATTATGTAGACACTGCTGACAACGCCATTGAATTGGTGCTAGTAGGATGATACCTTCTAGAATAATTTCACGTCATTGGTTACTGCTAAAAACTATAAATATCATTCCTGTTTTTTCGTATAAAACAAATACTCGTTTTTCGCGAATCGTTTAGAGTGTTGTTCCAACTATGTCAAAAATCAGTGGTGTTCAAATTTCCTCAAACAAAATGAAGGATGCATGCGCGTAGTGTAATGAATAAAAAACTCACTTCAAAATCACGAATTTTCTTCTGGCAAATTTAATTCGTGGGAAACTTTCACCCAGCAGAAATCTATAACATATCAGTGGCGCCTACTGATAGGGGCAATGACGACTTAGGAAATAAATGCTTAAATACACTGTGCCTGCTTCACAGAGATACTGTGCTTTAAGATCGTTCAGAATGGAAGAAGGCTCATGAAAGCGATCAATCCAGCAGAAAGGAACCAGACTCACGTAGTCGAGCTGGTCAGGCCGGTAGTCTTCGCGGTGGTGGTGTATTTCGACGAGGACGCGACCTTGGAGTAGGTCGTGGACCCTGTGGTGTCTCGCATCTCCAGCGTAGTGTCGTGGGACGTGGTGTCCTGAGGTTGGTACAAAGATTTAGTGGCATTCGATCAAATAGAATTTTTTTACAAGGCTGGCTACATAAAAGACAGTCTCACAACTACTGCGAGCAGAGTGAAAAGGGCGGTACTGACAATGATGACTACGTTACTTTGCCACATCAAGCAATATACTGCGCATTGTTGTATCGGTATTCATGGTGGCCGCTAGCGTATACTCGCGACTATACTAGACGCTACGTTAATGAAAAAGACGTGATCAAAGCAGTTGTTGAACAGAATGTTCATATTAATGCCAAAGAATCATTGAATAAATAGAATTACGTATAAGTCAGCGTAAAGTGAACGTCTTTTGCATGAAAAAAATTAGGCGTTATAAGCTAAATACTCGGTAACGAGAAATGCAGATTGGAGTTTCTAATAGACTAATCTAACAAAGAGCTGCAAGGTTTAATGTTTGAAAAAGTGCTAATCTGAGACAGCGTCATCGAATAAAGCTGCTGTTGGCAATTTATAACACTTTAAAAGGCCACATGAGCATATGATGGCCCAAAGAGCCACGTAGTTTACATCTTGGGAATGTAGCTACGACATTTACTAGAACCAATGATCTGAGCGTCCTAAAGCAACCTCCTGTGCGCAACGTGAGTTTACACTCACTCGTGCTATAAAGCAGAGTGAAGGGAGCAATATAAATAGGAACATGTGGCTAACCAATGCGTGCTTAGGCGATCAGCGCACCTTGCCTCAAAAGCGTATCATTATTTGCACATCACCGCGAAAAATACGCCCAACCATGGTGCGAAGCTAACGCTACGCGTTACACAGAAAGGCGCATACAAAGAAGAAAGGCGCCAACATGTTGTCTGAAGACCAGTGCGGCGGTGCCGGGCGGAATATACCACGAAACTTGCGTTTGTTCTCAAAGAAACCTTTAGGAAGTCCTGGCAAGCGTGATAGAAAGGACAGCGTATAAGGAGCCGCTCTGGGCTACGTACTCACCCCGGAGTAGGGATTCATGGCTGATTATTGCATTTTTTTTCAGACCAGCTGCTCAAACTCGGCTGGTTCTGGATACCACGCGCGCATGCCCCGGACCGCACGCGTCATGCCCACTTCGTTGTCACTTTCTTCCATTCCCGTTCAAGACAAGCATGTGGAGGGGTGATGATGACACGTAAGCTAAGAAGTCCACTTCACCCGACTGATTATACAATATTATCTTGTGTTTGCCTCAGTACTCAGTGGAACTTTTAGGCTGCTTCATAGCGAGAAATGTGGCTTCGCCAGTATACAGTATGGCTGTGGCGTGAAAGTTGAGAAGACATAATGCCAGTAACGTAGTAGGTTAAGGAAGGTTCTGAAAGAGAAAACAAGAAAGATAACAATGGTGACCATATGCAGCTTTATGACCGTTATTTCAACGCATCAAGCATTCTAACATCAAGCAATCCAGGCATTCTTTTTTGCCTGGCGAGACATGTGCTTATTGCGTAATCACATTACGATACCGTACACGATAGTCAAACTGATATTCACACTGTCAGACGAATTCGCATTGTCAAGAGAGTGTTTAAAAAGGCTTTGAAAGGCCACTCTTTTAGTTTTGGTGTGACCATGCTGTGCCATTCACGCAGGCATGGCATTTTTATTTCATCAGGCCACCTAACTTAGTTTCCCCTTCGGGCGTTTGCCTTATCTCGGAATCCGGTCAGTGACCCTTAACGACCAGATGTTATCTTGCCTACGTGCCCGCCCGATGTCCTTTTATCGTTCTTGATTTCAACTATGATATTCTTAACATTGGCTAGTTTCCTGACCCATCCTGCTCTCTTCTCGTCTCTTTAGAATTTTTTCTCCTAGCATTTTCTTCTCCATCCATCACTGCGTAATCCTCAACTTAATCTTGACCCTCTCTGTAAGCCCCCAGGTTTCTTCTGTGTAGGTAAGTACCGGCAAGATGCAGCAGCCATATACGTTCCTCTCAAAGCGCATTATCCACTACGTCATAAAATAATATAATGTTGGTGTAGCTGGCACGCATTCACTATGCCATGCTTTATGATTTTTTGAAGAAGCGTTGTACCCACTACGCACTCGCAAGGAATTTCTTGCAATTTTTTTATGCTGTTGCTGACGACAATGAAAAGTTATGCCAGAAGCTTTAGAGACACAATTCTTATTGTGCTACGCCTAAGAAAATGGTTAAGAAAGTGACAAAATATGCCAATACTGTTTTCAGAAAAAATATAAATATTTTTAGGCGAGTAATGAGTTGCTCCTCCTAAGCAACATTGGGCACCTATGGTACTACTTCACATAGAATACTTTCCAGCATTAGCGGCCTGGAATAAGGTTTAGATGCACGTTGCACCATTCAAGATTTATACGGGAAAGTATACATTCTAAAATTTTGGTTTAAACTTGCGTGGGGAACTGCCCCGCCATGGTGGTCTAGTGGCTAGGGTACCCGGCTGCTGACCCCGCAGGTCGCGGGATCAAATCCCGGCTGCGGCGGCTGCATTTCCGATGGAGGCGGAAATTTTGTAGGCCCGTGTATTCAGATTTGGGTGCACGTTAAAGAAGGTGGTCGAAATTTCTGGAACCCTTCACTATGGCTTCTCTCATATTCTTATTGTGGCTTTGGGACGTTAAACCGTACAAATCATTCAATCAATGCATGGGGAACTGGCCTTCAGTCAAGTAGCCTAGAAAAAACATTTCAAAGATCGAAAAGAGAGCTTATATTCTAGTTTTGTATAATAAAAAGATCTTTTTTAAACTTATTACTGTGAAAATAGTAAAGACATCCAACTACACAGACATTTTTCTAAAAAGAAAATTTCTTCCTTTTCTATTGCCGGGCAGATCGGCGCACTTGTTCAGGAAGTGACGCAGACGAGGAAGAAGATGACGGAAGGAGTGTGAAACGCTCTTTGAAATGATTGTTTAATGTTCTCTGCCACTATAGAAACATCGGATATAACAGATCTGCACACTGTAAAATTACTATAATCACATCTTCGCATATCTGCTGGTACTACCATATATGCCCAATGTGGCTCATGAGCAATTCGGTGTCAATATATTTGTGGTGCGACCACATTAGTCAGCATGCCCATAAATTTGCAAGTATAACAGATGTAGCTATGGCTTTCTGTTCCCCTTTAGTTGAATAAATTTCCTTCTGCTTGTGGAGCTGCCTTAACACCTGACAGATGAGCTAACAAAACGCCACAAAAAGCCTATAAATTTATATTTACGCATTTTTAAAGCTCAAGGCGCTCGATAGTGTTTGTCTCTTACCGCGCATAGCAGCAGAAGGGTTGCGCAGCAGGGTGTGTTTGCAGAAAAAAAAATTGTGGGGTTGTTGCCCCAGCACAACACGGGCAATCTAAGGGTTGAAGCGAATCTTTGCCCGCTATCAAGTGTCCTAAGGCCAGTTTGCCATGTTGGTTCAAGCACAGGGGTGGCTATGTCGGGGAATACCAGGCAGGAACACATCAGACCCAGATTTGAATTGCAGTGCGATCCTTGATGTTTTTATTATATTTATTTTTTTACTTAGAGCGATAGTTGTTACAAACACCGGCGGTGGCGGACAACTATGACGCACTTGACCCTTGTTTTTTTTGTGATTTTACAGCTTTCGCCGTAAAACGAATACAGTAATACACTTGGACATAAATTGACTTCATTTCATACACTACTAGCTGGTTTTATCTTCTTTTTTCTTCTTTTATTAAATATATATATCTATTTATTATTTTGCTGAAATGTTCATTTTTACACCGTCTATATCAAAACGTATGTAGTCGGCTTGTATAAAAATTCATTTACCAAATATGGGAACTTCTGTTCCACGGCCAATCCCCAGTCGTGGGTACGCCGGAACTCTAACGACTAACCAACCAACAATCAACCGACCGACCGAAGAACGACCGACCAGCTCCAGCCCTTCCTAAAACACAATATCTCCACAGCATATGTGGTGAAACTCTTTTTTCTCATTATTGTACAAAAGGTGCTTACTATTTTTATGAAAGCGTTAACTGAACTAGATGTACGTAGTGGTCGGTATTACAAACTTCATTGCGTAGAGTTGACAGTCAATAAGGAGCGCCGTATATTATAAACACAGGCCGAAAAAGTTTTCACGCTACACAGAAAGAATAATTTAGAATAACTGGGTTTTCGTGAGACACTGGGCTGATGTTGCGCATTTCATAATGGCCCGAGTGAACCAACGTTCGTTTAATAGATTAAGAAATAGCCATGCCAGGTATATTGCTGGTGCCTAGCTGCCAGTGTTGACGCATAGCGGGGCCCTCTTAGTCGTTCGGTGCATCGCGGATAGCGCTGACTCGACAAGAGGCCGATAAGCACGCTCACACGCCTTGAATAAAAGAATTCACCCACAAGAAAAAGCTCCACGCGTAAAGTCTAATACAACAAGAACATGATTACCAGTTTTTGGGGCAAAGCTAATAATGGGCTGGGTCGCTAACTCTTCTGTAGAACTGGCTAACCTCCCTGTCTTTCCGCTTAAACTTTCTTCCTTCTTCCTTCTGTAGTAGTAGTAGTAGTAGTAGTAGTAGTACTAGTAGTAGTAGAAGTAGTAGTAGTAGTAGCTGTTGTTGTAGTTTTAGTCGTAGCATTAGCTGTTGTAGTTGTAGTAGTTGGAGCAGAAGCTGTTGTAGTTGTAGCATGAGTGGTTGTAGTAGGTGTAGTTGCACCAATAGTAGTAGTTGTAGTTGTAGCAGTAGTAATTGTGGTTGCAGTGGTAGCAGTAGTAGTAGTAGTAGTAGGAGGAGGAGGAGGAGGAGGAGTAGCGTGTAGCCAGTTTTTGTTAGTTTAAAAACTTGCTCACAAAATGGCGTAGTGCGTATAAGACCTTGGAAATGTTATCACTAGATTGCATTAGGGTTTTTAGTATAGTTGATGGAGGACGGCTGGACAGACAGACAGACAGACAGACAGACAGACAGACAGAAACAGACAGAGGGAAAGACAAATGGATGTATGGATGGACAGACGTACGGATGAACACTTCGCCACACTTATAATCATTTACTCTGTGAATATGCTTTGAATTTTTATAGCGTCAGAATAGCGCAGAGAACACGAGAGTGAACACGAAGGACATAGCGGTGTATACTATATGTGGGTTCACTATTTCATTCTTCGCGATCATATGCCTCACTGGTAATGAACAAACTAGCCCACCTAAGACCCCCTTCACGGTTTCAGTTCAAGGGTCACTTTGTATCAGATAAGCACCCCGACTAAAGGAATAAATAACTTGGTGCGTCTGACTTGATGGCAATGAAGCAGAAAAATTAAAATAACTTTTACCAGCAAAAATTTGTCCCTCTACAACACTACTCATATATTCTTATAATACTTCAGGGGCATTACGAAAGAAACATAAGGGGGTTTCAGTGTTGCAACACACAGTTCGACATGCATTTCCAGTCAAAAAGGGAGGTTTCAGGGCAAGAACTGCACCTACTGTTTTCCTTTTTATATACGTTTTCAAAGTGAGGCACACTTGGTATGCAAAGAAAAAGATGCCGCGTACGACACGTGTTTCTTTTGTTACAAAGCAGAGTCCCGGTTCACCATTGTAGGCAAGTAGACTGGCAATTCTGCAATTCTGTAGAGGACCCTTATTCTCCGACTGCTGTAGTCATGGACGTCACACGCTTTCGCATATTTATGTTATCATAGCTGGTTGTAAGAAAACAGGTTAACTAGCAGAGGCTAAAATTCACAGACACGATGAATACTGAACTTTGTATTACGTGCAAGCAACAACCACAAAACTAAATTTTCACGCGAAGATATCCCAAAGCACCCTTGACTGATTTCTTGATCACAAAGTGTCATTGTTATTCGGCCAAGTAAATCAGCATACGTGATGTATGGTTGCATACCATTGTCTTCATAATTTTTAGGGGCGAAGCTTCTTATAGCGGCACCCGTTCGTCCCTCGTAGCCGTTGTAGTAGTGTGCGACAAGTATTACAATTTGACCTCCAAGGTAGTGCCGGTGAGAGATTTCTTCTGTGCGTTGTTGAACAATAAAAGATAATGCTCAATGTACAAGCCAGTGGCTGCTATAGAGGAATGAGAGACAGAAGAATTCGGAATTTAGTTAACGCGCACGCTGCGAATATTTTTATTGTTCAACAACGCACAGAAGACAAGAAAGGGTTGCTACGTTATACTCGCTGGGCGTAGCCTCCTAGGTTTTAGAAAGGCTTAGTGAGTGTTGGGCCACAGTGCCATGAATACAGAAAACTAACACAGAAAACGAACAATCCTCGAACGCATCACCGCTGGAAGAAGCGTCTCAAGCATCTCGGCGCGCTGGGCAACCAGAAAAATTGCTCCGATCTTCCGAGGCAACAAGTGCAAGTGACGAGCTTTATGAACGGCCACCTGTGGGCCTGGAATGTAGCGTGAAAACGACGCCCATGAAAGAAGTAAAGACCACGTCTTCAAGGAAACCTAACACGCCTCGCACACACGCTGTACAGGCCCAAGAAGAAGCGTCTGACAAGACATCCAGAAATCGTAGGAGCCGGTCATCATCACGAAAATTAAGGAGTGACAGATTATCGCAAGCCTCACGATCGATATCTTTGTCTCCTGAAAATACGTGTTCCCCCGACAAGTTGTCTAGAGCCACAAACTCTCAGCGTCGCACCAAGCCTGGTAGTTCAAGCAGTGGAAGTGATGGCACCACCTCTGGAACTTCAAAAAAGCCCCGAGTGGATTCGCCAAACCAAGATCCATCACCTGATGCGGGTGAGGACTCAAGCTTCTTAAATTTGTGCTGCCCATATCCATTCTTTCCGCTTCCTGTTGCCTGTACCGTTGCAATGCTCGCTTCCCAGCCGTACAACCACTATGCACTTGTTGTCTCTGATGCATGCAAACTGTTTAGTATTCTATATGTTACTGTCACTCACAATGGAACCTTCATGTGGCAATTTGTGAGCTCTATGCTGTGGCGGCTATGCCCTGTTATAGTAATTGCATCATGTGAGTTACGTTGCATGCTGCGTGCACCATTTCTGTTATTATTGGTGTTACTTACTGGTTCCGCTCTATATGTGCGCGTGAGTAAATCTCAGCTCCAGTCCTTCGAGTATCATCACGTTGACTTCCTCCACTGCCACTTGACACAGGAGAGACCGTGCCGTCCCCTTACCCACCGCTGTTAAAAAAAGAAAAAAAAACGATTGTTTCGTTTCCCCCTAAATTCAATTTAAATGAATAGGCTATCTTTCATGACTTTCAATGTTCGTGGTTTCAAAGATCTTGTAAAACAGGAGATAATGAACCTTTAGCGCTCGCTCGGGGTCGACGTGCTTTTTTTACAAGAAACAAACATTCGAACGTGGCATGACGTCATGATCTTCCGTTCTAGATTTTTGGTTGAAGCTTTCTTCTCCTTAACGCAGACAAAGTCGCGAGGCACCGGCGTCGTGTTTCTCAATCCGAGGTTCAGGCGAGGTGCGCATTGCCTCTTCAATGCAGAAGGCCATGTTATTGCGGTGAACATGTGGTTGAACGACCGGAAAATTCGATTCACCAACTTTGACGCGCCCGTGGATAGGTCTCTTGCCAATGGCTTTTTTAGAGGCGCCAGGTCATTCCTGCTGAATTCAGCACCATGCGTGTTCTTAGGTGATTTATACTGTGTTTCTGATTCTATTCGAGATGTCCGAGGCCCTATTCAAGGACAAAGCGCATACCATTCGAAAGAGTTGCAGAAAATACGTGAGAGTTGAAGCTGGTCGATGCATGGACAACGCTTCACGGGAACACCTTCGGAGCCACGCGCGCTCAGGGTACGTCTCAGAGCAGGATTGACAGAGTCTATATCCCTAACGAGTTCGTTGCAAGTTTAGAGACATGCGATGTCATTTCCTTAGCACCTGGGCAACGCAAGCTCAGCGACCACATGCCAGTGATGTTCACCTTGAAGGCCAAGCTGGGAAGGCATTGCTCCAAGTTGTGGCGAATGGATTCATCAATTTTAAATGAGGACTTTTCGGTATCTGAAATGCGCATGAATATCTGTGAGTCTTTGGAAGACACACCGTAAATTACGCCGACAGCATGGGATCTCTTGAAGGCCAGATGGCGTGTGATTGCGCAGGAGGCCGGGAAAATGCGCCATGCACGTCTAACATCACAAATGAATGAAACATTGAGGCGTATTCAAATCGTTAAGCGCGCAGGTAATCTAACCGGCGCAATTCAATGTTATATTGGGGCCAAAAAGGTTAACTACGACTTCTTGTTGAGGGCAAGTTTTGAGGCTTTTAAACCCGCAGAGGAACTGCACCTGCCTACGGATGAACTAGGTAACTTGGCATACGCAGAGGGAGTAGGGGTAAGAAATCACCAGCGCAGGATTATCGGTGCAGCACGGACAGAGTGTGGGAGCATCGTCACAGATAATAAATCAATCGAGGAGGTCTTTAGGGTGCATTTTGAAAGGCTCTGCTCTGCAGATCATCGCTCCAAAGACAGTAACCAGCATCAAATAATCGCAGACGTTTGTGAAGGCTTTCCCACGCTGTGTCCTGAGGCGTCTGATATGCTCTGCGCTGAGGCGACGAAAGATGGAGTTTGGCAAGCCTTGAGAAAAAGTGAACACTACCAAGGCTCCAGGTCGAGACGGAATACTGACGGTGTTTTATACAACTTTCTTCAACGTCCTAGGCGACGCACTTACTGATATGGTTAACGGATTTATTGTTGATGGGCAAAAGCCGAGGTCTTTCAGTGAGGGCCGTGTAGTCTTGCTGCCAAAAGGGGGCATAGATCCTGACAATCTACGGTCATGGAGGCTGATTACCTTGGTTAACACGGACTGCGAACTTGTAGCTACGATTCTTGGCTTGAGACTAACACATTTTTTGCCCGATATAGTGTCACCCACGCAAATGTGTGCAGTGCCGGGTAAGTCAATTTTTCAAGCACTTTCTCTGATAAGAGATTTGTTCTACTAAGCCAACGCCAAAAACGTTACTCGTGCTTTCGTGTCATTGGATCAAGCTAAGGCTTTTGACAGGCTGGAAGACGACTACCTATACTAAGTACTTTTTAGAATGTTTAGTTTGCCAGAGCAGTACGTTTGACGTGTAAAGCTTTTATACACCAACATGACCAGCCAACTTCTCATCAACGGCGTGAAGACAGCAAGCTTTCAAGTAACAAGAGGTGTTGGCCAGAGATTCCCAATCGCACTGGTGCTCTTTGTTCTTTCCATAGATCCTCTCCCTAGCTGAGTGGCAAAGTGCCCTAATATTCAGGGCTTTTCAATGACAGGTCTGGAGTCAGCATCACTGCTTATGCGGAAGACATCTCTGTGTTCGAGCGAAACCAAGTCAGTTACCGTGCTTTCTTAGAGCTGTTCGAAGAGTATGCCAGTTTATCGGGTGCTTTCCTGAATGCAGAGGAAAGCAAAGCCCTTCGTTTCGGTAGCTTCCACGGCTCTTTGCCGGGTGGTATTCAATACGTGGATGCCGTAAAAGTCCTCGGGGTATACTTTCAAGACGGGGACCGGGCCAAAAGAAATTGGGAGGACGCCGTACATAGAGCCACTCTGGTCTTCGCGTATGCCACTGACTTCAATTTGTCACTTGACGCCAAAGAGACGGTGGAGAAAACCAAAGCATGCGCATATGCTTTTTATATCAGGCACATTGCACTAATACCCAAACTTTTTGTGAGCCGCCTTGCGTCATTAGTTGGAGCCTTCCTATGGGACGGGAAGACACCAAAAGTTCAACAAAAGTTCCTGAAGCTCCGAAAAAGTTGTGGAGAACTCAGTCTGCCAGATGTTGCGACATTCACAAGGGCACTTGCAGCTAAAACAGTTCACAAATTGTTTCAGGACAATGGCTATCCTGGCCGTAGCTTATTGCTATATTGGACCGGAACTCTTGGAGCCGCATTCACGTCGGAAAGGTACCGGAGACATCAAGCATAACACCCACATGACTTTTATAAGGCAGCAGAGGGCTTCAAGCGTTCGGTTGACGGCGATGCCACCGAAGAATACTTTGCAGAGCTCGCAACCGCACGCATTAGCGAAATTTTAATCAGTCGCTCGATTACTAACGAGGAAAGAAAGAGATGGAGGCCCAGCAAGTGGAAGAAATGGCGGAAAGACCACGTACCGGAAATATTTAGAGAATTTATTGGCTGCGGAGATAGGACGCGTTGCCCACTCATCAGAGACTGCCAAAGTGGGGCGTCGTTTCCAATGACCACTGCCCCAACTGCGGGAAAAGAGAAACGATCCGCCACACAATGTTTGAATGCGTAGCGGCCAAAAGCGTGTGGCACGTCGTGCGTCGTCAATTCGGTGTGTCAATTCCTTCAAGACGACAGCGCGGAAGGGGCTTATTTGGACAAGTCGTACTGTACGTCACAATGCTCGTCGTGTGGCGTCGCCGCTGTATGGCCGAAGCACGGCGACGACCCCAACGAGCTGCATACCCAGCGTTGCAGAAGATTAGAATGATCATGATTCGGGACCTTACCGAACAGATTGAAACTCAGGGTGAAGAAGCCTTTATAAGAAGGTGGCGTAGACGTTTTTTTCGGTGTTCGGAATGGGAATATTGAACTTCCTTTACTGCCGTTCTAACTCGAAAAAAATTGCTTCTCGTCGCACGTAATATGTGAATCTGTTCCAACTTACTTTTTTTTGCGTTTCCTTCCTCTTTGTTTTCTTGAGTGATTCGTGATCTGAGAATATTGAAGTCCACCCTGTCTATGTTTTCTTGTTTGTACACGCCACTGAAGTGATTTCGTTGCACCAGACAGTTGTACTCCCCTGAAATGTTGTTACCAGTTTGCAATTAACTTCCCTCTTTCGCCCCTAAAAAAAGCTAGTCACGCGCTGCAATTGCATTCTCTCTTCTCTCCTGCCGAGGAAAGCCCTGGAAGCTAAACAGGGAGGGATAGGAGGGGCAAACAACAACAAAAAAAACGTCATTCGCGCCTCATAACCTTGAGCAATCTTTGCTGTTTTTTTAGTCAAATACGCGGCTTTTTCAGTGCGATCGCGCGCACACGCAGGGACAACTGATGGCCTCTCGCGGAACCTGTGTAACAACAGAGCGCACCATGTTCAATTCAGCCAATGGATGATAGAAGGGCTTATTTGTCGAGAGGAGAGAAAGCTATTTTTGGCTGACTTTGATAATTTATTGCGCATTCAAGGCCACGTGTTGAGCTATATTATCAGGCTCGCGTGTTGTCGGGAGCCTGTACTACCGATCGGCCGCTTTTTCTGACCATGTCCAAAAAGTGTTGTAGGGACTCTAAGCACAAACAAGCGTCAGTTCAAGTATGTAAATAACTTCTGAGGAAATGCATAGTTTGTGCGCTCCCGGCATCGACGTGTGTCTGCTTGTTTCTCTATATTTGAATAAAACTTACTATTGCTGTTTTTCTGCTACTGTTTGGTGAAAAAGCTCTGTTTTATCTTTGAAAAGATCGAAATAAGAAAAAGAGACATAATTCAGAGGGCTATGTAACGCTTAGGAACTATAATTGTTGGCAAGGCAGAGCTAAAGAACAGATACGAATAGACGGGAGACACTACAAAGCACACCAAAAAGTTGCATTGGTTGATACCAATACATTCACGATGGGTCTATAATAAAATGAGCTCACGCGAAATAATGTTTCCGGAGTTCATGGAAGAGGACTTTGTTCGGGAGTGAATGAAATAGTATGACAGAATTTGACTGATTTGTGGGGTTTAACTTCCCAAAACCACGATATGAATATGAGAGACGCCGTAGTGGAGGGCTCCGGAAATTTTGACCACCTTGGGTTCCTTAACGTGCACACAAATCTGAGCACTCGTGTCTATAACATTTCTACCTCCCTCGGAAATGCAGCTCCAGCAGCCGGGATTCAGTCCCGTGACCTGCGGGTTAGCAGCCATGTACCTTAGCCACTAGACCACCGCGGCGGGGCAAATAGTAGGACATGCTAAAGACTGCATGTAATAACTGTGTGAATGGACGCATATGAAGAGAATACACATGCACTAGGATGCTTTATTCTGACTCTTTAAAAGAAGGCCTGCTAAATATATCAGTCTGATTAACATAAAAAAGGAGACGTCCCGCTTAAGTACATCGCGAAGCTAAGACCATCACCGTTTTGGTCTTGTTAATGCGTACTCAAGGGTGCATGCGCATCTTGTCTTCCACTCACCTACATTTTGTGAACGATTGAATGACACCTCACAACTCATTCATATCTGGCATAGGAGGAACGTCACATGAAAAGTTGCTCGTGGAGATTCTCCTCGCGCTTCTATTTTGGCAACTGATGATAGACCACGGATTCCCGCAGCAGACTCGGTGGTTTCTGCGTTCAATCGCATGATTCCTCAGCACGTAATAGGACTCTTGTGATTCGACGTTATTTTCGAAAATATTTAGAAAATACTCTAAGACGTCAAGATCGCTTATAGTTGTCTGGCTTCGAAAATTCGTCATCTCATTCAAATTCAGGCACCGAGCGTGATGCTGACTGGAGAACTAACCAAGAAGCCTACATCTAGCCCTTCGTTCAGAATAGCAAGCTAGCAGCAGAAAGCTTCACTAGCGGAAGCCACTGTGATGTAAACGTGATATGCACAGTCAGTTCTGAGGAATTTTTTTACATATAAGCGCACTGACCGAAGTAAAAATATGTATAGCAATGACTAGTGCTTCTGTTTTTTACCGTAGTAGTGCTAAAGGAAGAAAACGCAACGTAACCGTTTTTATCTGGTGTTCACAGCCTTCCACAACTGTCGAAAATTATTTCGCGCTTCTGGGGATACCGAAAAGTAATAAAACATTAAGCTGGAACTGGTTTTGAGCTTGCACAATTTTTCCAGTTCAAGATGTCGTTTTCTGTCGTGAGCACTTATCAAGTGTACCAACAGCACGAACTGCCGCCTATTTTGTGCACCCTTAGGACGTCAGACTGCTTGGCTGGTAAGGAGAAACATATAGACGGAGAGAAATACATCGTCTTTTGTGACAAGGGGGAGTGCCTGTTTATATTTGGAAGCAAGTCAACTCCACATTCTGCACGTCTATATAAAGACACTTTTATGAAACCTCTGTAGCCATGGATGTCCCACGGTGGGGTCTGGTTTTGATCATCGTCACTGGAGGTAAGAAAAGAAATAAACTAGCTTATGCAGAGATATCAGAAGCACGGAGCATGTGGAGTGTCATTTTAGGGGCAACTAGTAACAACATAATAAAACATGTGCTCAAAGGGTACCGCAGGGCAGCTATCGTTATTTATCGGCGAAAGAGCGTCATTGTAGCAAAGTGAGAGCAGACAAGTATATGTGATGCATGGTGGCGTGACATGATCAATGTATTTAAAATGCGAAGCATTTTTTAGCGAACTGTGGCGACTTTGAGCGTATCATTCTATCTATATAGCCGCCAACGACATTTAGCTCTCCTGGTCATTTTGATAATGATATCGATTTCAAACTTGGTATGGCATAACATGACTGTATGAAGAACATATTTGACAAGTCATAACATGAAACTCATGATATATAGGTCAAGAATGTCATGATATACAATTCATGGTCCTGCAGCTCATGCGTTGGTTTCATTCACATGGCATGTTGCAAAACTGGTATGGTATGACATGACTGCATCGCGAACACAAGTGATAGACCCTAACATGAAAATCATGACATGCGTGTCATGTAACAAATGACTACATGCCACGCTCATGATGCGCTGGCGGCCATTTCGCTAGCTTCAGTTATACCGAATTTGGCGTGAATGGATGATGAAAGTACGATACTAGTGCAAGCATGATAAATATGAGATGCGTGTCATGTAACAACATGACTACATACTACGCTCATGATGCGCTCGCGGCCATTTCGCTAGCTTCAAATGTACCAAACCCGGTATTACGCGACGCGAATAGACGACATGGTAAATGATACATCCAAGCATGATCATTATGACATACGTGTCATATAACAACATGACTGTATTCCACACTCATTATGTGGTTGCGGACGTTTCGCTAGCTTCACATATTTCAAATTTGGTATTACGTGACGCCAATAAATGATGAAGGTATGTGACTGGTGCAAACACAAACGTCATAAGATGCATGTCATGTGAGAACATGACTACATGCCACAGTCAAGGCGCCAATACGTTTTGACGTGACGCGGTGCATGTGCTCGCCGGTGTTCATTTCGTCGCGTCACTCCAGCGTTGCCACGCCAGGCGCCTGCCCTGCCATATACTCGAAGGCGCGTGCCGTGCTGCGTTGCTTTGACGCATGCGCGTTTCAGCGCGTTCGGCGTCTCTTCGTCACGAAAAGATGGAGACGTAGTGTTGTCAGGGTAACGCGACGGCACGAAATGCGGCATGTCGCATTTCGCGCTGGTTGCCGCCGGGCCGCGACGACGAATGCTGGTCACGCCTGCCGTCAGACTATATGTAGTGCTCGCGTTTTGCCAACGTAACATCACTGTGCCCAGCGTGCACGCGCGTCAATGCTACGTTGAAGTATTTTGGGCCCTTCATGATGCGGTCACTGCCGTTTTTCTAGGTCTACATGCCAAATTTGGTGTCACATGACGTCAATGGCTGGTGAAAACATGATAATCCCGACACGCGTGCCATGTAAGAACATGGAAACATACCACGCTCATAGCGTGCTCACGGCCGTTTTGCTAGCTTCTCATTTACTAAATTAGGTATCACGTGACGTGAATAGATGACGAAAGTAAAAGACACGTCCAAACATAATAAACATGACACGGAAGTCATGTACGGCATCATTTGCCTCCACTTTGTAACGTTGAGCTGATTTTGAAGTGACATATCAACATTTCTCGTTCATGCTTTGCATGTCATCGATTCCCACTGTACGTGGGATCTGCCAATTTTTCTTTTCAAGCTCTTGGTAGCAAATGTCCTGACTATAACTTTCAGGGGCTTAGCCAGCGGGGTTCGAGATCTTTTCAATATTGTTGGATCATTTTAACCTTCACTGAATAAAACGACGCCAGAAGACTCCTCAGTTCTTCTTGCTACTCTATCTTTTAAGCCATGTAGTTCGCGAAAAACATTCACTGGGCCATTTATCAATGCAATCAAATTACACCTCTACCAGATAGCTTAATATAAAGCTTTCAAATGTTTTACAGCCCTTACCTGAGTTTCTTCTGTGTTCTCTCGGCTTCATCGGTCTTGCGCTGTACCCAAAACTGCTACCCCACCCCAACCGTCAATATTATTACTTTAAAGCAGCTCAGGAATAATCTTCTCTTAATTTAGGACCCCAGAAAGTGAAGACACTTGGAAGTATGTTACTCTTCAAAGACCAGTGCTAGTAGTTGTTGAATGAGAATGCATTTCATAGTCGGGCTGTGTCAGTGCAGAGGTATTATTCAATCACTGCCGGCATTCCAAAAGCGAGTCGGGCCAGACTACTTGGCGGCAAAGTTAATGTGCCATAGCTCCGCCCGCGTAGCTTTCCCTGCATTGCCACAGAAAGTTGTCCCCGAGTATAGAGCTGGAAACGCATACCGCGTTTTTTGCGAAAAAAAAAAACCACGTGCGGCTAGTCTAGTTGTGATATTGGTTGAATGATGTAAAAAAATAAAAATATTATTCTTTTAACGCTGGGTTCTCACGTACGAAACGCCTTTATGGACGCCACGCAATGCATTCGCATTTCGTCACAATTGCCTTCGAGGAGGAGGGGGCATTGTTTTCACTAGCAGGTTAAAAATTCAAATATTGCATAAATACTTATTACAACGACTCAGAAACGCAAAGAAAACGATTGGCTTTTAACAATCCAGCATGCAGTGTCCCAACAAAGTACAGGTGTGAGGTACTTCAATATTATAGCTCCACACCATGCCTGCCTACTGTGATGTAGTTAAAGTAGCTTATATATTTGCACATTTGGAGTTTGGGTTAAAGTGTCAGGCTTACAAATTCTCGAAAAACACACAAATCGATAATGATAGAAAATTAGGCGACTTTAGTTGCGTCCATGTTTAACAGAACAAACGTAATTGGAGATATGTACATTGGACAACAGGATTGCTTTGCCATTCAAAAAACATTCAGTTGAAAGATGGTATCTGAGTCGTCTCGACTTTTTCATTCGGATATTTTTCCACTGCAAACAAGTAAATCTTAAATTAGCATCACGGAAGGATCACTACATAATTCCAACTGTCCTGTCCCTCATTTCCATTAAACGTTGTAGTGATGCGCTTAGGCTCAATTATATTATGGACGAGCGCAGTAGAAAATGTGAAGAGGCCTGTGGTTTAGGTGAAGCATCAGTCTCTAATTTCTGAAAAAAATGGTACTAGTGTTATGAAGCAGCGCGCACCTTCCTCGTCCTAATCTTTCTGTTATGCTTCGCTCACACAACACACACACACACACACACACACACACACACGCACACACACACACATATACACACACACACACACACCAATCTGTCCGGTGTACGATTATGACAACTCTGATAATTGAAAGAACTAAGGTTGAAAGAGTTTTAAGAAAGGAAGGGCGAGAATTATTTTCTCGGCAAAACTGAACTTGTGTATTCGAACATGTGTATTCATGATACGAAGGCAAGATTCGTAACTACTTGGCAATCCTAGTGCAATAGAATATAACATTGCGTTGCCGAAACATGCAAGGTCGCGGAAAAGTTGAGATAAAAAACTGACAGTGACCCAGGTGTAGTACGAAACCACAAGGAAACTAATAAGAAATTCTCAGAATCTCATCTTTTCAGCCACCGAAAATTAATACTATAAACAGGGTCCAAATTTTGGAGCAACGCCTTTCTGGTCGGCCTATCATTTGATTAACAAAAAGGTTAGCAAATGGCCCCGAAAGAGCTAATTTACTGACACAGCACATAGACGCACTTCATTCGCCATGCCAGTACAATGATGCGCCATCAAGTGGGTGTTCAGAGAACCCCCGGGAGTTGGCTAAGCAGACGACAAACTTACAACCGCTCCCTTGTTCAGCTCTGCTAGCCAATTGGCACGATAAGAACACTAAGACATCACGAAGAGCTTTGAGTGTGTGTAGGCATCATAATGCTAACGGTGACCATTCTGCATACGTGAAGTGTGATGGAAGCACTGTGCAATGCTGAGCTACAGTTGAGCTTAACACTGAGTGGCGACGAGAAACTCAAAACGTCCAAAAGAGGAAACAGTCATCGCTTCTAATCCTGAAACAGGTCACTCTACTGTTCCATCCCGAAAAGAACAATGAACGCATTCACATTTACACGGATGACTCTCTTTTGTCAGTTGGCTCAGTTGGAGTGGTGGTTATTCCCGCAATTTCTATCACTATCGATTTCAGGACATCACATTCGACGTCATTTACAGCTGAAGAAACTCGCAGTCATACGTGAAGCTGTGGAGTTTATAGTTGAAGAACTTTCGGATACTTAGTTCGTTTTATTGTACTTGAAGGCAGCTATTTGATGTCTCATCTCATTCTTTTGCATTGACATAATTGACAGTTAATAGCATACATAGGGCTTCTTCACCACCAAGCAATAGAGAGGCAACACAGAAGAGTGTATGGGTGGGCACCAGGTTGTTGCGGCATGTATGGCAACGACCACGCAGATGAGGCCGGTAGATCTGCACATGAAGGTACACAATGTAAAGCCATCCCGTTCTCAAGAACCGACGCAGCTACGAGGCTCCGTTCGCTTGCACGAGACCTCACACTGATACAGTGGAACTCGACAGAAATCACAAACGCTCGCCTGCATAACTTGGATCCCGATCTCAAGCTTCGTCTTCACTCTGAAATTTCTCGAGCAGAGTAGACTCTTCAGTGCCGCCTGTGGCCAGCATCTCTACGTGCAAGTACTGCAGCTGCCAATAAATAGTCGCCCATCTTCTGTGCGAGTGTGCCCATTTCAACATGCCGAGACCAGAACACACCGAAGCTTTTGATGAACGAGATGATGGACCTTTGTCGGAACAGAGGAGTCTGTATCATCCGCCGTGTCCATCATCAGCCAGGAAGGCTGTGAAAGCTTTTTAACGTTTTTTTTTTGTGAACCGCTGGGTTTAGAGACATACTTTAGTGTCACATTTTCTTTGATTTCTTTCTCCTCTTTCGCTATCTTTTTGTCTTCTATCTCTTTATAGTATCTATTTTATATCGTGTTCTACTCTCCTTACTCCTTTCTGCAGGATGGGTAGCCAGCCTGTCTAAGAACTGGCTAACCTCCCTGTCCTTCAGCTTATTTTTTTTCCTCATCCTCCTTCTAGCTCTTAACGTGTTTCCTCCACCAATGAACAGACGGGAAAATTCTTAGCAAGATAAATCTGATTACTTCTTGTGACATGCGAAGTTACCCTAAAATTACGTGGTTTAGCACTCTGGGCAAGTCACGCGACCAATGATTACCGACAACATATGCACTTCAGCTCCACGATGTTTTCTGTAGCCATGAAGCTTAATAAAATGTTTGTGTCACTCAGACGGTTTCGCTTGTGCGCCCCGCCGCGGTGGTCTAGTGGCTAAGGCACTCGGCTGCTGACCCGCATGGCGCGGGTTCGAATCCCGGCTGCGGCGGCTGCATTTCCGATGGAGGTGGAAATGTTGTAGGCCCGTGTGCTCAGATTTGGGTGCACGTTAAAGAACCCCAGGTGGTCGAAATTTCCGGAGCCCTCCACTACGGCGTCTCTCATAATCATGAAGTGGTTTTGGGACGTTAAACCCTACATATCAATCAATCAACGGTTTCGCTTGTGCATAACACTCATCGATGTTTTTGTAGTGCATGAAAGCCATGACGTCAACTTGGGGAGTCACGTGAAGTCGACGTGTCCTCTTTTATCGCAGTAAAATAGCAGGATTGTCGTATGAAGTAAGTAATGAACTCAAAGAGCTCAATCAATATTTTTTCTGAGAAGAACTCTTTCAATCTTAGAACCACGTGAGCAACTATTCATTATTTGGGGCTGCGCTCGATTCACGAATATTGTAGACTTCGACCAACTTCAGGCCGCCTTGTGGCCCCAATGTTATGCTTCACAGGTGCAATCTATTAGATAATAAACCAGGCGGATTCATTGAATATGCGCATGCGTTTGTAATAAATGCGAAGCATTTCTTATTGAACTTCAGCGAATTTGAATCTATCTATCTATCTATCTATCTATCTATCTATCTATCTATCTATCTATCTATCTATCTATCTATCTATCTAGCCACTTACGTTTGGGTGCTCTCGTGGTCACCCCCTCGGCGTGAACTAAAGTTAGCAAAATTATCATGGGAGGGTAAGATGGTTTGACAAATACGACGCACTGGTCAAGACATCAATAGTGTCGCAATCCCGTCGTGTACATCATCTAACACTTTTCGCTAGACAGTGCCATATAACCAGGGGTGGGTATGTGCCGCTGGTATGTGGGTATGTGCCACAAGTGATTGAGACTTAGTATCAACCCAGGACGACGAGAACGCAAATGGGCAATTTTATTGCGCGGGCGTTAAGAAACACCCGACCTCAATAGCGTCCACCCGACGACTGTGAAGAATAAATGTCAGGGTCCAAGTAGGAATCCAACCCAAGAATTCTGCGTCGCAATGAACCATTTTACCACCAAGCTACGGCAGGATTCAGAACTACTTTTCAAATCAACGCTTATCTTCCTGAAACGTAAATAGTGGTTGCAGTGCTGCTTACCCAATTTTATAAATATTACATATGTACGCCTTTGATACAGCCGTCACGTAGGGCTAACGTCAATTGTGGTTAGTTGTGGTCATTGTGTATTGTGTACTATTGTGTCATTGTGTGTGTAATGTGTCATTGTGTACCACAGATCATACCGTGCTTCTTTATACACAATGGGAGTTAGATTATGGTATATTTCAGGTCACATATCTCACCAGTAAACTTTTGCCAGTTCGCGTTTAGTCATGTTAGCTATGTTTCTGCTTCTGTGTTTCTCTCTATTTTTTGTTGTCCATCAGTTCCCTTCAAGCTGAATAACCAAGTAACCATGGTTCAAACTCTGCTAAAGAAAAATACAAAAAAGAATAAGTGAAATTCAAACATACAAAAAAAGCTACGCAGATTTGTCTTCCGATTAAGAAACTTGGGACCTATACGGCTGCTTTTCTAACACCGGTTACCGCGAAAAAATTGACAGATCCCACATACAGTGAGAATCGATTATATGCGAAGCATAACTGAGGAAGGCTGATAAGTCACTTCGAAATCAGCACGACGTTACGAGGGGGAAGTAAATTATGCCCTACTTGACCTACATGTCATGATTATCATATTTAGAGGTGTCATTTATCTTCGTCATTTATTCACGTCACCTGATACCAAACTTGGTATATGTGCAGCTAGCGAAACGGCCGCGAACGTGCAATGAACGTAGCAATATAGTCATGTTTTACAAGATACGCATATCGTGATTATTATGTTTGAGCCTGTCATTTACATTCGTCGTCCAATCAAGTAACGTAATACTAATTTTGGTATATATGAAGCTAGTGAAACGGCCGTGAGCGCATCATGAGCATTGTATGGTGTCATGTTCTTACATGGAACACGTTGCATGATAATCATGCTTGTCCAAGTAATATACCATCGCCCTACAATGACGTCACGTAACACGAAATTTGGTATATGTGGATCTAGCGAAACGGCCGCGAGCACATCATGAATGGCCAAATATACTCCGACGTAACGTTGACGTGCGCGCACGCTCGGCGCAGCGACGCTAAGCTGGCGAAACGCGAGTATTCTATAGTCGGACGCAAAGTGCGACCTGTGCGCCCAGCGTCCGTCGGCGTGGCCCGGCGGCAGCACAAAATGCAACATGCTACATTTCGCGCCGATGACGTTACCCAGCTCTACATAGACAAGACTGTGTCTGCCTCTCTTCTTAGTAGAGGGACGCTGGGCGTGATGAAACGCACATGCGTCCAAGCAACGCTATTCGCCATGGAGTTTCATACAATAATATCTAAAGTGTAATATGGCGCTAGTGTCTAGGCAGGCTCCTTCAGTGGTGCTTGGGTTTCTATTGGAATTATGAGAAGTACAGGCTTCGGAACTGCTTCAGATGGATTACGTTCTTGCGATACGAAATGCTTCTTTTAAAGTGTAAAACAAAGTGATAATACTTTTTATTTAGTTGGAACTTGCTTCACTTCTTTGTACGTAGACTTTATTGCAAATATTTTTCGTGACGAGCCGGCCAAAGTGAACCCTGCGCAACCTCAACTTTTAGTGTACTCATTGCTCTGCCAGTTCGCTTCAGATTTGGCATCAAGTTTTAATGACTATTTTTACAACACTTGAAAATAAGCATCCTTGTTTTTCTCTCGAAAGTGTGATTGATTGATTGATATGTGGGGTTTAACGTCCCAAAACCACTGTATGATTATGAGAGACGCCGTAGTGGAGGGCTCCGGAAATTTAGACCACCTGGGGTTCTTTAACGTGCACCCAAATCTGAGCACACGGGCCTACAACACTTCCGCCTCCATCGGAAATGCAGCCGCCGCAGCCGGGATTCGAACCCGCGCCCTGCGGGTCAGCAGCCGAGTACCTTAGCCACTAGACTCTCTCGAAAGTGTGTATTCTTGACTTATGGAAATAACAATACCTTATTAAGTGACAACAACTTTTTGTTTAATCTTCTACGAGGCTAGGTGCGCCTGTCCCATTGGTCCGCCCCCAACAAACCTATAGTTTTGCTGTGAAGTAGAGTCAACGGAACTTGACGGTGCGTCTACTTACATTATTTATGGTTTTGCAGCCAACTTAAAACGAGTATAGGCAAGACGAGCTCGTGAAAACATGAACTCGAGGCGAGATCTTGCGCTGGCATGAGACGCTATAGACCTATGTGAAGTGGACAGTGTACGATGCTTCAGTTAAACTGTCGAATACAACTCGCAAAGCTCCAACGTCACAGCAAATCAGAATATCCACTGGTAGTCAACCTCTTCAAAGAGCAAAGGCACCGCTTCACCGCACCCCACTACCAGCGCTGCGCGATGAACGAAACTTAAAGTGAGAAAAAACTTTGGTAGATACCACGTACAGTGATATGCGAAGCATGAATGAGAAATGTGAATATGTCACTTTAAAATCAGGACAATGTTACGAGGTGGAGGTAAATGATGCCACACATGACTTTTGTGTTATAATTATCATTATCATTATAATTATAAATAGCTTTTCTTTTAATATGAATAATTATCATGTTTGGATGTGTCGTTTACCTTTGTCAACTATTCACGTCACGTGACACCGAATTTAGTTTATGTGGAGCTAGCGAAATGGCCGTGAGCACGTCATGAGCGGGGTATGCTACCATGTTCTTACATGACAGGTGTGTCAGGATTATCATGTTTGCACCAGTCATATATTTTGTCGTTCATTGACGTCACCTCACACCAAATTTGATATATGTGAAGCTAGAAAAACGGCCGCGAGCACATCAAGAAGAACCCATTATAGTTCCATGTAACGTCGGCGCGCGCGCACGCTGGGCACAGCGAGGCTACGTTAGCAAAACGCGAGCACTCTATAGTCTGACGCCAGGCGCGACAAGCGTACGTTTGCGCTGCCCGACGGCAACCGCCACGAATTGCAACATGCTGTATTATGCGCCGATGCGTTACACAGACAAAACTGCGTCTCCCTCTTTTCATGACAAAGGGACGCCGGATGCGCTGAAACGCGCATGCATCAAAACAACGCAGCGCGGCGCGTGCCTGTAAGTGTATGGCAGGACCGGCGCCTGGCGTGGCAACGCCGGCGTGACGCGACGAAACGAACGCTGGTGAGCACACGCACCGCGTCACATCGAAATGTATTGGTGCCTTGACTGTGACATGTAGTCATCTTCCCACACGACCCACATCTCATGATTATCATGTTTGGACCAGTGGCATAGCTTCGTCATCCATTCACGTACTGTAATACCTAATTTGGTATATGTGACGCCAGCGAAACGGCCGTGAGCGCATCATGAGCGTGGCATGTAGTCGAGCCATCCATGTCATGATTTTCGTGTTAAGGTCGGTCGCTTGTGTTCGCCATGCAGTCATGTCATACCATACTAGTTTTGCAATATACCATGTGAACGAAACCACCGCAAGAGCTGCAGGACCATGAAATGTAAATAATGACACTCATGACATACATGTCATGATTCTCATGTTTTAACTAATCAAACATGTTCTTCGTACAGTCATTTCATGCCATACCATGTTTGCAATCGAAACGGCCAGGAGTGCTAAAAGTCGTTGGTGGCTAGATAGATAGGTAGATTGATAGATAGATACGCTGAATGTCGCCGAAGTTCGCTGAGTAATGCTTCACATTTAAAAGCCTGCAGACAGTTCAATACTAACCTTATCCAATCCTAAGCCTGTATTTCCCATAATTCCTATTGAGGTACACGATTGCGGTGCCATATTCGTTTATAGGTATTATTGTATGAAACTCCATGCTATTCGCAATGCCAAAGGCGTATAGGTGGCGCGTCATGCAATCCAAGATGACAGCGGTGATCAACAAGTGAAGTCGCGTAGGAATTGATAAGACGCGTGGACATACGCCCCGTGTTGCTTTCACCGGATGAACTCTTGATCGTCGAATGAACGTATATCAGACCAAAGTAGTTTCCCAAACGATAGGAACTGCTAGATGTTTGCTACCCATTTCTTGCCGCAGTGCAAAGGGCGGTGGTGTCAGCTGATCTACCGTGCATCAACGATGCTTTGCGTAATCCTGTGTATACAACAGAAAACTGCGCGAACTAGAATTCACGTATGAACTGAACGGCACTCCCAGATAATTTGCACGGAGCCTGTCTGGCCGATGTGCCGCAGTAGTGCGCCACTACCAGGTACCGCGCCATTGCAGCTGCACAGCAATTAATGTTTAACGTAGAGAGGGTTTGCAAACATATTAAACTGTCTTCATTACTTGCGCTGTAGGCATCATGCAGCTGCTCCTTCAGCGAAACACAAACTTTTAACTTCCTATTGAGTAGCACTTGTGTCACATTCATGATCCTACTCCAACAGTGGGCAATCCACTGCACTCGGATGTGTCAGGTTCCATCAGCGCGATCGAAACAAGGATATTGACACGCCTATGCTTTTTGCATTGTCAGAATTGTGAAACTTCGTCGAACAACAACGTCTTTTGGACAGCACCGGTGAATTTCAGGAGAAGTTAGTGTAGACTGTAGTCGTAACTGCATATTTTATTGCGCCAAGCATTTCGCTTTGCTCTTTCAGCTCGAGCGTGTTGGCGGCATGTAGCGCTTTGTAATATCCGCGGTAATTGGCCTATATTCAACGCATAAGAAAGTATGCTTTTATGTGAAACTCGCTGCTCGTGAGCTAGCATCTGATTGTTTCTCTTCGCTGTCCTCTCAGCGCGCTGACAACCATTTATGTCCAGTAAAAAATTCTCGATATCAAGATGGTTTCTTTGAACATCACTGCTGAAAGTAATCTGGGGAATTCTCTCTGCCGAACAACTTCCATAGCACCAACAATGTATTATTTACCAAGCACAACACCAGCACGACGTAACTCATCACGTTTATCTAGAGGTGTGGAGAACGTTTTGCTCCGATACCCGGCAAGAAAAGAATTGCTTTCAGTGTGCTGCCTTCTATCAACAGACGTAGCAAACGAAATGCGCAGCGTAGGGCAAGATTTGGAAGCGCAAATCGCGAGCCTGAACAGCTTTCCGTGTACAAAGAACGTTATGATATTCATAACGTTCATAAGCAGTTCAGGCTTGGTGCAGCATGAACTCTGCGGGCTATAATCGTAAGCGTGAGTTGCCACGCATGTTCACGAAAACTTCGCGTCTCGCAAGAACAAATCAGATTTACCGAGTCACGAACTGTCCTGTATATTCACTGATGCACGAAACATACAAAGTGGTTTGTGTTCGTTTCTTGCTAACGTGCTAACACTGAGGCTACCGCCGCCAAACAAGGGAGCATTGGGAGTGCCTACTGATCATCTTTGAGAGGACGCCCCTGAATTTCGCTAGGTGGCGAAGCAGTCTATGAACACTGCAAACATGTCAGAAAGATTGGTGCCTGGCACGGCACGCCGCCGTGACGCGATGAAACAAACGGTGGCGTACGCATGAAACCATCGAAATAGCAGTGAAACCATAAAATGTAAATCATGACATTCATGACGTACGTGTGACGATTTTCATGTTATGACTAGTCACGTATGCTCGCCATACAGTCACGTTATGGCATACCAAGTGTTGTATCGATACCATTATTGAAACGGCGAGGAGAGCTGAGAGTCGTAAATGGCTCCGTAGATTGATATATAGATACGCTGAAAGTCGCCGAAGTTCGCTGATGTTTCTCATTTCAAACAAAAGTACACCACCCAAGCACTCTATACAAATGGTTAACGACCGAAAGCTGATATGTGCGGGCCCGGTGTTTATTCGTGGGTTCAACCCGACGTGATTGAGTGAACAAATTTTAACCACCGGATAGAAGCGTGGGCATAAGCCGCGCCAGGGGCGGTGGAGAGCCTGTCTCTCAGCCGCCTTCCGTGCTCTCTGGATGGCCTGTATTTGATCTGCCCGATCTCAGCTGATCAGTGCGGCTCTCCAGCACGCCCTAAGCTGTTCTGGGGAGACTGCATTGACATCCTGTATTTGTGCGCATTCCCATAAAATATGCTCTAGAGTGGCGTATCTCATGCTACATAACACACACGAGTCATCTGGGTATAGTTCGGGGTAGATGCGATTTAGGTGCTTCGGGTTGGGAAATGTTCTGGTTTGAAGTCGCCTCCAGTCAGCCTCCTGAGATCCGTCTAATGTGGAGCTAGGTGATGAAAATCTGTGCCTGGACTTTTGGTAGAATTGGATAATGTCGCAGAACCTAAACATTCTGTCCCTCTCCCACCACTCCTCTCCTCCCGGTAGCTCTAGCGAAGCTCCATCGCGAGTGCGGTAAGTGAGACCTCGCGCTACGCGGTGAGCTTCTTCTTTGAGGTTGGGAATGGGGGAAGCACACGGGGTGTGGGCTGGGAACCATATAATATACCTTTCTTCAAATTGCTCTGATGATATGAGATTTTCCTTGCAGTGGAGTTAGTTGCCCCGGGAGATATTTTTGCTCGTGCATAGTTACGGATTGCCGAATGCGAGTCACTGATGACATACCTACACTTTGGGGAAATTATGGCCTCTGCTACAGCCACCTCTTCCACAATTTCTAAAATATCCGAGCGTACGGAGTACGCGCTAACGCATTTGCAGTCCGTGTTTATTACTGCCGCAACGTAGGATTTGTGACTAGGGTACTTCGCTGCGTCTACGAACAATGCCTTCTTGCCTCTGCCGTAGGCTTTAGGTAGAGTTCTAGCGCGGCATTCCGTTGAGCATTGATCAAGTTCGGGGTGCAGGTTTGGGGCAAATCAGGGACCTGGATATTTTCCCTGATCACCTTTGCAACCGACACTTTGCTTCCTTGTTGGCTATGGCATTTTATCCCTAACTTATCAAGGATACTCCGTCCTGTGCGCGTGCTGGCTAGTCTCTCGAACTGAGAAATCTGTCGCACTTCTATCAGCTCCTCTAAAGTGATATATAGGCCCAGTTAAAACAGTTTTTCGGTTTTGGTGCTATCTGGAAGGCCTAAAGCTTGTTTTGTATGCCTTCTGTATGAGTGCGATGACCTCAAGTTTTTCGGCTGTATACCAGTTTAGATATGCCACTACGTATATAATATGACTTACCACCAGTGATTAAATGAGCCGGATAACGTTAGCCTCTTTCATGTTCTGGTGTTTCCTTGTGACTCTCTTGAATAACCGTATTGCGTTGGTAACTTTGGTTAGTAACGTCTTGACGGTTTCGCCATTTTTACCCTTAAACTCAATGAAGAGTCTAGGGCTCGGATTTGTTGCACTATAGCAATAGTCCTGCAGTTTTTGGTGTGAACTTGGATCTCTTTGTAAGCAAGGACCCGGTTGTATTCCTTGGGTGGTCTGAATTTAAGCGTAGGGCGATAGAAGAGCTGTTCGTATTTATCTGGCGAGCACTTGAGGCAAGTACCTTCAAGATACTCCTCAATAATGGTGACGGCCTCCTGTAGTTCCTGCTCCATCTCTCCGTCACTACTTTCACATGCCCAGATGGTGAACTCATCTGCATATATTGAATGATGTGTTCCTTATATTGAGTTAGGCCACGCTGGGAGTCCTATTATTGTGATATTAAAGAGCATTATTGATATGACCGAACCTTGCGGGGTACCAGCACTGCCCATGAGCCTTACCTCAGATCTCAGTTCTCCCTATACAATAGATGCCGTTCTGTCTAATAGGAAGTCCTTAACATAGTTATGCAGTCTCAATCCTAAGCTTAATTGGCAGATCTGCTGATATGCGATGCTTTCTCGAAGGTTTTTGTGAAGTCTAATCCTAAGATCACTCGGATAGATCTTGTTTTGTGGTCTAAAATATGCTGCCTAATTTGCAGCATGGCGTCTTGCGTGAAGGGCCGCGTGCGGAACGTCCAACAAGGAATCTGGGTAGATTTCGTTCTCCTCAAGACAGGTGTTGACTCTGTCTAAAAAAGCGTGTTCCATCAGCTTCCCAGCCCAGTACGTTAGTGTTATATGGCGTAAGTTCGATAGATAGGGGGGTTTTCTGGGCTGTGGGCATAAGGATTCCTTTATTTTTTTCACTGTTCCGGAATAGTGCCCTCGGTCCAGAACTTGTTATTATATTGCGTGATGTTCTCTTTGACTTGCCCGTCAAGGTTCCGTAGTGCTATGCTAGTGATCCCGCCTGGTATTGGTGCAGATTTGGTGTTTAGCTTCTGTAGCAAAGCCCTGATTTCAGGCACGGTAAACTTCTCATCTAAGAGCTCGTTCGGGCCTCCAGTATATGATCCGTGCTCTATGACGGGAATGTCAGAAATGTGCGTATTGCTAGCCTCAGTGATAAAGTGCTCCTCACTGCCCTTATACTGGTGCACCAGTTTACGCAAGGTTTGCTTGTGTGCTGATTTGGTGTTATCTCGGTCTAGCAGGTGTTTGAGCATGCGCCCTGTCTGGCCAGCATTTATTTGGCCGTCGAGACTATTAAAAACGTGTCCCATTGCTGTTTGCTTAGCTGCTTACAATGTTCTACGATCTGTTTGTTTAGCTTGGCTATGCGCTTGTGCAAGGGTCTGTTGTGTCTCTGTCTCTGCGATCTATTCTGAAGTGATTGCTTGGCCTCCCGCATGTGTGCGATATGGCTATCAATCTGCTCTATGGGCGGTCTTGAAGTCATAGTTCACATTGCCTCGCTGACGTCGTCATTGACATCTTTGATGTAATCTTCAATATTGTTGATATGGTCTTGTTTTCTCGCGTTTCTGGCTTTCCGCAACTTATCCCAGTCAGTCCATCTAATCTGTATCTGAATTTCTGTGGCAGCTATGGTTTCTATCCTGATTTCTAATATTCGATGATCACTCCCCAGATCATCGAGTGTGTTTTTCCACTTAGAAGTCCCCTCGTTACGAACTAACGGTAAGTCTGCAGTGGTGTCTCTTGCAAGCCCAGTTCCTATACGCGTAGGGGAGTCGGGGTCGGTTATGAGAGTTAAGCCTGTTTCTTGAATATCCTGCCATAGCGTTTTTTCTTTGCCTCTTGTGTATCCGTATCCCCAAGCACTAAGTAGAGCGTTAAAGTCTCTACCTATGACGAGTGGATTGGGTCCCGCTATTTCTACAGCCTTCTTAAATAGAAGAAGGAAGCGTTGTCCCATGTGTATGGGATTGCTGTGCAAGTTCAGAATAATTATGCACGGAGATATTTTTCTTGTAGGGTCAAGTTGTACGAGTATACGCTCAAATTCTGTGATGCGGGTGTCGTGGCAGACTGCGACGAGTCCTCTCATTACAAGAGTGGTTAATGTTCTAGTATCCCGTGTTGTGCGGCCGATCGCCTGATATCCCAGTAGCTTAGCTAAGCCATGGGTTTTCTGCAAAATTAGAACATCAGGTTTGGTTCTGTCTCTCATATGTTGTTGTAGGACTGCTCTCTTCGTCTCGTAGCTTCTGTAATTCTACTGCCAAAAAATTGGGAGATCCAACCTACAGTGGGAATGGATGATATGCGAAGCACGAATGAGAACTGTTGATATGTCACTTTAAATTCCGCCAACCGTTACGAGGAGCAAGCCAATGATGCCGTAGATGACTTCCGTCTCATCATCATCATGTTTGGCTGTTTATCTTTGTTATCTATTCACGTCACGTGATATCAAATTTAGTATATGTGGAGCTTGCGAAAAGCCCGTGAGCACACTATGAGCGTGGTATGTTGTCATGTTCTTATATTACACGTGGGTCAGGATTATCATATTGACCAAGTCATATACTTAGCCATCCATTGATGTCACGTAACAGCCAATTTGGTATACTGTGGAGCTAGCAAAACGGCCGCGAGCGCATCATGAAGGGCAATATACTCCAATGTAGCATTGACGCGCACGCACGCTGGGTACAGTGATGCTACGTAGGAAAACGCGAGCACTCTCTAGTATGATGCCAGGCGCGTCTGGCAGGACCAGCGTCCGTCGGCGTGGCCCGACGACAACCGGCGCGAAATGCGGCATGCTGAATTTCGTGCCGAAGCGTTACCCAGACAACACTACATCTCCCTCTTTTCGTGACGGAGAGACGCTGGGCGCGCTGCAACGCGCATGCGTCAAAGCGACGCAGCGTATGGCAGTACCGGTGCCTGGCGTGGAAACGCCGGCGTGACCCGACGAAATCAACGCTGGTGAGCACGCGCACCGCGTCACGTCGAATTGTATTGGTGCCTTGACTGTGGCATGTAGTCATGTTCTCACATGACATGCATCTCATGATTATCATGTATGCACCAGTCACATACCTTCGTCATCCATTGACGTCACGTAATACCAAATTTGGCATATGTGAAGCTAGCGAAATGTCTGCGAGCGCATCATGAGTTAGGCATGTAGGCATGTTGTTACATGACACGCATTTCGCCATTATCGTGTTTGGATGTGTCATTTAGGTATGTCTTCCGTTCGCGTCATATAATACCGAGTTTGGTATAGGTGAAGCTAGCGGAATGGACGCCAGCGCATCGAGAGTGTGGCATGTAGTCATGTTCTCATATAATACGGCATCTCTCGATTATCATACTGGCACCAGTCACATACCTTCATCATCCATTCACGTACCGTACTACTAAGTTTGGTGTATGTGACGCTACCAACACGGCCGCGAGCCCATCATTAGTGCGGCATGTAGTGATGTTGTTACATGACACGTGTTTCATCATTTTCATGATAGGGTCTGTCGCCTGTGTTTGCAATGCAAATATGTCATACCATACCAATTTTGGCACCATGTCATATGAACGAAACCGCTGCGTGAGCTGCAAGACCATGAATTGTAAATTCTGACACATATTATGAATTTCATGCTATGACTAGTCAATTATGTTCTTCATACAGTCATGTAACGCCAGACGAAGTTTGGTATCTATACTATTAATGAAATGTCCAGGAGAGCTGAAAGTCGTAGGCGGCTAGATAAATAGATTGATAGACAGATAGATATATAGAAAAATAGATAGATAGATAGATAGATAGATAGATAGATAGATAGATAGATAGATACGCCTAAAGTCACCGATGTTCGCTAAGAAATGCTTCGCACTTAATAACCAAGTCTTCTGGGCTTCCCTACTTTGAATTGTTTATCGAAGAGAGAGAGGATGAAAGGGGGCAGGCCTTATGGAATTAGTTGAAATGGCCGCTGATGCGGTGCCCTGAGATAAGTGTGAATCGCCTTCAGTGTTCATCAGAAGGTTGGTAGCTGGAAGTACCGGAGGTGTCCTAGGGTTGAGATTGGCTACATTAGCTTCGAGTTTATCTAGTATATTCATGATCATGGATATTCCAAGCGAGAGGTTGTTCGTTGCTTGTGCCTGCTCCATAACTGCTTTCTTTATTTTAGACAATTTTTGATTAATATTCGAGGTTTTCACCGTAGTTTTTTCATTAGATACCCGAGCTTTTCTTTTAAGACGTGGCGGGGTACTGTCCTCGCCCATTTGGTTATCTGGCATTTCTTCGAGGTGCTCTTGGGGCGCGCGTTATGCTTTCGACTAGAAGTTCTATTTGTGCAGTTTCTAACACTGAATTTTCCGAGTAAGCTGTGATGTCAATCCTCTAAGCTCAGTCTTATCTTTTTTCAGCTCGCCTATAACACTGACATTATGCGCAGTCTCCTCTGAAGGCTCGGGGCACGTCCCTTTAACCACGTCTGACCAGCTCACCATGAATGTCGGGTTCCCTTGACGGCCGCTGCCAACCTTTGGCTTAGAGCGGGATCTGGAACGGGTTGGAGTGTGCTTTTTTGGTGCCGGTGACTGGAAGGTGCGGCCGCGTAGCGCTGTGCAGGACCAGGATCTTGATCTGGACCCAGGCGTTACCCTCGTCTGGAATTTGGACCTCCCGCGTTTGGTTGGCTTCGTGGTGGAGGGGTAGTTCTCCTTGTGTGTCTGTTGCAGTTGTCGGAACCACTGGCGCTGTTTTACGATGTAGGGTGTCTTGAACTTGGCCTTGCAGAGTTTATCGGCTGTGGGAATATTCTTGCCGCACAGCTGACATCGTGGCTGACAGTGGTGATCCTTGCTGGGATCAGGCGTTCCACAACCCGCACATAGCTTGTCGTTTGGCCTCCAACACACGTCGCTCCTGTGCCCAAGTCTGTTGGACTGTTTGCAAAAGTTCACTTGTTTCCTGTATAGCAAACAGGCGTGTAGGCACTCCTCTCTACATAATGAGCGTCGGGACTCTGCTGCCGTCAAAAAAGACTATAACTGTCGTGCTGTTGCCAAGACGTTTGGCTGTGATTGACGTAAGATTTCGGGCAGTAATAATATCTGCGGACATGTCCCGTGGGGCTTCGTTCAAGGGAACTCTTTTAATTACACCTTTGGCAGTGAGTTCTGGGGCCATCTGGTATTCTCCCATCTCATACGATTTGTCGATAGCTTTGATGTGCTTGATACCTTGGTATTTGTCTGCATTGTCTTGGTTTGAGGTGCTGACAATCAAGATGTTCGGGAAATTATTCGGACAAATCGTGTCAGTCTCTCTTCCTTTATTAGTGATCTCGGCTGCTTTATAAACAGCTTTGTCTAGCTCCGTTAAGCTGAGCTTGAATAGCTGCATCCCTCCTCATGGCCTTATAACTATCTTGTAGTCGCCAGTCGGCAGTCTTGCCATTTTGCTGGCTCTGGTTATCCGGGATGTCACATTTGCACCCTCCGTTCTGGGCGCTCGGATAGGGCTAGGGCTACCACGGCATTGCTGCCTACCTTCCTTAGCACGTTTTCTGTTTCAAACTTCTGCCCATCCGTTGCCTATGTCATCTTCGTCTTTATTAGATGCGGAGCATCTAATACTCGAGGCTTGTAGTGCGGCGCCGTCCGCAAGCTTCCTCCTCCTTCTTCCACCATCTGTGCATCCCTTCCTCCTCTACAAACCGCGCGCGCTTCACTCCTCCACCATCTGTGCACCCTTCCTCCTCTACACACCCAAGGAGGATTAAAAAATTGCTGGAGTGGAAATGATTGCGCAGATGTGAAGCCATTCCTCTGGCAAGATGGGGGCTGTGGCGGCCATCTTACTAGGGGCATGATAAAGTGTCGCCGTTCAGCGATCGAAAACGAAGCGTTTCCTTCGCACGCCCAACGAGTTTAATTCAACCAACATTTTTGGGGCCTCATAGTGCTCCAAGTGCGTCTTAACGTCACTAGTTTTCCGTAGTGAGCCTCTAATTGGAGGCAAAGTTCTTTGAAGATTCAGTCATCCATATTTATTTCTGAGTGTTATTTTGTCAGGAACAACCATCCTTTAATATAGAACTACCGTAGTATTTACATAACGTATCAAAGCCACTTGATCTTTAAGCGGGCACTATCAGAAAAGAGCATGTTTCCGCCATCTTGGCAGTGGCAATAGGTGGCTTCACTTCTGCTGGCAAGGCATCGCAGGAGCTTCCACTCCAGCAACTTTTCTTTAATTCTCCTTGAACACACCGCGTGCGCTTCTCCTCTTCACGAACATTCGCTAGCTGTATAATGTAGCGCGCATGCGCCGTCACGCTTCGAGAACAACGGCAGCTGACGCGCGCGCATGCGCCGTTGCGCTTCTCCCCCTTCTCGAACATTCGACAGCTGACAGTGCATGCGCCGTCGCGCTGTATATATACTCAAGGTCGGCGCTCGCTCGCTTAGTTGCCGCTCGTCGGTTGGTTTGTACGGTGCGTCAACGTCCAAGGTCCCGGTGAAATGAATTCCAACGAATCCACAAACACAATGATCGACGTCCCTTCGACCAGCGCCGCCCTTTCGCATATGTGTGTACGTGTTCACTCATTTAACACCCCCTCCTACAACCACGTTAACCAATTTAGCCATCGACCCAAGTAAGTCGCAATTTAACACCCCATTTCACAACCACGTTAACCAATTTAGCCATCGACCCAAGTAAGTCGCACTTTAACACCCCGTTAACCAATTATATGCTCCGCATCCTCCTCAGTGTTCCCCCGAGGGAAGCTGCGGGCAATATGTTCTGCTGCGGTACCTCCATTATCGATGATTACGGCCTACAAGCGCGAATGCCGAGGTCGTCCCAGTCGTCGCGGAGCACCGGTCGTAGGAATAATAGACGCTTCTTCGTGGGAGCTGGTTTTCGGTCGTAAAATCTCTAAACAGATCACCCACCTTAAAATATGGGCTCTTCGGATTCTCGGGGACGAGAAGAATCAGATGGTGTATAAATCCGAGTGGTGCCTGGTTGTATTCACTGCGAATATTATTCCATGAGAGCGAAGTCGACGTGAAGAGCTTCCATTAACCTCGGCCACTGCAGCAACCATTGATCTCCACCTGACAGTGGCACGAAAACATTTCAAAATTATTAGTTACTTGTTCTTGCTTCTTAAAGAGGTTAGACAAACTTTTGGCTTGGGTTTAGCACAGTGTTTATCATACATGCCGGCACATTGGGCCGTTGCATATTCTCAGTCATCGCACACTAATAGAAGAGTATAATGTGCGGTAAATGCGTATCGTAATGCGTTAATGACAGTGGTTGTTCTCGAATCACAGCCGTTCAGAGACGCCACCGAAGCGAGTGTGCAGCTTCGCTGGTACACGAGCTTCGGCAGTAAACCAAAAGCGCGTGTTTTTACACGGCGAATGCGCTGCCGAAATAATCACGTTGACGTGAAACGTCCCTTGTTCGGCGTAGGCACTGCACCGTGTAGCCTATAGGCAGAAAGAAGTCAGGTGTCTTTGTCCCTTCCGCTCGCCACGTGGCCGTTCACGATTTAGTACAGCTTGGAAGGCTTCCGCATTCCTTGGTGCACAGTTGTTGCCGGCACTCGGCTCCAGGGTGTGTGCTTTTTCTTTTTTTTCTGCCTGGACTGCGCCATCGACCCGGCGAATGCGAGCTCTTCCATATTTCCATGGTCGGCGCTCTTTTAGAGTTGTCCGTCGCGTACCTATGTGGAAAGTTTCTGTAGAAACTGATGTGCGCGTGAGCGGCGCCGCAAATGCGACGACATCGACGACGTGACTGACAACGCAGCCAATGGGGCACGTGCTTAGGTATGACGCTGAGAAAGACGTAGCTGAGAAGACAGACAATGGAGACCACTCGTAACACCACTGCACGGCAGTTTTTTGTTTCTTCTAGCCGTATGGGTGACTAGCGCTGGATAGGATGAAGGGATTTATTGATATGGCTGTACCCATTAAATCGGGCGGTGGCGAAAACCACCAAGCCGTAATACTTAGTGAACCAAAAACTAGATTTATTATTTTTTTTAAATAGTGTGCTTGAGGACTGGTACTTTGCAGTGAAGGGTTATATTTTCACTCGTGCCTTCACTTTAGCCACCAATCAGATAACGTCCTTCTAGTTAATTCTACGCGCTTAAAATCTATTTTGCCCTCCCTGGCCCTGAACCCCGGTGCTTTGAAAAACTCTGCGCCATCATCCTGAACTATAGGGTGAAGTCCTTTACAGAAAATTATCAAGTGTTTGGCAGTACCCTCCTCCTCTCCACACACACTTCATACCCTGTGTACCCCTTCGTATTTGGCCTGATACGTCTTGGTTCGCAATACTCTCGTCATCGTCTCAAACAATACAGTGAACTACCCCGAGTATTATCATGTGTATAAAAAAGTTGTTAACGATTAAGGGTACTTAGTACTCTACTATAGGAGAACTAAAAGCCGGCCCGTGGGTATCCGGTTTCAAGTACTATTCATTAGACTAATTATGCTCATCATAGATCTTTTCCTTAACAATTTCCTGCTTAAAAGTTTGATCGATCTCTAGTGCGGACTTCTTAATAATCTCATTTCTCCACAAATTGGTATCAGATTTGTTCACCTTCTTCTTAATCGATAATTAATTTTGGTTTAGCCCCCTGCTTTTTTCTAAGTATTTACCTATCAATTTTTGGTTTGATTTCTCCATTTTGTATCGACATTCTTCATGTATACAAGCAGCTGAAAACCTTCCAAGCCCTACGCTCCTCCCCCATTTCTCTCAATCGCTTCTCAAATTTTGTCTTGCTGCTAGCTTCCCTGCCCTCAAATGACGTTCATCCCATATCACCTTGTACTCACTGATTTGGTGTCTTCCCGTGAGCTCCTAAGGCATGCCGACTTATTCCAAGTTGCTTAATTTCTAATCTTGCTTGAACTTCTGATATCATGCACAAGACCACATTGCCGAACGTCACACTTCTAGCGTGACCTCCTGTATTCTAAGCTACTTTCAATATCTATAAAGTCATTACTGCAGTTTTTTCCTTACTGAATCTGAAATCTAACCTATCTACCTCATTACCGCAGACGTCCATCAATCTCTGCAAATCTTCCTTGTTGTCGGCCATTAGCACTATATCATTTGCGTACATCAATGCTGGCAGTGCCTGTTCAATGAGTTTTTCTTGTTGGACGAAGGAGAGTTTGAAGCCAAGTACACTTAACTCTAATTTGGACTCTAATGCTTGTCGGTACTTTATGAATAACAAGGGTGACAGAGGACACCCCTGCTTAAGCCCCCGTTTTACCTCTGTGGACTGGGACATCTGTTTTGCCCACATTATACTTACCTTGTTACCTTCTTAGATATGTGACTCTCTCTTCTACACCTAGTGTGTCCAGCATTGCCCACAAGTCCTTGTAGCGTCATCATCATCGCCATTCATCATCATTGTCATTTTTCTAGCCACCGCACGGCGCCTGTCGTGCAGCTCATGCTACAGCTCTACATGCGAGCTGGGTAGATCGTGTTCACGCGCCTAGTGGTTTGGATGCTGCAAGCACCACCGCTCCGCTTCGACAATCGCCTTTCATAATAAAGTGGCGAGACAACGACATGACCACGTTGGCCGCCATCCCGTCTTCCTCTCCCGCTACATCCTCTTGAACCACGCTATTGTACGATCCCTTGATATCCAAAAATGCTAGCCGCAGGGGCCTGTGTTTCTATTCTGCTATATCGATGCACTGCTTCAGTGAGAACAGATTGTCTTCCAACCTCCTGTGTTTCCGAAACCTATTCTGCAGTTCTCTCAGCACACCCTCATCCTTTATCCATGCCTGCATTCTTTTCTTTATAATCTGCATCGCCAGCCTGTATACCACTTATTTATTTATTTATTTATATTACCTTAAGGGCCCCAGTCAAGGGGTGTCACATGAGGAGGTAGACAGTTCACAAACAGATGATTTGTTCGATGGCTTCTTTGAAATGAGCGATGCTGGAGTGGTGCACGATGTCAGCAGGGAAGATCGTTCCATTCTGTTGATGTTTTCACAAAAAAAGAAGAGTGATGGGCAGTGGTATGCGCACGGGGTGGATAAACCGCTCTTCGAATGGCTGATACGGCATGAAAGACGATGGGCTGAACGATAACATGGTTTAGGGTGCAATGCATGACTAAAATGTGTGAAACGAACACAGTCTTGAAATTTTGCGGCGTGAAGGTAAGTTAACCATGTTAGCTTGAGATTTTAGTTTGGTGACGCTGCTAAGATAGGAATAGTCAGAATAAATGAATCTGGCTGCACGATTTTGGATAGTTTCAAGCGTTTTAATGAAAGTTATTTGATGGGGATCCCAGATGGCACATGCGTATTCTAGCTTCGGGCGGACTAGTGTTAGATAGGTTAAAAGTATAACAGAAGGTGTGGCTAGACGTAAGTTTCTTCGGAGATAGCCAAGCACGCAGTTGGCGTCATTAGTGATGTTCATGATGTGGGATGACCAGGTCAGATCTGAAGTTAGAGTGATACCGAGGTATTTACATGAATTAGCTGCTGTTACTTCGGAATCAAATAGGAAGTAATTTATTAGAGGAATAGGATTGACAGCGATAGAAGAAAATGACACAAGTTTTCTTTATGTTAAGGGACATCAGCCATTTTTCGCACCATGATTGAATCAAACAAAGATCAGACTGTAGGATGACAGGGTCGTTAGAATTGTGAATAGGACGATAAATGACACAGTCAGTTTGCGAACAGACGAATGTTAGACGCTAAGTTATTGGGGAGGTCGTTAATATAGATTAGGAATAGTAGAGGACCAAGGACCGTGCCTTGAGGTACGCCGGAGGTTACAGCGAATAGGGAGGAGCGATGGTTATTAGCACAAAGGAACTGCTTACTGTTAGTCAAGGAGTCACATATCTAATTAAAACAAGACAATTAAGGTTAAGACGTGAAAGCTTCAAAAATAATTTGTTATGAGAAACTTTGTCGAAGGCTTTTTCGAAATCAATAAAAATGGCATCTACAGGTATGTTATTATCCAGGCTAGAACTCAGGTCGTTAACGAACAAGGCGAGTTGAGTTTACCATCTTATAACAGTGACTTATGTCACTGTTATAAGATAGTAAATGTTTATGTCAGCTTTGTGCCCCTGTCCTTAATAGATCATGCTCACCCTGCTAAGTTTCCATTCTTCGAGGACTTCACCATCGATTATTATTTTGCTCACTGCCTCTCTCAAAGTCTGCTTAGACTTTGGTTCCGATGTCTTTATCAGCCTAATTGGAATGCCATCTGGGCCTGTTGATGTACTACTATGAACCCTCTTTTTGGCCCTTATCACTCTCGTTGTGAAAATGGAGCCATTGCGCCACTTGATTCATCCTTGTATATTATGGTGAACAAGGCACTTCTGTGTTGATTTTTTCTGTCACCCTTGTTCTTATATATTCAATAGCTTCAATTCCCTTCTAGCCTGGCACCTTGAGCTGCACCTATAAACCTCTGCTTTCGGCTCGTCTCATTTCTTAGCGAGTTAAGAGGGTTCCAAAATTTCGCAGCTGCCTTTCTAATTTTCTTATGTACTTCTGCCAGCCACTTGGCCTCCTTTCTTCTAATCGTTTCATTGATACGAAGAGATGCTTCCCTTCTAAAGCTTAAAAAGATGTCCAATTTCTCTCAACAATATCTGTCGGTTCACCCCGCTGCTTAGCATCTCTGTGTTCCCTAGAATCTTTCTGACGTTTTGCTATGGCTCTCTTAACTTCCTCATTCCACCAACTCTTGGGTTTGTGCCTTCTTTACTGGGATGACTTGTCAAGTGCCTTAGCAAGCTCTAGCTCGAACAGTCTAATTAGATTCTTGTACGTCCACAGTGTTTCATTATCCTCGGTGATTACTTTCTCAATTTGTTTTGTAGCTATATCTATTTGCCTTTCAGAATAAAAAGTTTCCTGTAGTTGCTCACATTGTCTAATTCCCACTTTCACTGCTCTTCCAAAACTTAGCTTGATACGTTTGGGATCACCACTCAGATTTCTGGCGCCACAATTCATCCATGTGCATTCCGCTGAGTTTACCACACATTGTATGTGACATCAGTCTGTAATCTACTGGTCGAGTGCAGTCTTCCTACCTCCCATTTTATTTCGCCCTTCACTCTTCTCAGTAATTTTGCGAATGATGAAATTGTGCCTTTCACGCATATCCATGATAATTTTGCCTGTTGGGTCGGTATACCCATCTATATCTTTTATGTGCGCATTCATATCTCCTAGTATAATCCTCCTAATTTGTCAATGTCTTTTGATATACCCTCCAACATTGCCTGGTTTTCTTCTCTAGGCCTTTGCTTCCGTCCACTACACTTTTCAACCTAAGCTCTCATTGGTCTAGTCGAGCAGCTACCTAGCACTGCAGAACTTTCTGTCTACGCTGATGACATCTGCATTTGGGCATCAGGTGTGACAAGGCCTAAGCTTTGCGCCCGCCTTCAGAAGGCTGCTACAACGACGTCATGCTACCTTCGTAAACAAGAGCTCGAGGTGTCCTGCGGAAAATCTGCACTGGTAGCGTTCACGCTGAAACCAGTGTCTGCTTACAGCATATAGATTAATGGAGAATACATATCGTTTTCAGCAGAAGCCACAGGTTTTTGGGAGTTATAATAGACTGAAACCTGTCGTGGACTCCACACGTGAACTATGTGAAGAAGCGGCTGATCACAACATGCCACATGTTCAAATTCCTTGCAGGAAAGAATTGGAGAGTGCCCACACCATCCATGCTACAACTGTACAGAGTGTTGTTTACTGGATTCTTACGGTACAGCTTACCTGCAGTATCTAACACCGGCAAGACCAACCTGCGCGCTGATTAGAGCATTCCAGCCCAAGCACTTAAGATACTGCCTTGGATTACCCCGCAGTGCTTCAACGGCTGAAACCATTGCCATCGCTCAAGATAACCCGATAAAGACACATATTACTATCGGAGACAATGCGCATGCACTTCAGGCATTATGCCACGACCCCTTCTTACCACTTGGCGAGCCTAGCTGTTGAAAGGCCCCGCACGACATATGGCACTACTGTCCTCAAGCATCGTTCATCGTTTACTGGGACGTACGCACCAGCATCAAAGCCACTGCTTCCTGCCTTTGAGCTTGAGACGGCCGCGAGTTCACTTAATAATTCCAGGAATGAGGAGTAAAATTGGACTTACCGACAGCATTCCCTGAAGCAACTGTGTCTATTCCTACCGAAACGAAACTACAGTAACTACGTGCACATTTACACGGATGGCATTACTACGCCGTCTAGTTCAGGTGGAGCAGTGGTTATACCATCACAAGGGGTAACTCGGTGTTTTAAGACTTCACATGTGACAACGTCAACGACGGCAGAACTCGAGGCTCTGCGCAATGCACTGGAACTCACCAATTCAGAAGAAAGACCAGGTAAATGGACTGTGTTTTCTGACTCAAAACCAGCGTTACAGTGCCTGATATCAGTTCTCCGACGCGGATGCCACGACCAGTTGACCTACCAAACCGTGGAACTTCACCACCTTATAATACAAAAAGGCCACGACATCGTCTTTCAGTGGTTACCTGGGCATTGTGGTGTAGGCGGCAATGATTCTGCAGATCATGCTGCTCGCACGTCACATAAAGAAGCGAACAGCGTTCCGACTCCACTTTCAAGAGCGGATGCGGCGAGGCAGATTCGTCAACTGACCCACAGTCTCACACTAACTGAGTGGAACACACCAAGCATACGACGTACAAAACTGCACGAGCTCGACCCTTCACTACAACTCCAGCCTCCACCCGGCTTGCATCAACGTGCAGTTTCGCTTCTCTATCGCCTTTGGCTGGGAGTTGCTTTCACGAAAGCTCATACCACGTTAATTGGAATTACTGACAGTGCGGCGTGCGATGTTTGCAGCACCGACGAAAATATCGAACACTTGCTGTGCCACTGTCCTCGATTTGCCTCTGATAGACAAGTACTTGCCAACGCAATGCGGCGCCTGGATGATCGGCCTCTCTCTGTGCAGGTGCTATTACAGCAACGTCCACATGCTTCGACAGCCCACAAGGCAATGAATGCCCTGCTGTGTTTCCTGAGAAAGACAGGCTTGTGTGAACGCCTCTGACATGCGGTAGAGTTCTACATGCTGGAGTGAAATTACTGTCAGTCTCTCCCCCACTTTTTTATTTTCCCTCTCTTCCCTCTTTCTCGTTTTTCTTGTCCCCTTCCCTAATCCCCCAGTGTAGGGTAGCCAACTGGATGTCTTTCTGGTTAACCTCCCTGCCTTCTCTCTTTTGTTGCTTCCTCCTCCTCCCTGCTCTCGTCCACAAGTAAACCAAACCAACGAGTGTCATTTGCCCTGCCACTTTTCCTTTTAGCCATAAATGTTTCTTGCACTCCTGCTTGACCCTTTGCCAGTCTGTACATTTAAGAATGAATGCCCCTATAGCACTTCCTTTCTGCTGCTTTGTGTTTATTACAATACTCCCACACGTAGTCTGGATTGTTAGGAGGTTTTTCATCTCCCTAAGATATGTTTCTACAACACTGTGTACCACCGGCCTCTCCTTCCTTAGCTGTTCTTCTATCTCTTCCCACTTCAGCCTGTTCCGGCCACCCTGCATGTTTATATACCCTATGTCTGAATTGGCTCGGCACTCGTGGCTACGTCTATTTCTGCCCCGGACTCAACCTATCTTAGATACTGGTGTCACTTTGGAGTCGTATTTGTCTATACCACTTGTCAAAGAGTCTCTCTGGTCCTTTTCCTCTTTACTAGTTATCCGGCACCCCGAGTGGTCCGCGTGGCCCCCAAAAAAAGCTACTGCGCACCCTGCAAGTCACCAACCCACCTTATGACCTAGTAGGCGCCCATGCAAGTGAATACTGTCTCGTTGAAAACCACCCCACCTGTGCACCTCTCTGTATATTTCCACCCCCTCATAGCCTTTCTCACGACTCATCCACCATATCTCTTGTTTCGCGTTGACAACCGCTCTTTGCAGGTTGCCGTCACGCACCGGTACCTCCGGTATTGTGCATATCACTACCTGCACCCGAGGAGAAGTGGCGTGCATGTTATCGACTCCTTTGTACCAGTGTGGTCACTAGTCCTGCCATATCTTCATTTAGGAAATTGTTTGAACAACCTGAATTTATTATGAGGTTTCGTCCTTCAGCTGTACTTTTGAGTTTTGCGCTCGCTTGCCTTATGACTGCTTCCAGCTTGGGTCCTGGAACGTCCGTACTGCAACCCTCTTGTCACATCTCACCCTCTCTTTGATTGCTTTTGCGCATCGATTTAAATTCGAGTCCCCAGCGATTATCACATGCTGTGAATTTTCAGCTGGAGCGTCGTGCACCTGGGGTTTACTTGCACCTGTGACGCCGGCTGCTTTGTCCCCTCCCAGCCCCACCACTACTTCGCTGAAGCTGGGTCTTGCGACCATTGAACCGGCTAAACCTGTTTTATTTCCAAACTTGCTTGTCCTTTCTTCTCCATCGTTCTGATTGCCAGTGCCATACGGTTCTTTCCGTCGGCCGCTTCTTTGTTCACCTTCGCTAGTGTCTTCTCGGTGGACTTTAGCCTTTCTCCCATAGCCCTCATTTTCTCTTGCTCTGTCGCCAACAATGTCTCCAGCTCGGTGACTCTCATCAGCAGTTCACTCTGGGCAACCAACGTTTTCTCTATTTTTCCCTTGATCTCGCATTGCCTGAACTTGCCTTCAGCCTCCTCTCCATTCGCTTCTGCACATGGATTCATTTTCAAACCCACCCCAGATCCTGAGCACTTTACAGCCTTTTTAACCATGTCTTTCCGACACCATTTGTCCGTATGAAGTGTCACTCGATAATAAGAAAAGACGAACCCTGCCCTATGAAAAAAAGAGCGCCACATAAGAGCACCTTGCGGAGAGTTGCGGCGCAACTCAGCGGCTCGCGCACATCCGACCGGGCGCAGTGTATCACTATGAGGGCCCGCGCATGTGCCACTGCCGCGCTTCATTCTGGAATGAACAGCCTGAAAAGCCATTGCGCCAGTAATATTGCACTGTGGGCTACTGTCACAGGTCCCGTTAATTCGGGAGGCGATCGCCGGGCTAATTCCAAGGGCCGAAGTATCGGCCCCCCGAACCGCAACACGAAAGCGTGGTCAATTTAGAAGTGGTCCTTTTTGGCGCGCCAGCGGACGCCGGCTGTGGCCCAAAGAACAAGTCAGAGCCGAGAGTTGATAAACAAAACAAAAATCATATTCTCAAAAATGGCAGATCAAAAAACAATACACAAGTATGCACACTCCACAATAGTTGAGTGCAATATGTCACCAATCAAACAACGTACTACACAGTACGATCAGCCGCACTCGAAACAACGGACACAGACAACAATACGCACTACAATGCAGTCGCATGCATTGAACAACCAAGACACTTAAAGGCTAAAGAGATAGAAAACCTATTCAGTCCAAAGTTCTTGGAACAAAAGTCTGGATGATACTCTTTCGAGAATCACTCACTCAAAGTGCTGCGTTGTTGTCGTTCCGCTGCCCCGAAGTTTCGCTTCCAGGAAACCTCGCGTCTTCAATTGGACACTCTCCAAGCTTCAACGTCTTCGCCGGAAACACGTCGGCTTCACACACGCAGCTTTTGCCACGCGTCTTTGCTCAATAGCGGTAAATACACACTCTTGCCTGTAGCTCGAGTCGTCACCCCTCAGGTGGAAATCATCTTCTTCTCCTGCTTTGTCTCTACGGACAAAAGCTTTGCCGACTAGACGGCGGAATCCCTACGCGCTCTGGCGCTAACTTCCGTCTTCTCCTGATCTCTCATTTCGGCTGCTCGACTAAATACCTTCCGCGTGAGATTCCAGAAAGTTCTCATCCTTTCGTCGGCGCGATGCGCAGCGAAGGCGGGGGGAAAGCGCGAGACGATACGAGGGCCGTCCGCGACGGATGACTTAATCCGGCATCACCACGCTCCTATCCATCTAGAAATTTCCAGAGCTTGCGCGGCCGCCGATGTGGGGTGAGGAAGTTCGTCGGTGAACCTACGCTTCCGAGAGGAGAGGCGCGCGCCCGGGGAGTCGTTGGATGTTTGTTTTCTTTTTTTATGGTTGACCTCGCGGCGTCACTCTGGCACTTCGTCGCGAGAATTTGGCGGCACGCCATTATTGAGCGCTCGTTTTGTGACACTGCCCCCACTGTAAGAACATTATCTGATAATATTCAAAACCACACAAACGAGCGCGAACAGTCCCCACACACTTAAAGACTGGAACATAGTCCGTTGCTCATGGCACGTCAAATTCACAATACGTCACTCATTACAAATGTACATTTCAATTCAATCCCACAACACTTGAAATATAACCACAGGTGCATGAGTACAACACTCCATCACATATTCCAGACAATACAAATGTACAAAGTTCTCTCATTACAACAATTGTACAATCACATCACCGTAACAGACATTTTGACTCGCTCGACATACAGTTGTGACACAGGATAACAAGTATATTAACACAACATATGGCTTTCAGCCCTGCCAAACAAATTCCGATTCCACCTCAGCACCTATCCTGTGTACCTCGAGCAGCGCTTGCACCCTTTCTTGCGGTGCTCGCTCGACCTCTTCTTGTTTTTCCTCGTTCTATTCCGGCGAGCCCTTACCAGCGACGGTATCTGAGGCGGCGTCTCAGCCATCGCTCCCTTTTCGACACTGTTAACGGATTGTAACGTTCAACCAATCCTGTCCTGTTATTCACCCGCTTGTTTATGTCACGACATTGGGCCTGGCTGGCCGATTCCGTCACCTTCACACTGCCGGTCGGTTGAGATCATGCCGACTTAAGTCCCACTGCCCAGCACGTGAACTCATTCAACACGATCATCTTCTCATTCGCTGTCTCTCGCACCGTGGCTTCACATTAGGCTCGAGTGAGATCCGTCCCGGGATGCTCCTCCACTGTATGTCGCGGTCGCTAGGTTGGCGAGGGCTCTATCTTAGGGTCTTCTCCCAAACATTCTGGATCATTCGGCCCTCGCGACCCGTCGATGTTTCCGATGACAAGGTCATACAGGGGGTTCGTCATGCATAGAGCAGGTAACCTTCCCGCTGAAGTACGGGGTTTCAACCTCAATTTCTGCTTCGGGAAGCATCCGAACCGTACTGTCAACTAGGCAAACTGGTTTCGTTTTGCCTGTTAACTCACTTTCCCGTACCAAATTTCTCCGCACGATAATGGTGGAGCTACCGGTATCCCTTAACACCGTAACCTTCTTGCCCGCCACTTTTCCAGGCAGCGTTGGCATTCCCTTCGTAACACCGGTTGGCTGTTTTGACATTACAGCACCCACAATAGGAAGTTTCTCCCCATTTTCAACTCTACGAATCCATCAGTGACGGCATTATTACCGGATTTGGGTGCCGCTTGCACACAGGATACCTGGTGAGTTTGACTCGCTCCATTTTGAAATGCGTCTGCTTTGTGCCCAGTCTGTCCACACTTAAAACATTTTACTACCGTAGGGCTCGTAAAGCTAGTAAGACAGTTGCTCGCGCGATGACTCACTCGGTTACAGAGAAAACATCGCGAAACACTCTCCTGTGCACGCTTCTTTTTTCGTGTGCCGAATTTTTTTAATCTTCGGGACACTCCTTCTTAACCTTGGCCAAATTAGTTCCACCTTGCGCTTCCAAGAATTGATCAGCTAATTCAAGCATGTCTTCAAGTGACTTAGCTCTCCTCTCTTTCAAGTACAACGACAGGCTTGGGTGGCAGCTAGTAAGAAATTGTTCTCTAATTAGTAGCTCTCTAAGCTCATCGTACTTCTGCGCAGTCCCTGAAAGTTCAATTCATCTGTCGAAATAATGGCTAAGTCGGGCGGCGTACTGCGTAGCCGTCTCACCATCAGCTGGCTTTCCTGTCCGAAATCTGTCCCGGAATCCTTCCGCAGTAAATCTAAATCGCTTCAGCAAAGCAGCTTTCAGCTTTGCATAGTTGGCTGCATAAGTCGGTGTCAGCCTACCGTACACACTGAGCGCTTCACCACTCAAGCAAGTACTCAAAGCAGTTGCTCATTGATGTTCCGGCCAACTCTGGCTCCGTGCGATCGTCTCAAATTGGTGAAGGTACGCGTCAAGGTCGTCCTTCCTTTCATCAAACGCTACGAGCAGCTTGCTTAGGTTCAAGCGGAAGCCATGATCTTCCTGTTTGCTGCTTTCAACTCTAGCTTGGACCGGAGTTTCGCGTCGCTGTTGCAAACGGAGCCACTCGAGTTCTATCTCGTGCTGTCACTGCCGTTCTCTTTCCTCTCTTTCTTCTTTCGCCCTCTCAGCTGCCAGTCTTTTTCTCTCAAGCTCCAACTTCAATTGCTGCTCTCTTTCTTCTCTCGCCCTTTCGGCTGCCAACTTTTTCTCTCTCCAACTCAGCTGCTTTTTCTTCTTTGGCTCTCTCAGCTGCCAACCTCTCTCGTTCCAACTCAGCTGCTTTTTCTTCCTTGGCCCTTTCAGCTTCCAACCTCTCTCGTTCCAACTCAGCTGCTTTTTCTTCCTTGGCTCTCTCAGCTGCCAACATCTCTTTCTCCACCGCCTCTTTCTCCTTCTGGCTTACCCACTTCCGTAGTTCGGCGCCAGAAAGACCCATATTTTCACCAAGAGCTACTAACTTTTCGAGATTCATTGTGTGTCGCAAATAAAACATGGCCGCGTGCAAACAATATCTGCCTAAATCAGTATATCGGAACACTCTCCTGCACTCGATAATGAGAACACTGAACAACACACAAAATTGTTCCGATAGCACTATCGACAACTCGAGGCTCTTTCTCACTACTTTAGACACACTGTGCACCAAAAGGTCCTGGTCGCGGACGCCAGATTAATTGTCGCAGGTCCCGCTATATCGGGAGGCGATCGCCGGGCTGATTCCAAGGGCCGAAGTATCGGCCCCCCAAACCGCACCACGAAAGCGTGGACAATTTAGAAGTGGTCCTTTTTGGCGCGCCAGCGGACGCCGGCTGTGGCCCAAAGAACAATTCAGAGCCGAGAGTTGATAAACAAAACAAAAATTATATTCTCAAAAATGGCAGATCAAAAACAATGCACAAGTATGCACACTCCACAATAGTTGAGTACAATATGTCACCAATCAAACAACGTACTACACAGTACAATCAGCCGCACTCGAAACAACGGACACAGACAACAATACGCACTACAATGCAGTCGCATGCATTGAACAACCAAGACACTTAAAGACTAAAGAGATAGACAACCTATTCAGTCCAAAGTTCTTGGAACAAAAGTCTGGATGATACTCTTCCGAGAATCACTCACTCAAAGTCTAGCGTTGTTTTCGTTCCGCTGCCCTCGAAGTTTCTCTTCCAGGAAACCTCGCGTCTTCAATTGGACACTCTCCAAGCTTCAACTTCTTCGCCGGAAACACGTCCGGCTTCACACACGCAGCTGTTTGCCACGCGTCTTTCGCTCGATAGCGGTAAACTACACACTCTTGCCTGTAGCTCGAGTCGTCACCCCTCAAGGTTGAAATCATCTTCTCCTGCTTTGTCTCTACGGACAAAACCTTCGCCGACTACATGGCGGAATCCATACGCGCTCTGGCGCTAACTTCCGTCTTCGCCTGATTTTTCATCTCGGCTGCTCGATTAAATACCTTCCAGCGCGAGATTCCAGAAAGTTCTAATCATTTCGTCGGCGTGATGCGCCTGCGAAGGCTGGGGAGAGGGCAAGACGGTTCGAAGGCCGTCCGTGACGGATGAGTCAACCCGGCATCACCACGCCCCTTTCCATCTAGAAAGTTCTAGAGCTTGCTCGGCCGCCGCTGTGGGGTGAGGAAGTTCGTCGGCGAACCTACGCTTCCGAGAGGAGAGGCGCGCACACGGGGAGTCGTTGGATGTTTGTTTTCTTTTTTTATGGTTGACCTCGCGGCGTCACTCTGGCACTTCGTCGCGAGAATTTGGCGGCGCGCCCTTTGTGAGCACTCGTTTTGTGACAGCTACAAAACTAACTTTTTCCGAAGGCTATCCTCACATAAAATGGACTACAAAACAGAGAGAAGCCCTTCAAAGCGAACTGCGTCTAGGCGTATAGTATCGAAAGAACAATGCTGTGCCGTGATGGCAGCTCCCTCGTCCTCTTTTTCTTGTTGCATGTTGGGTTTTGGGCTAACGCTAGTACTGGCGGACATGCCCCCATACATAATCCGGCGCTGCGACAATACCACGCTGCCAAAATCTGCATGTAAAACAAAACAAAACAAAGACAGAGTAAGTGTTAGCAGCGTCATTTTCTATTTCTGGCATCATTTGTATGCTCTGTCCTTGATATGTATGCACGGGGACGTTGATCAAGCAAACCACCATGACAGCGTAACACGTGTAGTGTCACGCTATTATTCATGGCGGCGACCACGGCGGCTGCATGCTCGGTTGAGGTTTGAGGTATCTTGTTTGGCATATGAAAGCCTAGCAGTTATCGATGTTGAACAAACACCTGTATTTTTAGGTTGACGCAGGCAAGCGTAAAAACTGAAACTGTGTTGTTAGGCGAACTAAAGAACGAGTGAAAATCGAAGACATTTGATACTTTTTTAGCTAGGCATAAATTCCGAAGTTACTTAGCCACGGCATCCAGTGAGAAAAACGCTTACCGCATCGGCTGACTCCAGAAAGCTAAGCTTCGAGTAGTCCACTTCTTTGTTCATTTATTCATTTTTTTCGGACAGTACAAAAAAAAGCATTGCCCGCGGTCAGGACAAAAGGAGGTGGTTAGCCCCCTGACATGGTCCTGCTCGCGCTGGATGTAACAGTAGCAATAGAAACAATATAAATTATTGCAAAGCGCACACATAAACATATATACATACATAAAATATATTCATACAAATAAAAAAAGGAACAAAAGAAATCACTATTGTAACAATAGAGATCATTGCTGAGCACACATAACATATAGACATACACAAAAATATATACGTACAAATAGAGCAATAGAAATAACCATTATAACAATAGTATTCATTGCTGAGCACACATAAACATATATATATATATATATATATATATATATATATAATAATAATAATAAATATATATATATATATATATATATATGTATATACATAGAAATAGTATGAGAGACTGTACCTCACCCTACCGTGCTAAGAGTGCATTTATCCTAAGTGTTAAAGAGGGACCGAATTTTCATTTTGAATTTTTTTGAGTTGGTGCACGATCGTGCTAGTTTAATTATTGCAGGATGCTCAATACATAACTTCAAAATTTAGAAGCCTATTGTTTGCATTCCATAGTTTGTGCGTGTTCTTTCCACAACTATGTGTGTTTTACGAAGGTCGTGGCCGGTGTTCCTGCTTAAATAGCGACGGCTAAAGGAACCCCAGTCTCCCGATACTTCGAAATATATGTACATCGACAATTTTATTTTGGAAACAAGGCAGTATTGTGGATATCTGTGGTTTAACATGAGAGCTGACGCATCTACATTATACCCCGAAATAAGTAGTCTAACTGCTTTCCTCTGTAAAGAAGAAAGCTTTTCATTATGAGTCTTAATTCCTGTTCCCCACACTAACGAGCATTAACTAAAATGAGAATGTACCATGAAAAATTACAATTCCTTCTTTAAGTTAGTTGTTAAAAAGTTACGCAAACGGTTCAACATGCCTATAGACTTCGCTACCTTCATCCTTACATTGTTCACGTGTATTGACCTACTTAAATTTGATTGAAAAGAAACGCCTAGAAACGAATGATTGTGTACTAGATCTAGTTGCGAATCGCCGTAGTATAGTTTCACAATGTTATCTACTTCTTTATTTTTAGGATAGAAAAGCATGAACTTTGTCTTTTTAACATTTATTTTTAGTTTATTTGAAGATACCCAGAGATTAAGCTCTTTCAACCAGTTGTTTGACATCGCCTCTAGCTCCTTCAAATCATTCCCAGAAAAGAAAACACTCGTATCGTCAGCATACACTAATACCTCCCCAGTAAAAGGGATATTAACAATATCATTCACATATGTTATAAATAGTAGAGGGCCCAGTACAGAGCCTTGGGGCACACCATATTTGATTACAGCTCCTTGAGATTGAGCATCCTGGAGACAAATGTACTGTAGTCGATTGTGCAAATAACTACGGATAAGATTTTGTGCTCTACCTCTAAAGCCGTATGCTTCAAGTTTACGGAATAAAATTTCGTGTTTGATAGAGTGGAATGCTTTTTGGAAATCTAGATATATAGTGACTGTAAATAAACTGTTTTCAGTATTTTGGATGATTTTATCTTTTATTCGTACAAGTGCCTTTTTTGTAGACTTTCCCTTTTGAAATCCGAACTGTTGCTCAACAATAACATTTTTCGCTGACAAAATTTATTAAATCAGCGTGCATAATGACTTTCTGTGGAACTTTAGCAAATATTGATAGTACAGATATTGCTCTATAATTACCCAACTCATTACACTTGCCGTTTATGAAGTAAAGTCACACGAGCAATTTTTAGCCTATCAGGATAGATGCCAGATGATATCATTTCATTAAAAATGTGCATTAATGGCTTTGCAATGTCATGCGCCACGGCCTTAACTGGTGAAGCTTTTATGCCATCTTCTCCGGCAGCTGATTTGTTATCAAGAGAACCTAGAATAGGCATGATTTCATCTTCTGAAGTAGGACAAATAAATAAAGTGTCTTTCACAGCGCAATGCACCTACGTCATACAACTTCGTTATGGGTGCACAGTATGGAGGGGCTCAGCAGCTCCAACATTGATAAAATAATTGTTTAACAAGTTTGCTAAAGAATCCCCAGAATACCTCACGCCATCGACTTCTAATTCCGCTGGTACTCCTGATGAAGGGGTACTTGTCAATTCACGAAAGACCTTCCATGTCTTACGACTGTTTTGGGCGACGCTTTCAAACTTGCGTTCAAAAAAGGCAAGTTTGGCCTTCCTTAGGTCGACATTTAACCTATTTCTAAACTTCTTAAATTCCTGTAATAATTGAAGATCGCGTGTTTTAGAAAATTAGCAAATACTTTTTCTTTTTGTTTAATACGATAATAAAGGTCGCTCGTGATCCATGCCTTCCGGGCCTCTCTGTGCTTCACTAGCGTTGTTAAAGGAAAAGCAGTATTATAACTGTGCTGTAATTTTGACACAAATATTTCATATGATCTAGATGGATTTTGCTCGGAGTACACGTCTTCCCAATTTGTGCTGACGACTAGAGACTGAAATAAAGTGATGCTGCGCTGATTTATGCGTCTCGTAGTGAACTTTTCTGCACTGCAATAATTATGCGTTGGAATCTTGCGTTGGAATTATGCGTTGGATATCTGAGCCCAGGACACCAGAGCAAGTTTCAGCCTTTGGTACATTTGTAAAGCTTAAGTCAATGAGCGTATCACACTGTGAAGTAACCCTGGTGGCCTGGTGAATTAGGTTATCGCAGTTATTCGCAAGCATAGCTTCAAGTAACTGAAATTTTGCTTGATTATCGGTAAACTGATTTACATTAATATCACCGACCATAATGACGTTCCATTTATTAGCATTGGCATAATGTAGTAGCGTCTCGACATAGTCAAGAAAGTTTGAGAGTGCCGCCTGAGGCGGGCGGTAAACAACAGCTATAAGAAAGTTGCGGCACACAATAGCAACCGTTTCGAAATCATCGCACATGCAAGTAAACTCCCTCAGAGTGTAGAAGTGATTGCGTTGGTGAACATAAAGGGACACGCCCCCACCACGCCTCCCGGAACGGTAAACAGAAACATGCTTATAATCGACAAAATTGTGCACTTCTGCGTCATCTGAGTACCAAGTTTCAGAGAAAGCTAAAAAATCAAAACAACAATCTAACTGAGATAAATATGCCTCGGTTTCTTCATGTTTATTTCTGAGGCTTCTTGCGTTCATGTGAAAAAGTAAAGCGTGTTTCTTACGGAAGCAATCCTCAACTTGTACTAAGCTATTGAAATGCTCAGAAGTTAAATGAGTAGCCATTGTTTACTAGAATCAAGGGAATTTCTAATCAGGGGGTGTTACGTAATTTTGGCCAGATCATCCTCGATTGAGATTTTGATTGCGCGCATGTCAGGCTGCTTGCGCACAAAGATTCTGCCCTATGAAGTCCAGACGAACTGATAATCTTTTTCTCTTGCTTTTTGCTTCACCATCCAGAGCAGTTGTTTGTTGGCTGCAGTCATGTTGTCAAAGAATTTCACTCCCGGAAGCCTGTTCATTAGTTGTTTTTCGTTTCGCGAACCATTTTGCCCTTACTACTCTCGATGCAAATCGGAGGATAGCGGCTGGAGGCTTGTCTTCTTTGGTCGGGAGGTGGTGCAGCCCGCCAATGTCATTCTCAGATAGTTCAGGGATCTGAACTGAGTTCAGGATACCGCCGCTGTGGTAGCTCAGTGGTTAGAGCATCGAACGCGTTATTTGAAGGTCGTAGGTTCGATTCCTGCTCACGGCTGGTTATTTTTTCATCCACTTTTCTTTCTTCTTATTTACATTCCATTCGTTCTAATAACTTCCCCTGTACATTCCTTGGCAATACTGTCAGGTCTCAATAATAAATAAATAAATAAATAAATAAATAAATAAATAAATAAATATATATATATATATATATATATATATATATATATATATATATATATATATAACCGTAAGACATAAGAATAACCGAGAAAAAAGACTGAGACGCGGATTCGAACGTGGGACCTCTAGGTCGAGGATCGGAGGCGCTAATCACTGAGCCAGGAGAGGCACCTTCTTCAACATTCAAACAGCAATCTATTTATATCTACCACTTACAAGTGTTGACAGGCATTTCGAAGGGGGGTAATAACGTGTTTGCAGCACTACCAGCAAGATGCCACAAGGAGAGCGCATCGCCCCATCGTCACGATGAGTTGCAACGCGTACTTGGCACCGCGCAGTGAAGGAGGGTGGACGCTCGTTCGCGCACATTTATTTTCTGGTAGGGAGATCTTACGTCCTTGCTGGCTCTAGGTTTTCACTAGAATGATTCTCTTGTAGTTACCGAGCCCACGAAGGTCAGCTGCAATTGTTGCCACAGTATCCGTTTGCGAAAAAAGGCGTGCTTTTCGGACACAGTTAATTAACAACTAAGATGCTTATTCGCGTTCATCTGTACGTGTGAGTAGGTTTCGTGCGTCGTGTGAGCGTGAGAAACGAGGGGCACGTTTTGATCTGCTTGCTATTCGGCGCGTGACATTCAAGTTTGTTGCTATCGCGTTCATTGCTTTGCCTTCGAGGCAAAGCTGTGACTTTTTATTAGGAGACTGTAATCGCATAGGGCGAAATGAAATGTACTTCTAGTTTAACAGAATAATCGAAAGCTCGCTAATATAGGCTATGATGCAGATTATTTGCATTCATCGCCAGTGCAAATCGAATAATGGGTGTGCTCTCCTACTTTTCGAAATAAGGATGGAGTGCAACTTGGAGGTATTGCGGTGCTTGGGCTTCATCATCGCGCGAGAAACCATTGCTAACGTGTACACTTAACAATTTCATTGCAGCAACTGTGACTTTGAGTACTCTTATGCAGTGCTCATTCTTCGTGTAACGAAAACAGCGAAAGAAGAAAGAAACAAAAGGGGCACACGTGCTCATATTTGGGTGCACGTTAAAGAACCCCAGGTGGTCTAAATTTCCGGAGCCCTCCACTACGGCGTCTCTCATAATCATATAGTGGTTTTGGGACGTTAAACCCCACATATCAATCAATCAATCAAAAGGGGCACACGCATGTGACGTAGAACTGTTAGTTATCTGTAATAAGTCAATTGTGTATCAGCGCTCGTGTGTGCGTGACTTTCCGTCACCCACCTCTTCCACTTTGACATTCAGCTAAATACTTGGCGGCGGTACTCGGCTAAAATAGAATGCAGCTTGTATACGTTGTCGGAGTTTAAATGTTACTATTAGAAGAATCGCAATATCAAATGTACCCATCTCTTTACAGTAAGACTTCATGCACACGGCCTTATTTCTTCATTTTTTCAGGCTGTAAAGCATATACAAACGAAATTATTAACGTCGTTCACTTTCTTGATAAGCTTATTTATGTTCGTCTTTAATATTTCGAACAAAGTGCATTGTGATCCCTTACTAGGCATCATTTCTTTCAGTCGTGTTTGCCGAGGTCCGGACTTTTCCTTCAAGACCGCTTTTCTGCCACCGATTGATGCCAAAGAGCGTGGGTAAAATATTGCATTTGTCACATTTTAAGCAAAACTAAACGCACCCCGACATACTTTTTCCGATATATTTTTCTCATGCTAGAAACTTGTCATAATGTCATTTCTCAAGATTTCAGAGTTTTTATATTTCCCGCCTAAATGTTGGTGTCGATATTTGGTCTACGCCTACGCCCGCGGATCCCTACCTTTAAGACCACACCTACGCTGCATTCTGCAAACTTAAGGTGCTTTTTTTTTACATTGAGGCTTTTTCATTTTCTTTACAAATACGCTTCAACTACAATTTATTAATTCTGAGAGGCAGAAAACAAAGTTTGTATGGGTACATATTGGTCATGTTCTGAAGAATATGGACCAATTTGTGTGATTAGGACATAGTATATGCCTCTTGATCTGTATATCATTGTTACATCTCTGCCGCTTACACTCTAGCTTGAAAAGCAAAACTGGCAGACTGATTTTACTGCCTCTCATGCATAACGCGCATACTGCAACCAATTTAGCTGCGCAGTGAAATGGTCGTTCATGGTGTGATGACAACATTTCATTAACAAAGATTCTAAAAACATAACAAGGCACGTCTTACAATGTTTAGGTGGTCAGACTTTGCACGGTGAAATACCGCTATGCCCACGTGGCGAGTACGTTCAGCAGGTTTACCGGCTCGGAACGACAATCGTAAATCCAGAAACTGCGGTTTACATTCCCTTGTCAGCTCATATGTGAAAGTTAAAACATTGTTCTTATCAACGAACACTATAAAAATTAGCAGCAGTAACAGAGTCCATCCTAGATTTGGTTGTTTTTTGCCATAAAAAACACTATAAAATCTTGCCAACTAGCCCGCCAACGCATTGTGCTACACTAGCAATTTCTTCAACTCTTTTAGGTAGTAACTAAGTCTTTTTGCAACAAGTCAATCCAAGTGAGCGAAGAGACTTTTGCGTGGTCTACGACACCAACTCAACCTTTGCCGTGGGCGCGCAACACACTGATACCTGACTGATCAAAAGATCAGTGCGTCAGCGTGGACGACCATACCCAAGAGGGTAAAGTAGAAAACGGAGGCGCGCATCCCAACTCTGGCGAAGGGCGGGCGGGGAAACGAACCTTAAAACTTACCGTTTTTTGCCATGTAGTGGGTAATAGTGAACAAGCCTCTGCATCGCTGGAGCATCTCAGAGTGGTTTAACGCGATAGAGCAGCGAAACGAGGGTTCGCAGGTTCGAATTCTTTCAAGCACGCTTCCAGAACCATTTCTTTCTCTTAACTATTATAAAGACAATATATATATATATATACCTTCCTAATAAAAACAGTCTTGATGAAGCAAGCAACACGAATGGGTCAACTCGTCCAAGTTTAGAAAATGTAAAGCAAAAAAAAAAAGGCTAGACCAGGCTGCAACGCACTGTCTTTACCCCCTGATTCTTTCTGAAAACGTTCTACCGGGTAGAAATTGCATATATTAAAAATGAAATGTGAAAGTTTATGGCAGAAGCTACACTTTGGAGTGCGGCAATATATTGTCTCGACAAAATGCCAGCGGTGTCGCAAGAGTGTGTTATCGCAATAGTTCAAAAGGAAAACTTTTATCTATTGCAGCTGCAATCATGGAACTGAGTGCTCTTACCCGTGCGTTCTATCATATGGTCATCCAAGTAGCAGTTATGGAATCATTTATTTAATGGAGGAGGACTGGACACCTTGCAGTGTGGGTGATACTTTTGTATTTCAAAAGAATTGCTTAACGTTTTCTATGATGTACTGTGTATATGCGATCACACGGCGTCAAATCCACGCATGGATTTAGTGAAACTGGTAGATCATGATTACACAAAGAAGCTACGAAGGATCGATTAACACCGAAAAAAAATACACAAAGACTGGTGCTGTGTGCTCTTTTTTGTCTGCGTTAGCCGTCTTAGTTGCGTCTTTGCCTAATCATGAACGCTTACCAACTCGCTCAACTATTTGTGCTACTTTACGTGACCACAGATCATCTTGGCATAATAAGAGTGAAAGCCAGCGTGTTCTTTTTTTATAGCGAAAGCCTTTAATGTCTCACACTAGCTGTGACTGTTTGCGTCTATCGGTAATCTGGATGCTAGCGTTCGCTACATCGAAGAATTTTTTGCATATGCACGAGCTTCTCTTAAAGAGACCTAGAACGATTTTTTTATGTAACCATAAAATTAACTCACTACAAAAGCCTATGGCTTCATCAATTCAATGCCACAAGAATTTGAATCGGACGTTGACCCGCAGGTTGCGGGTTCGAATCTCGGCTGTGGCGGCTGTATTTCCGATCGAGGCGCAAATGTTGTAGGCCCGTGTGCTCAGATTTGGGTGTACGTTAACGAACCCCAGGTGGTCGAAATTTCCGGAGCCCTCCACTACGGCGTATCTCATAATCAAATGGTGGTTTTGCGACGTTAAACCCTACACATCAATCATCAATCAACAAGAATTTTGAGATTCCGTACATGACGAGCGGATTTACAGAGGTTTGTCGCACGCAGAAATCACATTCTCTCTTATCTCGTCCCGAGAAAGGCGCCTGAAGCTAACCATGAAAGGATGGCATGGGCAGAAAAAAAACCGTCATGCGTGCCTCGTGACGTTCATCACTTTTTCTCTATTTCTTCAATTACGTGGCTTTTTTAGTGTGACCACGCGCGCACGCGTGGACAAATTGCGGCTTCCCGCAACGATCCCTGTATCATCCGGGAGCGCCATGCTCAAATCAGCCAATGGCTGATACAATAACTGTGACTAGCAATTTTCTAGCTTTCTGCGACAGTTGTCAAAATAAGCGAAAAGAATTTATAGCTGACGGATCATTTATTGTAAAATCCGGGCCGCGTGTTGCACTCTAATACTTGGCTCGTGTGTTCTCAGTAGTCTACGGTACCGATCGATAGCGTTTTCTGGCCATGCCGAAAAAGTGTTAGAGGGCCCCTCTAAGGCTTCGTTGGCACATATAGCTTAAGATGATAGCAACCGCAGCTTGAAGCGTCGCCGCTAAAAAGCATTTAGGTACGTTTATCATTCTATAAGCGGACGTCACGAAAGGCAAAATTTTATGCACACATTTAATAAAGATAGTAATGTGAAACTGAGAAGCTACGACATTCTGGGTACAATCAGCACCCTTATGCAAAAAAGGGTACTCATTCAGTGTAATGAAGGGCTCGCTCTAAGCCGGGGCTTACAAAAATACGTCTCAGATTTCTCATGCACACAATTAATAAAGATAGTGATGTGAAACGGAGAAGCTACGACGTTCCGGGTACAATTAGTACCCTTATGCAAAAAGGGTACTCATGCAGAGTAATGAAGGGCTCACTGTAAAGCCAGAACTTACAAAAATACGTCTCAGATTTCTCATTTGACTGCCCAAATTAATGAGCGAGAACGTCTCAAGAAGTAATTGCTTATGCGCTATCGCCCTTTGTGTTTAAAGCTCTAAGCACATGCACACAATTTGCTCGAGACAGCAACAAGTGACAGCGGTGAGCGACAAGATTCGCTATCCCGGAGACACTTCCATCGCCACTACCTTTCGCTTCGCGTGTTTCGGGAAAACTGGAAAAGATCACTTGTCGCCTGGAAGTCAGGGTGGCAATTTCCAACAATATGACACCTCCCATCATCCTCGCTTTGGTTTCAATTTGGGGTCCATGCTTGTTAACCCTTTATACTTCAAGGAATGCAAAGCATCAACTACCTTTTTGTTCACATTCTCATCTCACAAGGAAAGTAAGAGAGCGGCCGTATTTTCTCGTAAATCTTGTTAGTGAAGGTTTGTTTTGGTGTCCCAGCAGTGGCTTGTGACGACTCGGGCGCTTCCTAAATGCGAAATTGTCATGCGATGTGCGCCGTAGCCGTCGTAGCGTACGCTTCGAGGCAGCATTCGTGATTAAACTAAAAATTGGAAAAAAAAGAAGGTTGTCAAATGCTTTTGTACCTTTCTTGTGCCACACAAGACAGTAATAAATTCTAAGATGGTTAGGAACTTGCTGGCAGAAGATAGGTTGGCCGCGTGAAAACATCGGTGCGTGGGATCCCTCTGGAATCCCATTGGTGCGGCCCGCTTTTCTCGCCCGTTTAACGAGAACCTCTAGGGTCTTTGGATCCCGACCTGACAGAGCTGCCTCCCACCCTTCCATGCTTTGTTGTGTCCTTGGTTGCAAATTGGGATTGTGTGGACATTTCCATACCATGTGGTACAGGGTGGGTGTTAGATTGGCGCAGAAGCTGCACTGTGGTGTGTGCGTGTGTCGGGATCTATCTTCAACAATATGCGCACATTGGGGTAGGACAGGGTCTGTATAGGCGACCTGTGATTATTCACGAAGGTTTGGCCCTGCAGCTGGAAAATTCTGTCTTGCGAGTTTTCGGTGTTGCAGTATTTTTGTATACATGATAAGTGGGTCTATACACAAAGCCGATAGTGGATGCGATATGCCGGGATCCGAGGTCCGGAAGGGTGAATCTCGGGCTGAGGCACGGGCACGCTCAATGCCTTTAACTCCACAGTGGCCGGGTATCCATATTCAGCTGTTTCCATTCTCCCTCCGAACGTGGAACTCCTATCGCCGTGTATGAATTTGGTGGGCAATGAGGCCAATGTAGCCTTTACAGAATTTTTAGTAGGCTGCTTGTGAATCTGTTATAACAAATTGAGCTCCGGGTTTCGTGGAATGAGGGAAATTCCTGCTTGTTTTACGCTAGTCATGTGTTTTGTCTTGGGTTGATATTGTCACGCACCAAGAGCCGTGAAGACAAGACAGGCAACAGCGGGGCAGAAAGACACGAGCAGTGCATCTTTAAACGAAGCGCTAACACACACTTCTTCTTTGTTCTCTTTTTCCCTTTTCGGCTCGCTAGGGCTTGCCGGCTCACAACTCTAGGTGGCATTATTCCCCCTCCCATTAGAGCATCGACTCGATGCTCATACACTAGGTGACAGCAGGGCCCATAAGGAAATAAAAAGAAAGGGAGAAACAATACTTATAGTGCACAGGGCATATGCAGGTGCAAAAAAAAAGGAAAATGTCTGGGGTTGGTCATAAGAAAAAAAAACATTAATACAGTTCAGAGTTCGTTCGAGACCCTATGGACAACGAAAAAAAAATGTTTGCTGCCTTGGCACAATAGGGCGAGTATTACTGCGTAAAATAAGGTTTTAAGCGGACGACATGCACAATCTCTGTTCGTGGTGAGTGGCGCTGGGCCGTTGCCGAGCCTCCGTCTGGAATGACTTTGTAGTTGACCTCGTTCAACCGCCGTAATACTTTGTAGAGTCCGAAGTACTTGCTCAGGAGTTTCTCGCTGAGACCTCGCCGTCTAACAGGAGTCCAAACCCACACTTGGTCGCCAGGTTGATAGGTAACTGGTCGATGGGGGATGTTGTAACTTCGTGAGTCTTCACATTGCTGCGATCTTATGTGCACGCGAGCTAGTTGACGTGCTTCCTATGCACGCTGAATGTAATTCTCGACATCAGGAGTTAGCAGCTCGTACTGGTCGATGTCACAAGGAATCATGGCGTCTAGCATGGTTTGCACGTCTCGACCGTGAACGAGGCGGAAGGGTGCGAACCTTGTCGTTTCCTGGGTTGCGGTGTTATACGCAAACGTTACGTACGGCAAGATCTCGTCCCACGTTTTATGCTGCACAATCCACGTACATAGGAATCATGTCAGCCAGTGTTTTGTTTAGCCTTTCTGTCAAGCCGTTACTCTGGGGGTGGTATGCGGTTGTCTTACGGTGGTTCGTGTAACTGAGTTTGAAGATGTCGTCCAACAGTTTTGCCGTAAACGCTATCCCTCGGTCAGTGATAATGACTGACGGGGCACCGTGACGAAGCACTATGTGGTGCATGAAAAACTGGGCGACTACAGATGCTGTACCGCGTGGCAGTGGCTTTCGTTTCAGCGTAACGCGTCAAATAATCAGTTGCGGCGATGATCCACTTGTTTGCCAGAGTGAGATAAAGGATACGGTCCAAGAAGGTCCATTCCAGCTTGGTCAAACGGCGTTCGCGGTGGGTAGATGGGTTGTAGGAGGCCTGCAGGCTTTACAGGTGGTGACTTGCGACGCTGACATTCGCGATATCTTTCACGTAGCGTTTCACACAAGCTGAAAGTTTTGGCTAGAAGTATAGCTGTCGTACCCGGTCGAGCGTCCGTGAGTATCCCAGATGGCCGGATGTCCGCTCATCGTGGCAGGCTAATAGGATATCATCACAAAGGTCTTGAGGAACGACTAGAAGATAAGATCTGCTGCTGGTACCGGTTTTTTCTTGTATAATATCCAGTGTCGTAAGCAAAATGACGGCCACGTACGGGAAAGTTGTCGAGGAACCGACACGGTGCTGCCTTCTAATTGGTCGATGATGGGCCTTAACTCGGGGTTCGCTCGTTGCTTACTAAGAAGGTCCGCCCCACTGAGAGTCCCCAGGAAGGCACTGTCTTCTTTACAGCTGTATGGTCGGATTCCAGTGGTGCTGGTGATAGCGTGTCGGCGTCTTCATGCTTTATACCCGACTTGTATACGATGCTGACATTAAACTCCTGAAGTCGCAGACTCCATCGTTCTAGTCGCCCAGAGGGGTCTCAGAGGTTAGCCAACCAACATAAAGCGTGGTGATCAGTCACAACTTTAAATGGGCGCCCATTGAGATAAGGCCTGAACTTTGTAATCGCCCATATTACCGTGAGACATTCCTTCTCTGACGTTGAATAGCTGGTCTCAGCACGTGATAAAGTGCGGCTCGCGTAGGCGATCACACTTTCGGTCCCATCTTGTGTTTGCACCAAGATAGCTCCGAGACTAATGTTGCTTGCGTCAGTGCGCACCTCTGTGTCAACGTCCTCATCGAAATGACCAAGCACAGGAGGGGAAGACAATCGATGTTGCAGTTCCGCAAAGGCAGTCACTTCTTCGTCAGTCCACAGGAATGGGGTGTCGTCACGCTAAGTCTGATGAGTGGCTCCGCAATCGTAGAGAAGTTTTCAATAAAGCGGCGATAGTATGCGCAGAGTCCCAGAAGTCGTCGAAGACTTTTCTTGTCTGTCGGAGCTGGAAAAGCGGCAACAGCGGCAGTCTTGTCGGGATCGGGCTGAACGCCTGCAGCGCTCACAACATGACCCAGGAACTTCAGTTCTTTGTAGCCGAAATGGTACTTCTCAGGCTTGTGAGGGTAAGGTCAGCGGATCGTATAGCTTCAAGAACACTCCGAATGCGACGAAGGTGCTCGTCAAACATTTTTCAAAAGACAACTACATCATCTACATAGACGAGGCAACTTTTCCACTTGAGGTCAGCGAGAACGGTATCCATCATTCGTTGAATGTGGCCGGAGCAGAACAGAGACCAAATGGGAGCACTCGGAATTCATACAGACCGTCAGGAGTTACAAAAGCAGTCTTTTCGCGGTCACGTTCATCAACTTCAATTTGCCAGTAACCACTTTTGAGATCAATTGAAGAAAAGTACATTGCTAGCCTCATCCACTCGAGGCAACGGGTACACGTCTTTCTTTGTGACGTTATTCAGCTTCCTATAATCGACACCAAAGCGAAGTGTACCATGCTTCTTCTTTACAAGGACCACTGGCGATGACCAAGGGCTGCTTGATGGCTGTATTACACCGTCTTGAAGCATTTCCTTCACTTGCTTTTGAATCACGCGTCGTTCAGTTGGTGAAACTCGGTAAGGCTGTTGTCGTATAGGGTGTGCGTAGCCTTAGGTGATAATATGGTGTTTGATAATCGATGTCTGACGGATTCTCGATGAACGTGCAAAACAGGCGTGGAATTCTATCAACAGGTCGTTAAGCCTTCGTTTGTTTTGTCAGAAAATGTTGGATTCACGTCGACACACTGGAGAGGTGCTTCGGCATTATCGGTCGCCTCGGAAGCAAAACACTCAGTCACATTGGTTACTGGGTAGGCATAGGCGATGACAGTACCAGTGAAAAGTGTCGGCGCTCGTAGCTCAAGTTTGTACCAAGAACCTCGCAGTGGCCAGCCTGGAGGTCTACTAGGCTTTGTGCTACGCAGACACCCTGGGAAAAGAGTAGAAATTGATTGCTCTACGCCACCATTTCAGCGTGTGCTGCTTCGTTACACGCCACTTGAACCATAACACTTGAGCGCGGTGGTATCATCACATCATCGTCAATTACGCGCAGGCATACTCGATCGTGGCTAGGATTATGCTCTGGTGTGGCACTTTTTGTTGAAAATGTGACGAGGCGTTGTCGAATGTCGATGATAGCACCATGCTCCCTCAGGAAGTCCATGCCAATGATCAGGTCTCAAGAACACTGACGGAGAACGCTCAAGCTGACAACAAAGGTAGAACCACGTATCTGTATTCGTGCTGTGCAAACGCCGAGTGGCGTGACGATGTGCCCGCCAGCAGTACGAATCGGCCTTAGGTCCAAGGCATCGTGACTTTCTTCAGGAGAGCAGCCAGTTTTTCACTTATTATAAAGAAATCCGCACCCGTGTCAACTAAAGCACTGACTTTGCGACCGTCGAGCAGCACTGGAATGTCTAATGAAATCTTTGCGGAACCAGCTGGTGTCGTCGTCGTCGGGGTATCGTCAGTTTGCGGAAGCGTCGGTAGGAGGCCTTGAGCTTGTCCAGTATGAGCGGCCTCGACCCCGAAGGTCACTGTGGTTATGTTTTTCCAGCGTGGACGGGGTGACCGACCCTGCGCCACGCTCGAATAGGTACGGCGATTAGGAGAAAATCGCCGCGGTGACAAAGAGCGTGACTGGTGTAAGGACGACGAAGTTCCGCGCTTGCTGAACCACATACTCTTCAATTACAGGGGGCCGCTGAACGAACCTGGGTGGCGGTGAGTTCGTCGAAAATCCGCGTAGTCCAAGTTGCCGGTAAGAACAGTGTCGGTAAAGATGCCCAGCTTTGCCACAGTGGAAGCAGAGAGGACGTCTATCTGGCGCACGTCAGACGTCTGATTTGCGCGAAATCAGGCGAGGTGCGCTGTAATATGGCGCCGCTTTGGACCGTCTGCAGCGTGGCTGGGGCCACGGTGGGATGGGGGATTGTGGGTGTAACAGGTTGCCGCAAAGCTTGAGCATACGACATTCGGTGTAAGTCACTGGGTGGTTGATAATTCCCGCATGAAAGGAGGTTCTCTTTAGGCATGCTGGACTTCATCTCGGACTACGCTGGACAACGACGAGATAGTGGGCTGCGAGGGCACTGACAGCTTCTGGAGTTCTTCGCAGATGACTGAACGTATGATCTCTCGGAAGAAATCCATTTGGCCACCGAAAGCTCCCAAGTAGTCCGTAGTTGAAGCGTTGACGTGCCGTTCCTATGACGGGGCCCGGTGCCTAATGAGGGTTTTCGATAGTGACGGCTTCTCTGAGAAATTCGGACACAGTCTGGGGAGGACGGCGCACAAGCCCGCCGAAAAGCTGTTCCTTCACCCCGCGCATGAGGTACCGTACCTTCTTTTCTTCTGGCATGCCGGGGTCAACTTGGTGGAAAAGACGCGTCATGTCGTCGACATACATCGCAACCCCTTCATTCGGCAGTTGTATGCGGGACTGCAGATCGCGCTCATCTCTCTCCCGTCGGTTTGGGCTGGAATATGTCCCAAGAAGTCGGCGTTTGAAGTCTTCCCACGATGTGAGAATACCTGCCCGGTTCTCATGCCATACACGTGCGCCGTCCAAAAGACTGAAATAGACGTGCCGCTGTTTGTCTGCATCGTCCCACTGATTGTGCAAAGCAAGAAACTCGTAATGGAACAAACCAATCTTCGACATCCTCAAGTGCAGTGCCATGAAAGGGATTTGGCATTCGCGGTGTGAGTAAGGTGCAATGAAGCGGCGTTGTGCCGTTCGTACCGTTTGGGTTGGTGTCAGTAGGGCTGGTCGGAGCTGCCATGTTGTTTTCGAGTACTCCAAACTCAGGGGATTGCCCTCGGATTCTTCTGCTGGCGCGGTGCACAGGAGTAACCACCGGTATGGCGCTTGAGTTCTTGCTATGTGGAGGGGTACGGTGCATAGATTACCCAGCACGTCCACCAGTTTGTCACGCACCAAGAGCCGTGAAGAGAAGACAGGGACAGCGGGGCAGAAATACATGAGCGTGTATCTTTAAACGAAGCGCTAACACACACTTCTTCTTTGTTCTCTTTTCCCTTTTCGGCTCGCTAGGGCTTGCCGGCTCAAAACTCTAAGGTGGCAAGATAAAGGTGATCTGTTTACCTTGATGAAAGACGCTTGCCGTGTATTTGCCGTTTACAGGTCCAGCTGCATTGGCAAAGAAGACGCCCTCAGTGTCCGAGTACTTGTAGTAAGCTTTGGCCTGTACCCGACGTCGATGTTGTTGAAACTTTGCAGGCATATTGCGTGGTAACTGTTTTTTTGTTAAAGTATTTGGCACGCAAGGCATCCAGCATGTCATCCTTAAGAGTAGCCCTCGTGGGTCACCCAACGAAGAAGCTACCGTGAGAGCCGGCGCGCTGCCAGGCAGTTGTGCAATGAACACGCCTGCGCCGTCTTACCCCATCTTTCCTACGGAGCCCTGCACGACTGATAACATCCACGGAAAATGTGACGAATACGCAAGCGCTTGACTAACGATTGAGATGCCAATTGAAACGGCATGTCTCTCGCGCGGGGTTCTACTTCGTCGAAGCCATCGTCCTCCACACGCAGTGCGCAAGATGACCCGCATCGCACGTGGCACCAATCTTCAGGCACGTTCCCACATCGGTTGACTTTTAATCACGTGCCGGAACGTCAGCCGCAGCATAGCGAAATCGCTTCCGTTACACCTGACACCGACGTCTGTTTCTTCGTCCGTTGCCCAACTCCCAGAGCCGCCCGCCGCAGACCCACTGGTTCCCGATGGCCCACCTACGTTGACAACCTGGACACCCTACAGATTCTCGTTCATATATATAGTATATTTCCCTCTCTTTCTCTCATATGTACTTTTCAAATCGTACAAAGCACTAGGGGGAGGAAGCCCTGTGGCGCCTTCATCATCATCATCATTTTCTTGACGAACGCACCGCGCCTTTCGTGCAGCTGATCCTAGCTTGAGCTGCGCGAGAACAGAATGAGTTCCCGCGCCTGGCGTTTCGAACGTGGGCAGCCGTGGCCAGTCTACTTTAACCCCACAAATACAGTGACGAGTTTGGCACGGCCCCGTCAGGCCCTATCACGACATCGTCTCACCTCTCGTGTCTCTCTCGCCTCTACAACTTCTGCCTTCTATTCGTGTGGGTTACTTTGTTTCCCCCTTCTTTAAAGGGGGGCTTCGATGCCGAGTTTTGATAATGTTTTCTATCCCGTGTAATGGTAAGGCACAGCAGTTGATTCGCGTGGTGTGCTTTAAATAGTTCGTATGTGGTATAGTGAAGCCCCACTTGAAGCAGACGTTTCATATGTGTCCACGGGAAAGGTTCAGAGCCTTCTTAAGAGTCACACGTGTGGCTCTTTTTTGTGCTCGTTTGCTTTCAAGATCCTCCGGTAAGGTAAGCTGTAGGTTTTGCGACTTATAACACAGGCCTGAATGAGTCTTAATATGTCGCGTTCTTTCATTCTTCGCCATCGATGAGGCACACGACTAATCAAAGCAGAAATCTGTAGAAAGGAAGTTCCTAAATTATGTATTGCAAACGAGTTCTTGCACCAAATAGTGAAGTGCATTTCAAGAATATGCATGGTATCACCCTCTTCAATTTGCATTCTATTGACTTGTACTTTGAGTTCAGTAAATTCAGACGCAATATTTCTATATACAAAGATTTCGGGTTTGGCAAAGAAGCACTTCAAACCGCTTTTGTGCCCTATCTCTTGTACGACGAAGGCAGCCAGTTAAAGGGCTTCTTCTATCTGGCTAAGGTTGTCAGAGCGGCACCAGATTGTATAGTAATCAGCACAGATGGCATGACGTACTTCTTAAATTTGATTTAGGGCCTCGGGGAGGTGCGTGAGGGTGATATTGAAAAGGAGCGGGGAAGGGACATCTTTTTAGGGAGTACCGAAATTACCCGTGGGAAGGGCTACGACTTAAGGTCCCCTATGCGGATAGCGGCCCGTCTGTCAGTAACAACGTCCTGCACAAACGCGAATACTATTGAGCCGCACTTGAGTGCACGTAAGTTTTCAAAAATTGTGAAACGCCGAAGAATGCCAAAACCACTCTTGAAATCAATTGCTAGAATGGCCCTTTCTGCCTAAGTTGTTTGGCAGGGTATTTAGACAATCTCATGTTTTAGTGTGAGAAGGATGCCCTGCACTGACAGAAAGGGACGAAAGCCGTACATAGTGTCAGGCAAAAGGTTCTGTTCTTGAAGATATTTGGTTCGCCTCGTTTTTCTTTATTCGGAACATTACCCGCAACGCTATAGGAAGCTGTGCCCACAGAGTTACTGGGGGGGGGGGGCACATAGCTACATAGAATGAATGCGCAGTCTTGCGGCCCACTAAATCGGCTAGTAACATTTCATTCGACGATAAATTGTGAAAAGAAGAATGCTTAAACACATCAGTTCAGGGGAGGTATGACTGTTCTTTAAATTTGTGGTCATAACGAAATAATTGATAATGTGCTGATTTTCAATATTTTGAATGATAATTGCCTGTTTCCTTGTTATAGATTGAGTAAAAGAGTTTCAATGCTGGATTACGTCTTCGATCTTGCAAGTATTGCCACAAGGTCTATCTGCTTATATTAGAAGATTTCAGTGCAGTCATATTTTTGCCGTACAAATGTTGCTGCAATCGACTTAATGCGCTCAAATACATGAATATGTATTTTGTGAAACGGATCCCACACAGCACAGGGACATCCCAGTATTGGTCAAACGTAAGCATAATATGCGGACTGTTTAACTTGGTAGCAAGCTGAAAATTTCTCAGTAAAAAGCTTATAGGGCTTTTGCAGCTCTGCTTAGAACGCTACCAATGTGTGGCAATGTGACTTTCTCCGTCATCTTAACAGTGCTTTACGCGAGGGATTTGGGACTAAGATTACTATTATTAAGCGCGTTGCTGGCTTTCGCCATGAAAGTAAGCTCGGCATATTTCGACTTTACGGGAAGCGTTCCGCTGTCCCAGTGCTGCTTCATGTTATCTACAGTTGCGTCATTTCATTGCTTAGGTTCGAGAGGAGCTCTATTGATACCTTATCGGGTCGACTCGAAACGGGTCCCTTCCTCGTGCTTTGTATCGCTGCTTTAACTACGATGACGGTACACGCTTTTGAAAACTCCGGATAATCAGTTCTGCCATACAGTGATATGGGCGCGTAATCCCGCGTGCTGTTTACGTACTTCGACTGTAGTAAGTTCGCGTTAAAGCCAGGAAAGCCGTGTAGAGCTCTCCGAAGGGTTCTTTTGGACATGACTCTGGTAGAATATGGGTCAATGAGGTGGCACATAGGGTGCCAGAGTGATTTGGTATGAAGGAGCCCGTAAAGGAGTCGAATTTTGAGAACGGATTTTCTTTAGTAGTGAGTGCGATTCAGAGTTTCTTTTCCCTAAGCAGCAAAAATACGTGTCTTGCGTAAGAGATTGAGTCTCTGCTGTTTCCAGTGTCGTGTGAGTTGGCGCTCGTCCTGCCATAAATGCAAGAGATGACCGTCAACTGCCGGGATTTCTAATTTAGTTGCTACTTCTTTGGTAACTTTTTTTAAGTTCCAGTAAGATGCCGGCTCATTAAGATTATGTTGTGAGAGTTTGATGATGGGGAAGTTTTCTGTTTTGTGGAAAGCTTCTCAGTCTGCTATGTTGACTGTCTTTTGTTGTTTGCTGTGTCTGTCATGCGATAACGTTGTGTGAATGATGGAACTAATATTTCTAAGGTTCTCTTGTGAGTTCCACCAGCGTTGCTGAGGAAGTTCGTTACCTATCGTTAAATCGGGATACGTATTTCTCGAAACACTGTTACTCGTGCGAGTGGGGTTGGTTGGTTCGGTCAGAAGAGCGACACAAGAGTCATGCGGTATTGCAGTTTTCGTCCTTTGGCATCCTCCTGCGGATAATCCTGGAAGGGGTGTCTGGCATTAAAGTCACCTAATATAAGCAGGCAGCATGTAGAGCTTGTTTCCTAGCTTTGCTGAACACCCTGATGAAAGTGCACATGTGCGTGTGCGACTTGGGTTGATTTTTTTTGTTAAGCTAGTATACCAGCTGCTGCGAATCCTTGACACGAAGAAGTGGCATGAAAACGTACCCAAGCTTTGTATAACAAGCCTCGAGATCTACCGTGACCGAAATGAAGGTGTTGTAAACTAAAAATCAGACAGATGTGTTGTGTTTGTTGGCGTGTGTTGAGTACCACAAAAATCTGATATCGGAAACTGTGGTGTCCTGATGCGCTATGATGTCACCTTTCTGATTTAGCATTCCTATGTATTGTTACAGCGAAGCCACCTTACGGCAGAAGCTTGTGAAGTGCTACTGTGTTATGTTCAGGCTTCGAGGTAGTTGCGATATCATGACTTCGAAGATGATGTGTCTTCTGAAGCGCTTTTATGCGCTGTCGTGGAGATACCCTGGCGCTCCGTGAGAAGTACATCACGTGTTATTACGTTCCCCTGTGCTGGCGTCCGACGTACGCAGCGCTTGTCAAAATGTTATGGAATAGCCTTTCCAGTAGTCATCAGCGTAGGTCCTTTTTAAACAATTTTGAGGTTTTTTTTCCTTATTTAGGATTGTTGTAAGGTACTGCTGCGTGTATGCTGATGTTAACATCAATAATAATGAAGTGAAGTTAAACATTTGGTGGCGTACTTGCACCACCGAGTATGCGCCAGTGAAATGGAGTGGAAAAACACCCGCACTGTAATTGCGCTACAGCTTTGGCCACCTTCGCTAGTCTGACAGTGTGGTACCATATGGTCTTTATTCCTTGCGACCTCGAAACATGTAACGACAAAAAAAGGCATGGCAGGATGAAAAGCTATCTGTTATTGCAATCCTATCAAATGAACGTGAGCACGCGTAAAATCTAGTACTGAGATGCGATTAATTCGAAATGTAAAAAAACTCACATTTAATTTAGGATGTTGTGAACCTAGTCGAAAGAACTTTTGCTGGTCATAGCCAGACACTGCTTCAGGTACTGAATGGTTGCAATAGAAGCCAGTGCGTGAATGTGTCGCTCCACACCTGTAAAAGGCAGTGGCAAGAACTATCGGGCTCTCTAGCGAATAGTGTGAACTAGCACCAAAGAACCAACACCCAAAGCATACCGAACCAGTTCCTATATGTAAAGTGGGCTCGGATCGTTAAACAATGTTCGCTGGTTTGGTTTATTACCTAGAATTAAAACTTCCCCATTTCAAACAAACCCTTGAAGTGTATGACGAAGCATCCGATGAGCTCCACTTTCTTATAGTGTTTAGTTGCCTATGACTCATACTTTTTTTTTCATGGGCTCCAACAGGTTGGCCATTGCAGAAGTGGCGTATGCGTGCCTAATCATGATCAAGCACTCAAACGACAGAAGCGATCCGTGCTCCTTACAATGGGCGCAATTCAACTTGCAAGGAAGATTATCGAACGAATAAAGGAAAAAAAAGGCGAAAGACTTACAAGAATAAAAATGTTATTGTGAACAACAGTATAGAACTTCATGCATTATTTAAAATGATTACTTTCTAGCCGAAAAACAACGTTTTGAACACAGTGCAGTGGCAGTAGACTTTACACACGTTGGTAAGGCGTGACCATATAATATAAAAAGTGACGTGTTGCCGCAGCGGCAAATACTAAAATAAAGCAATCATTTATATCGAGCAAGGTTGTGCCCACTTAAAGAACCTGTCGCCGTGAAAAGTGCCCATGGCAAAAAATTCTAGTAAAATAAAAACTTCACTTCTCAAAGGGGCCATTTTCCCACTTTCTGTAGTATTTGTATGGTTAGAATGTTTTACTGGCTCATGATTTTTTAGATATCACCAGATCTTGAGCGCGTTAATTATATAAAAATGAGACATGGTATTCCTAGGCTCTCAAAAGAAGTGTTCATAAATGAATAGTAAAGAAATTAATGAAAAGTGGCTGATCCCACTGTCTAGGAATCGGTATAACCCGAAAGTGAAACGTTTCTTTACGGAGATATCTTCGCGTTTATTGTGCATTGTTTCAGTAACAGCAACAAATTGCAGAATAATGTTAGGAACAGCAAGCAGGTCGAAATTTGCAGCGCACACCTCAAGCAGAAAGCACGCACGAAATCAGCAACCACAGGGCAAGCGCAGACTAAAACTTTCACAGGCCATGATTAGGCACTCTACATAGTTGGCTGAGGTTTACAGTGTGCAGCACGCGCTGAATGTGGACGACACCATCCCACAGGCAGCACTAGGCTCGGTTGAAGAGATCGAAACCAACCTGGAACGAACGGCAGCTATTGTGGACGATTATGCTCGTTGCTGTGGCCCTGAATGTTTCCCGAGCAAATTGGAGTTCTTGCATGTCCACCCCAACTCAAAGTGCACAACCAAAATACTGTCACGGGTTCGTGACGTGCCCGAAGACAGGAGCCTTTATGTTCGGATTTAACTGTTTATTTGGGCGAACCTGTGCCCGGTAAACGGAAAGTTCGATTACAGTAGCAGTCTTGCACAGATAGTAGTGAACGGAGCGTCGGCCGTCGATCAACTACTGACAAGCGGCGAAGTGCGTCGCATTTATACTCTTGCGTCGAATGTTCTAGCGTTATCGCTGGCGGTGACGTAGGTTCCAGAATAATCTGTACAGTTCGCAGAGTGGGTGTGATCTTATTGAAATACTCTACTACAGTCCTGAAGCTGCCCCGCCGCGGTGGTCTAGTGGCTAAGGTACTCGGCTGCTGACCCGCAGGGCGCGGGTTCGAATCCCGGCTGCGGCGGCTGCATTTCCGATGGAGGCGGAATTGTTGTAGGCCCGTGTGCTCAGATTTGGGTGCACGTTAAAGAACCCCAGGTGGTCTAAATTTCCGGAGCCCTCCACTACGGCGTCTCTCATAATCATATAGTGGTTTTGGGACGTTAAACCCCACATATCAATCAATCAATCATTACAGTCCTGAAGCTTCTCGAAAACTGCAGGCGCGGTTTGCGCTGACAATTGTTTAGTGCGTTGGGGTGATAAAAAAACTTGAGGAATGAAACGTGGCGATTGCCCCCCTGTGAAAAAGGCATCGTCCCGTTGCTCTAACTAACGATAAAGGTACGACAATATGGCAAGAAAGTACAATGAATAAACTACGATACAGCAATAATTAAAAAAAACACTGTTTCAGTTTGTTAACACACATGAAACAGCCTGAGGGGCGCGACATGGACGCCTTCACGTCGCGATCGGCGTCGTCGAGAGTTCGTGATGCCATCGAAGACAACCTCGTACATAATGCCTAGTTCACACTGAAACATCCGCTTTCTACAGCGACTGAAATTTCCCTGCCGCAGAAACGCAGCGTCGTTCGCACTGGACACGCCCCGCGCCGCCGAATATGCCATCTACTACGGGGCGAACGCGGGATGGATGCGCTGTCACCCGGTTGTTGTCGTGGCTCGCAAACGCTACTACGCTATCCGGAGGTGTATACTTCGACGATTCTCGTACGCAAGAAGCAAGAAAGCACAGTACTGCTTACCTTGCTGACAAGTGGCTGTCTTGTAATGCACGAAAAGCAGAAAAACCAGCGATGCCAGCGGCGTTGGTGGGTTCGTTTTGCTCTGCAAGACCGCAACAAGCTCGGTCACGCCAACAGCAAGCTCGGTCACCTCTTTCACGAAATACGGAGGCGAAGTAGGCACAGCGTAGGTTAAACTCCCGTTGGTTTCAACATTCAGTTACGTGCACTGCGGCATAACAAGTGAGTAGGGCTTGGCCGCCATTTTTCAAAATTCCTTGACTAGCGCTCCTATTGGTGCGCGGTGACCAATTCGGCGGCAGACGCCGCAAAAATCGGTCCGAGGGCGATCGGCGCGGAGAAGGCCCTTTCGGCGGATCTCGTCGGCGCCGAACCGGATTCGGAGCACTTTCGGCGGCCGGAATGCTCAGTGTGAACGCGGCCTTAGTGTGTCGAGACGTCGAACCACCCTGTACGGTTTGAAGTACCATCACAGAAGCTTTTCACCGATTCCACGTGGGCGTATTGGCGTCCACACCCAAACACGTTCACCAGGCAGGTATTGCACGAAGCGTCGTCGAAGATTGAAGCGGCGGCTGTCGGTCATCTGTTGATTCTTGATACGGAGACGCACGAGTTGTCGGGCTTCTTCAGCGCGTTGAAGGTACTCACTTACATCGAGGTTTTTTCGTCGGTAACGTTGGGTAACATGGCATCGAGCGTCGTTTCCGGGCTCCTTCCGTAGACCAATTTGTATGGAGATATCTGCGTCGTCTCCTGCACCGCCGCGTTGTATGCGAAGGTCACGTATGGAAGAATGGCGTCCCATGTCTTGTGTTCGACATCGACGTACATTGCCAGCATGTCGGCGATCGTCTTGTTAAGCCGCTCGGTGAGGCCGTCGGTCTGTGGGTGGTATGCTGTCGTCCGGCGGTGGTTTGTCTGGCTGTATGCCAAGATCGCTTGAGTTAAGACGGCAGTAAATTCCGTTCTTCTGTCGGTGATAAGGATATCCAGGGCGCTGTGACGTAGGACGATATTTTTTACGAAGAACTTAGCTACTTCGGATGCACTGCCTTTGAGAAGGGCTTTTGTCTAAGCGTAGCAGGTGAGGTAGTCGGTAGCTACCACGATCAACTTGTTTCCGAAAGCCGACGTCGAGAACGGCCCCAGTAGGTTCATACCAATCTGCTGGAAAGGTCGGCAAGGTGGTTCAAATGGCTGCAGAAGTCCCGCTGGCCTTCTAGGTGGTGCCTTGCGTCGCTGACAGTCCCGGCATGTCCTCACACAACGAGTGACGTCGGTGGTAAGACGTGGCCAGTAGTACCTTTCTTGTATCCTCGCGAATGTGCGTGAAACACCGAGGTGCCGTGCCGTCGGATCGTCGTGCAGGGTCTGCAGGAGTTCTGGTCGCAAAGCTGAAGGCACAACAAGGAGGTACTTAGCTCGAAGCGGTGAAAAGTTTTTTTTTTGTAGAAGACCGTTTGGCAGGAAGAACGACGCAAGTGCGTACTTAAATACCTTCGGTACTTCGGCGGTCCTGCCCTCGAGGTGTTCTATTAGGGCCTTAAGTTCCGGGTCGGCCCGCTGTCGTTCAGCGAAGTCATCGGTAGTTATTATTCCTAAGAAGTAGTCGTCATGCGGGTCGTCGGGTGGTGGTTGGTCGACAGGCGCACGAGAGGCAGTCGGCGTCGAAGTGTTTCTTGCCGGTCTTGTAAATGACAGTAATGTCATATTCTTCAAGTCTCAGGCTCCATCGTGCCAGGCGACCTGAAGGGTCCTTCAAGGTGGCTAGCCAACACAAGGAGTGGTTGTCGCTCACAACTTTAAAAGGCCTGCCGGAGAGGTAGGGGGCGAAATTTCGACGTAGCCCAGATGATGGCGAGGCACTCCTTTTCTGTTGTGGAATAATTGGCTTCTGCTTTGGATAGCGATCGGCTGGCGCAACTAATAACCCTTTGACGTCTGTCAGCACTCTGCAAAAGAACGGCGCCAAGACCTACGCTGCTTGCGTCAGTGTGTATTTCTGTCTCGGCGAATTCGTCGAAATGAGAGAGTAACGGAGGCGCCTGGAGGCCGTGTTTAAGCTCCTAGAAAGCGTGTTCTTGCGGTGTTTCCCACTTGAATTCTACGTCGGCCTTGGTAAGGTTAGTGAGAGGATCGGCGATGCGGGCGAATTTTTTCACGAACCGCCTATATTATTGCACAGGCCCAGAAATCGGCGCACCGCCTTCTTGTCAGTGGGTGGCGGGAAGTCAGCGATGGCGGCTGTTTTCTGTGGATCGGGACGCCAGACTTGCAAATAACGTGCTCTAGAAACAAGAGCTCCTCGTATGCAAATCTGCACTTTTCTGTCTTCAGTGTGAGTCCCGACGTCTTGATGGCTTGAAGTACAGCTTCAAGGCGCGACGAGATGCTCGTCGAAACTCGAGGAAGACACGACGACGTCGTCCAAGTACACAAGGCAAGTCTGCCACTTCAATCCTGCCAGTACTGTATCTATAACGCGTTGAAAAGTTGCAGGCGCTGGGCAAAGACCATAGGGCATCACCTTAAATTGGTGGAGACCGTCTGATGTTATGAACGCCGTCGTCTTTCGGTCTCTTTTGTCGACTTTGATTTGCCAATAGCCAGTGTTGAGGTTCATTGAAGAAAAATACTTGGCGTTATAGAGCCGATAAAGTGCGTCGTCTATTTGCGGGAAAGGATACACGTCCTTTCTTGTGATTTTGTTCAGGCGGCGATAATCAATGCAGAAACGTAGGGTGCCTTCCTTTTTCTTCATTAACACCACGGGGGACGCCCATAGACTCTTGGACGGCTGGATGAAGTCATCCCGCAGCATTTCATCAACTTGTCTCTTTATGACCTCGCGTTCTTGCGTCGAAACCCTGTACGGAATCTGAAGGAGTGGTCAGGCATTTTCTGCGGTTATGATGCGATGTTTCGTGATTGGTGTCTGCCGAATTTTTGATGACGACAAGAAGCAATCTTCGTATTACAGGAGCAGGGCCTTGGGCTGTTCTTGCTTAGGGTTCGGAAGTCTTGGATTGACATCGAAAGCTATGGGAGGGGCTGATTGATTTGTGGGGTTTAACGTCCCAAAACCACCATTTGATTATGAGAGACGCCGTAGTGGAGGGCTCCGGAAATTTTGACCACCTGGGGTTCTTTAACGTGCACCCAAATCTGAGTACACGGGCCTACAACTTTTCCGCCTCCATCGGAAATGCAGCCGCCGCAGCCGGGAATCGAACCCGCGACCTACGGGTCTATGGGAAGGGCTTGGTTCCTCTGAGCAGGTTCTGCAGAATCGGCGAAGGCGAAAGCACTGGTGCCTTCGACAATTTCTTCGATGTATGCGACCATTGTTCCTTTGTTCCCATGTTTGTACTCATTGCAGAAATTCGTGAGCATAACCGCTGCTTTGCCTCCCCGCAGCTATAGAATTTCTCTTGCGACGCAAATATTTTGGGTGACCAAGAGATGCTGACTGCCTTCAACGACGCCTTCCAAGTCAGGTGATTTAGGAGCGCCGACTGAAATAATGACGCTTGAGCGAGGCGGAATGGTGACTTGTTTTTCCAGCACATTCAAGGCATGGTTTCCTAACGGCGTGCGCGGCGGTAGTGCTTCTTCTGTGGATAACGTTATCGACTTTGTTTCTAGGTTGATGACAGCACCATGGAGGCATAAGAACTCCATGCCAAGAATGACATCCCTCGAGCAACGCTGTAGGACTACGAAGTCTGCAGGATAAACACGGCCGTTAATGGTGACTCTCGCTGTGCAGATTCCTGCAGGCGTTACGAGATGACCTCCGGCTGTGCGGATTTCAGAGCCTTCCCAAGCTGTCCTAAGATTCTTTAACTTCGCGGCGAACAACCCACTAATGACGGAGTAGTCGGCTCCAGTATCGACGAGAGTAGTCCCATTGTGGCCGTCGACAAGAACTTCGAGGTCGCTAGTTCGCCGTTTCGCGTTGCAGTTAGGCCGTGCCGTCGAGTCACAGCTTCGTCGGCTTGTTCCGCTGCTTCCATGTTGCGTCCGTCAGTTCATCTTCAGTAAGTGAGGTTTCGCCGTCAGGGCTTTGCCTGGTTGGCGTTGTGTTCGGAAAGCTTTGTCGTGGCGTCGTCGTTGTCGTCGGATCTTCGGTAGTTCGTCGCACAGCAACCGCACCTCCATTGGTTGCTGCCCTTAGTTTTTCGGATACGGGCTAAGAGACCGGCGCCGCGTTGGGCCAGAGTACTGCCGTTGGTGCGGTGACGTGCGGCGGCTCGGCGACGGCGAACGCGAAGGGCTTCGTGGTGTCCACAGAGTTCCTGTCAGGTAGTCGGCGATGTCATGTGGCCGCTCTCCTGGCTGTGGACGCGGTGCATTGACGGCGAAGCCACGCAGTTCCATCTTTCAGTACTGGCAACGGCGGTATGTGTGTCCGGCCTTTGCGCAGTGGTATCAGAACGGGTAGTGGTCAGGGGTGCGCGAGACGTCATTCTTCCTCGGTGCACTGTGCTGGGCCGCTGGCGAACGGTATGACGTCAGTGGGGGTGGTGGCGGCGGTGGCGTCTGTCGAAAGGAAGTGCGATGAAGCGGCGTTTTGGCATGGATGGGGAGGAGCGTTGTGGCGCACTGCAGCGACGTAGCTCATAGCTTCCGGCTCGGGCAGCGTTGCTTGTGGAATTCGAAGCGATTGCCGAACTTCATCTCGCACAATGTCGGCGATCGAATCCACTTGAGGCTTCGCCGAAGGCAACAGCTTGCGCAGCTCTTCCCGCACGATCGCTCGGATCGTTTCACGCAGGTCTTCGGAGTTACTGGCTTGAGCAGCAGCGCATTCTGGAGTCAGGCGACGATTATACTGTCGGGTGCGCATGTCCAGGGTCTTTTTGATAGTGGTCGCTTCGGCTACAAATTCTTGGACGGTGCTCGGTGGATTTCTCATCAGTCCCGCGAAGAGCTCCTGTTTGACCACTCGCATGAGGAAACGAACTTTTTTCTTCTCAGGCATGTCTCGGTCATCCTGACGGAATAGGCGGGTCATTCCTTCTGTGAAAATGGTGACATTTTCATGTGGTAGCTGAACACGGGTCTCTAATAATGAAGCGGCCCTCTCTTTGTGAGCGACGCTCGCGAACGTTTGCAGGAATGCGCCGCAGAAAACATCTCACGTTCGGAGCTTGGACTCCCGATTTTCGAGCCAGATCCTTGCGGTGTCTTCCAAATAGAAGAACACAAGACGGAGCTTTTCTTCATGGTCCCAGTGGTTGAGGGTGGCCACACGGCTGTATGTTTCTAGCCAGGACTCCGGGTCTTCGAACGATGACCCATGGAAAATTGGTGGTTCCTTGGGTTGATGCATGACCATTCTGAGCTGGGACGCTGCGTTTGTCATTGTCACTGCAGTCGCCGACATGGTCTTGGTCTTCCACGCCTTGTCTTGTAGAAGCCCGTACTCCGGTGGTAGCCCTTGCTGTCGGCGGCTTGTTCGCTGCTCCTGGTTGGCGTCGGTATCTTCTCCGCGACGTGGGCTGGTTCACGGCTTGACGGGGGCGTCAGGTACATGAACGAAGCAGCACCTCACCAGATGTCACGGGGTCGTGACGTGGCTGAAGACAGGAGACATTATGTTGGGATTTAAGTGTTTATTTGGGTGAACCTGTGCCCGGTAAACGGAAAGTTCGATTACAGTAGCAGTCTTGCACAGATAGCAGTGAATGAAGCACCGGCCGTCGATCAACTACTGACAAGCGGCGAAGTGCGTCGCAATTTATACTCTTGCCGTCGAATGTTCTAGCGTTATTGCTGGCGGCGACGTAGTTTCAAGAATAATCTGTTCAGTTCGCGGAATGGGTGTGACCTTATCCAAATAATCTACTACAGTTCAGAAGCTTCTCAAAACTGCAGGCGCGGTTTGCGCTGAGAATTGTGTAGTTTGTTGGGGCAATAACAAAATTTGAGGAATGAAACGTGGCAATACTATTGTCCCTACTTAGCGACCAAATACACAAACACGAGGAAATCAGCGTTTTGGGACTTTTTTATTCACCATGGGCGCAATATTGACACTGCCCTACGCAAGATACGTAAAGTGGGCGATCAGGTGAGCCGTATGGTTCGTTGCGAATTCAACAAAAAGGTGGGGCTACGATGGAAACATGACCTGTGCGTGACTAATGCATGTGTCACCAGCTGAATTTCATACTCAGCTCCTTACTTGCACCGACAAAAATGCGGTGAGAATACATTTGATACAATTCTACGCAAGCCCTACAAGAGTGCACCCTACCTCCCCATGATGACGTCCAATCAACTTCTCGCCGGTATGGGGATTGCCAACAAGTTTGGGCAGTTACGAGAAGCTGATCTTAGTAATCAGCACTTGCGCCTGAGCCAGAAATCGGCAGGGAGCCACCTCCTGACCCGCTTACGTATATATCTTTTGTCAATCAGGTGGAACAACAAGCCCGCGTCCCTGAATGTGGGCGCTTAGCATTCCAGGTGCAACCTCTTCCAAACAACATGACTAGAGACGCCCTTCGCAGGCGGAGGCTACCTCTCAACTATTGTTCATAAGCCAGGTGTCTTCTACGTGAATGCAGCCGGCCTGCACCAAAGAGGTTGTCACTCGTGTCACGTGATTCAGGCATTCTCCTCAAATCCCAACTGCTAACCCCACCCTCACCCCACGCGAGAGGATTAGAAGGCTGCCCTGCTTAGCTGCTCTGACCTCCAAGCCCAACAGACATCGGTCGCTCATCGTGGCAGCTGAAGGAAAATCGGACTAGGGATACCTCCTAGTGCTTATGAAAGGCAGGCCCTTCAGGCTTGCCTTCTTCATATTTCTCACAGTACATATAATAATAAATATTTTCACCACCACACCACTTCTGAGATCAATAAGGTGTCTCCCCTTCCAACCCCCCAAAAACGTTCCCACCTCACTAAAGGGAATCATGAGGAAATGCGAATACATTGCGTAGCGTCCATTACGGCGCTTCGCACGTGAGAGCCCAGTGCTAGAAAAATAATATTTATTTTTTTTTCTTGTAGCATGTAGCTACACATGCTGCCTTTTTCTGGCACGAGAAACACGGTATGCGTTTCCTGCTCTAGTAGCTAGCGTGCACAGTTAAAAAAAACTATGAAGTGAACAAAACAGAGTTCTCGGCTCGGCGTTGGCGTTACACAGAGGCGTATCGAGCACACATTTTCGGTTGTTCTTAAAAGGCACTTAGTCAGCGAGCGCTCGAGGATGAGGGGCGAGCCGACGAGAGATGGGGTGCTGGGAGGACAGAGAGCAAACAGCGAGATAAGGAGCGGCGAAGTATTGCACCTACCCTCTCCTACACTCTCTCGCACATCATGCTCCAGTTGCGAGGGGCGAGGATAAGCGCGCGTGCCCGCAGCTGTTACCACGGAAGTGGGTGGTGGACGGACTCCGACGGACGCCTGGCATAGCGGGACTAAAAAATGCATTCGCATATAAACGTTTAAGCCTACGCACCTGTAGGCTTCTTTCAGTGACTTGAGAAATGAGTGTGCACGTAGTGCTATGACTACGGCACTACCACTTGCTTTGCTTCAATGAAATGGGCTTTAATAGAATTAAGCATACTCGCTAGAGGTCGGCATAGGCTGACTGGCCTTACGTACCCGGCAACTGTGTTTACAAGCAGAGCTATTTGTGCGGGATAGAGTGACGTATGCAGAGTTTTGTTTTTCCAAGCAAAAATGGGTGGATTAATATAAAAAGAAAATAACAGAAAATCGCGAAAAAAAACAAAACAAGAAAACAAGACACTCATTGTCTCTCATACGATCACTCAAGGAGACTCACTCAAGGAGGCGAAAGTTGTCATATTTGTCTTCTCAGTCGACGTGTCGATGTCCTTACGCTCCCTCCGAAAGCTTTGTGTACCTCACAAGACCTGCGAGCTTTCTGCACTTCATCTTTTTTTGAGCACTGAATGTGCTGATTCTCCCACAAAGCCAAACCTCCGAATGATCTCTGCAGTTAACGCAGTTTTCTACTGCCTCCAAGTGTGTAGGCATTGAACGCTGTCCGCACCTTACCTTCTTAGGCACTGCCTCTGTGAATGGTATATATATATATATATATATATATATATATATATATATATATATATATATTCTACTTATTTCTTTATTTACTTTTGTGTTTACAGTGTATACTGCAGTCCTAAAGGACCATGCAGGCGGGAATTATACAGTTGCAAGTTTGCAAGCACAGGTGAAGCCGAAGGGCACAACAAAAACTCACAGAAGAGTGATAAAAGCAAGTCTATTGGTATATTTAGCAATATTACAAAAACAAAAAGCGGCTTAGCCTAACTAGACAGCAGAATAATACATTTCACAGGAGAGTGACTGATATATAGTAATAAAAAACATCCTCACTCTTCCGTTTTTATTATCCCATAATAGAGCGGAAAACAGATGACCGCTGGCAATTGCAGAAGAACAAAAACAACAGAAATCTCTCCGCGAAATAAACTGCATGTGTTTATACAATATTTGCAATCAATAAAGTAACGCTATGTAAAAATGAATAAAAAATAACGAAATACGAAATAAATAGCAAAAAGAACATATAAAGAGTCACATGAACACTCAGTTGTTTACTGCTTTTCTAGATGGGCAAGCAGCGCACTTTCAAGTGTACAGGGGCGTTCAAAGGCTTGCGGACCAAGGCACCTGACAGCACCATGGCGTAGTGTGGCGGCTCGAGAGAGTGCACTGTGAACGCGCGCCCTTTTTAGGTGTGAGCCTGCTCGTTCCTAACTCTTCAACAGCGCACGCACCAAAACACCAGAAGAGGCGTGACATGACCCTTCTTCTGTCGCAGCGGAAACACCGCACATCGATACCTAGAGGAAAAGAAACAATTTTTACTGTCAGTGCTCGATACGCGCCGTATTCAGCGCTTTAGTTCCAGATGCCTCCCTAAAACTTCGACACAGAACCGCGCGTGAAATTCCAGCTTGCCGATATTCCACGAATAAACTACGTTCATTACTTTCATTATTCAGGTATAATTTGGAAAAGCTGGCACCGCATGCATATTTTTGTGTCGCAGAGCGTCTCAGACTAGGCGCATTCAACGCCTTCATACCAGACGCTCCGCGACTCCGAAGCACTACCACATACCAAGCACCGCCAGTTGAAATTTCGTGTTTTCTTCTCATATAATCGCTTGGCGTTTCCGTGGCGACAGAAGAAGTGACACCTTGCGATCCTTCTGGCATTGAGATGTGCGCGCTGTCGAAGAGGGGGATAAAGTAGGCTGGCAGGTAAGAAAGAGCGCACGTGTGCAATGCGCGCTCTCGGGCTTTGCAGGCAGCCATCAGACATCAGACTGGGCCGCACTGGTATTTGACACGTTCTGCCGTAGTCCACAAAGTTTGTAACGCCCCTGTACTTGCAGACTTTCAAGAAACATTATTTTTAGTGCCGCGAATTCTAATCTTAAGTGGTTCATGGAAACAATTACCTGAAAAGATTAGTGCGTGTGTGGAGAAGGACAACCACAATAAGAAGAAGGCAGGTAGGTTAACCAGGCGCATGTCCAGTTCACTACCCTACGCTGGGGGAATGAGAAAAGGGAGGGTAAAGATTAGAAAGAGAGAGGAAAGAGATGAAAAATAGACAAAAAAAAGATTGTCAGTCAATGGGCTGACATGTATGCAGCGGTGAAACTACACAAAAGTGGAAGGTGTTCACATAGACTTGTAGTTCTCTGAAAGCACAAGACGGCTTTCACTGCCTTTTGAGCCTTCGAAAGACGAGGCCGGTGCTTCTGTAGCGTCTGCATAGACAGTGGCCGATTGTTCAATTGTGGCTATGTGTAAGAAAGCTTCTGTCTTTCAGAGGCAAATCAGGGGCAACGGCATAGCAGATGGTTAATGTTTTCTTCGGTGCCACAGACGTCGAATTCCCACTCGGTCGGCCAATTCAATGAGGGCTGTTTAAGCTTTTGAGAAGGAAAGCCCAAACCAAACGCGACAAAGAAGCGAAGCTTCACGTCAAGATAGTCCGGATGGAGGTCAAAGTTCCAGTCGAGCATTTATTTAGCAGAGTCTGGTATGTCTTATGCTTGGACACGGACTACGTGCCAGGTGACGAAGTTGCTTTGCAGCGTCTGTCCTTGACAAGGAATCGCAAGGCTGTGCTCTTATTGGCGGGATGTGCGAGCCACGTTGTCTGCGGAATCGTTGCCACTAATCCCAATATGACCAGGTCGCCATTGAAAATTGACCTCGTGGCCTCTTTCTGGACGTGGTGAAAAAGCTTGACAACCTCGTACGTTAAGTGTTCGTGGCAACCTCATCGAGGGACTGATTGCATGCTCTGTAAGGCAGCTTTATAGTCAGAAAACACAGCCCATTTACATGGTGTCTGAAATGTGATGTACTCCATGGCGCCGCGCAAAGCCTCAAGTTCTGCTGCCACAGACGTGTGACAGCTGGATTCACAGGGTGATTCCTCTAGCTTGAATCACCACCGCACTGTCATAACTAGACGCTGTGGTTGAACCATCAATGTATATGTGCATGTGGTTTATTGTACATTTTGGGAAAAGATGCAAGCTCAGTTGTTTTAGGGCTGATGACGGCAAAATTTTTTTCTGTTTTCCTGTAATTGTAAGACCTGCTTGCGTAAGGCTCATTAACCACGGAGAATACACCAATATTGATGAGAAAGTAGGTTATGTGTGTGTCGATTTCTCGACCGTGCGCAACGAAATTGCTGAAGAATGCACGCGCATTCACATTAAGTCTATTGTGATAAAGCAAAAATGAAAAGTCAAGTCTTGATATTTTTTCCTCCACTGCTCTAAGGTTAAAATCTTATTTGCAAGCATTAGATATGATGGTGGTTCTGCCGTGGTGGTATAGTGGCTAAGGTACACAGCTGCTGACCCGCAGGTCGCGCGAACGAGTCCCGGCCGCAGCGGCTGCATTTTTATTTGAGGCGAAATTGCTGTAGGCCCGTGTGCTCAGATTTGGGTGCACGTTAAGAACCCCAGGTGGTCTAAATTTCCAGAGCCCTCCACTACGGCGTCTCTCATAATCATATAAAGGTTTTGGGACGTTAAATCCCACATATCAATCAATCAAAATCAACCGTGTGCTCAGATTTGAATGCATGTTAAAGAACCCCAGGTGTTTATATTTCAAAAGCCCTCCAATACAGCGTCTCTCACAGTCATATGCGGTGGTTTCGCGACGTTAAACCGCACATATAAATCAATCAATCAATCAGATATGATGGTGAATATGTTCCTTTGTAATTTGTTAAATATGAAGCATACTGCCCAGCTCGTTACCATCTCGAGCCTATGCATATCTTTTTTTTGTAGTGATGATCCTAAACTACATCCGCGTATTCAAATTAGGCAAAACATAGTTTCTGTAGGCGAGAAGCTTTGCATAGGGAAGTGTTTTGTTTTTTAAGTTTGTGCCCGAGTCAAGTTTTTCTTAGTAGCCGCTGTACAAATGTTTTCGATGTGTGAGGACCATGTGAGCTTTTTGAAATTTGTCAATCCCCAATATTTCTACCCCGTCGCAGACGCTACGGAATAGCTCATATTTATACTCCGTAGCATCTGGGATGGAATAATATTTCTATACCTCTAAAACAGAGGTTGTCTCTTATTACATACGCGTATATCAGTACAGTTTTTTTTCGAATTAAGGGACAATGACGATGTCGTGCACCATTCATAAATTTTCGCTAGGATGGTGCTTAATCAATATTGGTAGTTTTGGCAAGTTATTCGTTTGAAAATGAGTCATCGCAAGCAGCCTAATGGGCACACATCAGGGCACACAGCTGTGGTAAAATTGTTCACATGTATAAGAAAAAGATTTGGTCCCATTACGCTTCCCTCAAGCACAACCGACGTAACTGGCAAGTGCGTGGATGAACACCCACTGGCATCAATAAAGTGAGTACGGTTGGACAAGTGTTTCTTAATTCAATTTATAATAAAAGATGGTCGACCGAACTTGTGAAGTTTGTTTAGGAGTTTGTTGCGGGATACACGGGCAAAAGCTTTGCTGAAATCAGAAAAACAATAAATCAATCTGACCGGCCAAGTCGAGGGTCAAAGCGACCTTATGAATAGTAAGCTCTGTGATTATCCAATGGTTTTTACGAAAGCCATGTTGATGGTAAGATAGCAGTTTATTATTTTCAAGGAATTTCCTACTGCAAAAACCAGCGTCTCCAGCGCGATGTTAGCATGTTTTTTTGACACTGCTACGTGCTGCAAGACTGGTACACACTGGTATTCACTGGAACTTCGCTAGACGCACTAGGAGTAGATAAGTCGCATTATTAGCTGTGCTGGCTTGACCACTATGACGCTTGTGTACATAGGGAAGCGCTGGAAGCACTAGAATATTCATTCGAGTGGGCTGGTGCACATTTAAGCGCACAGCGTTTCCACCAGCACCGCGTTCTAGTTTATGTAGCGTGTGCAGTGGTATGTTTTGGTATTGTTGAACATAAAACGCTTAAATCGACGGCAAGAATAGATGTCACCCTCACAGATCCCGAGCATGCCTCACTATTTCGCATATCGCGCACCATGATCTTGACCTAGAGCCATGATATGGTATGTCACTGCCTTTGTATTGTTTTCTTTTGTAATGAGGAGAAAATTGTGTTAATACATTAAGCAGCCAACGCTGGGGATTTGTGCTTACTAGCACGCTTCATTTTTATAATTCAGGCAGTCTCAATAACAGCGGTAATTCTTGCGGTTCACTTGGGGTGCTGCTATAAAAGCACGTTTCTGCATGTACCCTGCGCGTATGGTGCGAAATATACCAATTTCGCATCAGTAATGTCTTGCTGTACCGATTCCGCAATGCAGTGCTTACAATCCAGGAGCTAGTCAAAAGTCATATAGGAAACAGCAAATCGTTCACACCGCAAAGTTGACGAGACGTACATAAGATCTCTCGACGCTTCAAAAGGTTGCCCACCGGAGGCGAGAAAAACAGCTTTCGTTGGATAGTGCCACACAGAAAAAGCATGTCTGCTAATGCTTGTCTTTCTACTTACTTCAGTTAATTGTTAGAAATGTTTGAAAGTTAAAATGCAGAAACTTGAAGATTGCAACTCATCTGCTTCGAGAGCGGTCTTACCCAGTGCCTTGTTAGCCAGCATTAGGCCTAGAGTGCTGGCCGCGTCGGTGTACATGTTACTGGCCCAACTTCGTTTGAGTAGACACAGTTTTAAAGTCTAAGAATGACTGTAAAGTACAGTTAAGACTGTTCGTACATCATCTGTCAACATACATCGATCTGTCAACCTACATCAATCATTTCTGCTAGTGTGTGGTGCCCGCCGAAGGAGCTATGACGAGCGATGGGTCATGCTTTTAGCAACGCTGGCTGTCACTGAAAGCTGACGGTCGCAGTAGCCGGTACTTCTCTGACTCGTATGTCCGAAAACGCAACTTTCAGATGGTAATTTCGGACGCTTTATAGACCTAAAGCACTGGCATACGGTTTTAGCGGATGGAATCAGTATTTTCTTGGGCGGTTTTTAGTTGTAGGCCCTTAGTCCCTAGTGGCTGCTAATCAACAGACCTCGGAGGTAGTCAGATCTGCAACGCAGCAGAGGGTGCTATGAATCTGTGGGTCTGGACAGGCCACCATTGAAACCTGAACGTGGCAATGTTTAGCGCTAGAACCTTATCTAGTGAGGCAAGTCAAGCTGTAATAATCGAGAAGCTGGAGCGTGTTAAATGGGATGTAAGAGGGCTCAGTGAGGTTAGGCAGACAGATGAGCCATATACAGTGCTACATAATGGGTACGTCATGGGCTATCTTGGCTTGGCTGATAAAAAGAATTGGGAACGAAATTTTTTATCCACAGAAAACTAGCTGACGACACAAAAGAATACTATAGGAATAACTAAAGGTTAGTAGGTATGGTAATTAAACTCAATAGGAGATACAAGATGAAGGTGGTACAGGCTTACGCGCCTACATCCAGCCATGACGACGCGTCAGTTGAAAGCTTCTGTGAAGGTGTGGAATCGGCAATGAGTACGATAAAAACACAGTATACCATAGTGATAAGAGACTTCAATGCCAAGGTAGAGAAGAAGCAGGCTGAAGACCAAGAAGTGGGAGATTACGGCATCGGTACAAGAAACCCCAGAGGAGAGGTATTAATAAACATCACGGATTTCAACAATTTACTGATCTTGAATACCTTCTACCGAAAACGAGGGAACCGTAAGCGTACATGAAGGAGCCATTATGGCGACCTTAAGAACGAAATGGACTTTATACTGAGTGCACACCGAGGCATCATGAAGAATGAGAATGTGGAAGTTCTTGGCAAGGTACGATGCAGTGACTATAGAATGGTACGGTCTCGAATTCGCCTATACTTGAAGAAAGATAGACAGGAAACTGATCCGCAACGAGGCAATCAATGAGCTAGCACTCTGAGGGAAAGTACAGGAATTCAGAGTCTTGCATCAGAACAGGTATTCGGCTCTTATCGACGAAACCAGCCTTAGCGTTGACGCAGTGAATGATAATCTGACGAGTATCATACGGAGTGTGCAGTAGAAGTTGGGGGTATGGTACTTAGGCAAGACACTATTACGGTCTCCCACAAAACGAAGAACCTCATTAAGAAGCGTCAAAGAATGAAAGCCTCAAGTGCAACAGACAGAATAGATTCGGCAGAATTTTCGAAGTTGAATAATAGGCATAAGGTATCCAGTGTAGGATGGTATATCATGGAGAGAATTGAACAGACTATGAAGAACGGAGGAAGCGTCAAATCAGTGAACAGGAAACTTGGGGTTTGGAAAAATCAAATGTGCGCACTAAGCGACAAGGAAGGCAAAATAACTACCAAAATAGATAAGATAGTTAAAATAGTGAAGGAGTTTTCCAGAGATCTGTATAGTAGCCTAGACAACGAAGACGTTACTACAACAACTAGCAGTAACCTAATTGGCACCCACCAGTAATGATAGAAGTAGTCAGAAAAGCCTTGCAGAGCTAGAGGCAAAGCTGCTAGTGAAGATCAAGTAACATAATGTCTGCTGAAAGATAGAGGACAGATTGTGTTAGAAAATCTAGTGACCCTGTTTACGAGCTGTCGCCCGATGCGAATAAAACCAGAACCTTGGAAGAATGCTAACATCATCTTAATACATATGAAAGGAGATGACAATAGCCTAAAGAATTACAGGCTAATCAGCTTGCTCTCCATCGTATACAACATTATAATTCAATCAACCAAAGGAACAAGCAGGATTTTGAACAGGCTACTTAACAATCGACCACATTTATATTATCAATCAGGTAATAGAGAAATGCTCAGAATACAGCCAACTTCTCTACTTAGCCTTCATAGATTACGAGAAGTTGTTTGATTCAGCAGAAATATCAGTAGTCATGCAGACACTGCGGAATCAGAGCATCGACGAAGCTTGTATAAACACCCTGGAAGAAATCTACAGGGGATCAACTGCTACCGTAGTGCATCATAAAGAAAATAACTGAATACCAATCAACAAGGGTGCAAAGCAGGGCTGTACCATCTCCTCAATTCTATTTGCCGCGTGCTTACAGGAGGATTTTAGAGGCCTGGAATGGGCAGTTACGGATAAGAGTTAATGGAGAGTACCTTAGTAATCTGCGCTTCACCCATCAGATTGCAATGCTGAGTAGCTCAGGGGACGAATCGCATCTCATGATTACGGAGTTAGGCAAGGAGAGCAGAAAGTTACGTCCTAAAATTATTAATCTGCAGAAAAATAAACTGTGTAACAACCTTGGAAGAGTACAGCGCCTCGAGATAGGTAACACTGCACTGGAAGTTGTAAAAGACGATGTCTACTTAGGACAGGTAATAACTATAAAGCTGAACTACAAGTTCTAGGTAACTAGAAGAATAAGAATGAGGCGGAGCACATGTGGAAAGCACTCTCAACTTATGACAGGTAGATTGCTACTATCCCTCAAGAGGAAGGTAGATAACAGCTGTGTCTTGCCGGTACTTAGCTACAGAGCAGAGACTTGGAGACTTACAAAGAGAGTTCAGCTTAAACTGAGGACGACGCGGCGAGCAATGGAAAGGATAATCGTAGGTGTAACCTTTAAAAACAAGAATGAGAGAAGTGTGGATCAGGGTACAATCCAGCGTTAGGGATATTGTTGTTGAAATCAAGAAGAGGAAACTAACATGAGTAGGTGTCGTAGCAAGTAGACAGGATAACCGCTCGTCATTAGGAGTAACTAACTGGGTTCCCAGAGAAGGGAAGCCGGTTAGGGAAAGACAGAATGTTGGGTTTGGAGATGAGATTAAGAAGTTTGCGGGTATAAAATGGCAGCAGCAAGCACCGAACACAATTGACTGGCGGAACATGGGAAAAGCATTTGTCCTGCATTGGACGTAGTCAGCATAATGATGATGATGATGATAATGATGATGAAGAAGAAGAAAAAGAAGAAGAAGTAGTAGTAGAAGATGAAGAAGAAGAAGAATATCGTCGCTTCCGCAATAACAGTACCCAATATTCAATCCTGTGCGCACATAAGCATCGAACAAGTCATCGTAAAACCGCTGCACGTGTTGAACAGCAGCAAGAGTAAGAAACAGCTGTTAAAGAGAAAAAAAACTAATTGGTAGCAACAGCTGCCAATCAGTGGTGCTCATACAGTCCTATTTTCATATTTTTCAGAAGTCAAGATGTGAATTCCTCAAAAGAAAACTTTGTGCTCTTGCCAGTATGCCCATGCCATGCAGTGCCCGACAGCAGAGTTTTGGTGTAAAAAAGGCGCAATTGTAATTTGAAAGAAATATCATGTATATGTGCTGTGCGACTTTTAAACATGAAGCCTCACGGCGTGTTCAGTGCATAAACAATCATTTTACTAAAACCGAATACGATCTGGCTTGGCGTAGTAGGTAAAGTACTTGATTGAGAAACAAAAAGTGGCGAGATCAAATAAATCAGACAGATGTTTTTTTAATCGGTCAATACGTCCCATATTTGTGGTTTTATAACATATTTATTTATGGCAAATGCACACCTTCATTTTAACGCTATAAGGCCGTTTTTGCGCTGTGTACTTAGCGCCTCTCAGTAACATGCCACTCCAGTGTCCCTGTTTTCAGCGCGATACTGGGCCTTTTAACTCGACGTGGCACTGAACGCTGTTACCCAGTGCTGCTGGGTTTTGCAAAAGCATTGATTATGATATATACGTGTATGTGCTCAGTTATTTTTCAGTGAATGACGTCAGAGATATTGGGTGGCAATTTTTTGAAGCACTCTCTTTTTTTGTAAACTGCTACTACCCGGGCAACACGCCAATCATGCGGAATGATACCTAGCTTAAAAAGGGGGGTAAGCAACAAGAGGGAAGGCAGGGAGGTTAACCAGGCACATGCCCGGTTTGCTACCCTACGCTGGGGGAATAGGAAGAGGGCATAAAGATGAGAGAGAGAGAGGAAAGAGAAGAGAAAGAAAGAGAGGAAAAAAAAACAAAAAAAGAAGGATTGTCAGTCAATCGGCTGGCGCGTATGCAACGGTGGCACTACACAAAAGAGAAAGGTAGCCACATAGGCTATGTAGTCCTCAAAAAGCACAAGACAACTTTGACTGCTTTTTGAGCCGACGAAAGGCGATGACGGTGTTCCAGTAGCATCTGCACAGAGAGTGGCTGATCGTCCAATTGTCGCAATGCGTCCGAAAGCTTCTGTCTTTCAGAGGCAAATCGAGGGCAATGGCATATCAGATGGTCGATGTCTTCTTTGGTGCAGCAGACGTCACATTCCGCATTGTCGGTGAATCCGATGAGGGTTCTATATGCTTTTGTGCAGGCAACCCCCAAACAAAGGCGACAAAAAAGTGAAGCTTCACGTCGACGAAGTCCAGATGGAGGTCGAAGTTCCAATCGAGGGTTTATTTGGTATAGTCTCGTATGTCTTATGCTTAGGGTGTTCCACTCCTGCAGACTCAGACTACGTGTCAGGTGACGAAGTTGCTTTGCAGCGTCAGTCCTTGACAAATGAATTGGAAGGGTGTGTTCTTCTTGGTGCGATGTGCGAGCCGCGTTGTCTGCGGAATCATTGCCACTGATCCCACAGTGGCCAGGAAGCCACTGAAACTTGACCTCGTGGCCTGTTTCTGTGACGTCGTGAACGAGCTTGACAACTTCGTAAGTTAATTGTTCATGGCAACCTCTTCGAAGGACTGACTGCATGTTCTGTAGGGCTGGTTTTGAGTCGGAAAACACAGCCCATTTACTCGGTCTTTGGGAATCTGTGTACTCTATTGCGCCACGCAAAGCCGCAAGTTCTGCCGCTGTGGACGTAGTGACATGTGACAGTTTGATTCCCAGTAGTGATTCCTCTAGCTGGAATCACCATCGCACCACCACAAGCAGACGCTGTGGTTGAACCATCAGTGTATATGTGCACGTGGTTGTTGTACATTTCGTGCAGATGGCTCAAGCTCAATTGTTTTAGGGCTGATGAAGGCAAATTTGAATTTTTTCTGTATTTCTGGAATTGAAACACGTAGTTGTGGAAGTGTCAGGCACCACGGAGGATACACCAGTTTCTCAGCAGGCGTAAAACCTGACGTAAACGACGCACGATGAGTGCAGATAATTGCACTAAATTTCGTGCGGGGCCTCTCAGTAGCGAGGGTTGCCAAGTGTTGGGAAGGATTCCTAGCATGTTGCCTGAGGTACGTACGCATCGTTTCAATGGTGATGTGCGTCATGATCGAGTAGTCCTGTGCAACGGCAATTGTTTCAGCTGTCGATGTGCCGCGGGGTAAACCAAGGCATATCCTAAGCGCTTGGGCTTGAATATTTTGGATTGTGCAAAGGTTCGTTTTGCACGTGTTAGATATAAGAGGTAGGCTATGCCGCAAGAATCCAGTAAATAATACCTTGTACAGCTGTAACATAGACTCGACAGACATTCCCCAACTTTTCCCAGCAAGAAACATGAATAAGTGACAAATGGCAGTCAGCCGCTTTTCACGTAGTTTACGTGGGGTGTTCAAGACAGGTTTCGGTCGATTACGACTCCCAAGAACCTGTGACTCCAGCTGCATGACACCAATTGCCCGTTAATTGATATGCCGTAAGCGGACATTGGTTTCCTGGTGAAGGCCACGACTGCACACTTCTCACTTGCGATTTCAAGCCCTTGTTTGCGTAAGTGGTACGATGTCACTGATGCTGCCTTCTGAAGTCGAGCGCGAAGTTGAAGTCGAGTCACACCTGATGTCCACACTACAGATGTCATCAGCATAAATGGAAAGTCGTACACTGCTTGGTTGCTCACCAACTAGTTCAATGAGTGTCAGGTTGAACAGCGTCGGGCTTAGCACTCCGCCTTGCGGGACTCCTCGGCTCCAGTAATACTCGGGTGTCGGGCCATTCTCTGTCTGCACGTGAAATGATCTATTCTGTAGGTAGCTCTGAACGCACGTATATATCCTGCCACCGAGTCCCACTCCTTCTAGTGCTCTGAGAATGGCTTCGTGGGTGACATTGTCGTAGGCCCCTTTAACGCCAAGAAATAGAGCAGCAGATAAACGTTTGCAGGCCTTCTGGTGTTCTACATATGTCACCAAGTCAAGTACATTGTCAATTGACGAGCGGCCTTGTCTGAACCCGGACATGGCATCTGAATATATTTCGTAGAACTCTAAGTACCATTCCAGACGCATTAACATCATCCTTTCCATAACTTTTCCCACACAGCTCGCGAGGGCAATCGGGCGGTAAGAGGAAATGTCCAAGGGTGACTTGCCGGCTTCGAGAAGTGGAATCAGGCGACTTGACTTCCATTCCTGTGGAACCATGCCAGTTTGCCAGGAGTCGTTGTACAGCTGCAAGAGTGCCTGCCGAGCTTGATCTCCTAGGTGACACAGAGTGCGGTAAGTAATGCCGTCAGGTCCTGGCGCTGAAGAACGTCTACACAAAGCAAGCGCAGCCTTTAGTTTGTCCATTGAAAAACGAAATCTCCATTCGGGTATCACGTGAGGATACAGAAAAGTCGGGCGTCTTCGTCCCAGTTGAATTTGAGCCGCAAGCAATGCTTCGACAGAAGGAATCTGCGACATCAATCTCTTCGCAGCGTAAGTGTAGTGCCAGAGATTTTAATGGGTAGCGCTGAGTAATGGTTTTACGAAGACCCCGGACAGTTCTCCAGATTAGTGAGAGGTTTTCTGGGATCCAAAGACTCGCAAAAAGATACCCATCGTTGCTTGTCAAATTTGTCCATGTGACGCTGTATTTTCTTTTGTGTGCGTCTGGCCACTCTCAGATCATCAAGTGACCGTCGTGCGTCTATAACGTCGTTCTGCACGACGACGAATCGCTCGGAGTTTCTCGAGATCAATGTCCATATTTGTGCGAGATGAGCTCACCGGAAGCGAACGCGTCGTTGACTGTAGGGCACTCTTTATTGCGTCCCTCTAGGTTGAAAGGTGAGGTGCCAACATAGTCTTCCATGATTAACTTGTATTTTTGCCAATCGGTGCACTTGACGGCTCTGGAGGACTTGCGACTTGGAAAGCCGTCAATCTTCAGGTATGTTGGGATGTGGTCACTACCCCTTGTTTCCAAATCCGAAAACCAGTGCACTCTGCGTGTGAACGAGCGTGAGACGAAAGTGAGGTCCAGGCAGCTGCTATAGGCCGAGCCGCGCAGATAAGTAGGGCTGCCATCATTCACGAGGATAAGTTCACATTCAGAAGCGAAAGACACTAACTGTCTACCTCTAGTGTTGACCCTGGAGCTTCCCCATAAGTAGTGGGGGGCATTGAAGTCACCAGTTATCACCCACGGCTAGATAGTTGAATTCGAAATTCCGCACAAGCGCTCTCGGTCTAGACGACTTGATGGATGTAAGTAGGCTCCGATGATATGAATGCGGTCTTCTTGTTTTTTACTGTTAGGCATACGTACTGGTTTTCTTGGTCAGGGGATACAGGGTGATGAACATAAGTTAAGTCGCGCCGTATGAACACAACGACCTTGTTGCGCTCTCCGTGGGTAGAAGACATAAAGCACTCATATCCAGACAGTCTCATCTGGGCTGACAGGTTCGGTTCACAAATCACAATTATGGAGAACTGGTTCGTGAATATATATTTCCGGAACTCGGACTTGCGCGCTCATAAGTCCTCTGGCATTCCACTGAAGGATAGATGCGTTCTTGACCTCCTCGCGAAAGAATAACATGTTGCGGGTCCATCGTTCTTACCTTAGAGCTGCGAAGCACCGGACTCAAAGTGTCCAGCACTTGGAGTGCGCTCTGTGCTGATACGGTGTTCATGTTGCTTAGGAGCATGCGCATTACGCTCATAAGCGTCTGCAACATGTTGATGAACTGGCGATCCTCAGTTGTCTTTTTCATCATTGGTTCGTGATGACATCGAGGTTGGCGGGGATCGATGCACCTCTGAAACAGGCTGTGTTCGTGGAAGTGATGGGCACTCTTCACGAGGTGAGAGTCTTGACCCTGATTTGTTTTCGGTGTATCCGTCTTCACAGAGCTTGACGATGGGGGGCCAGTTCTTCTTGCTTGAGATGATGGGTCTCTATCGGCAGATGCCACGTTGCGTGATGATCTTCTGTGGTGACGCCGACGTCGCCTGACAGTAGCAGCGGCTTCCCTGTGCGTTGAATTGTCGCGCACCATGCGTTTCAGCACCGCGCGTTCATTTCTCACTCGTGGGCATTCTTTAGACGACGCTTTATGAGCGCCGTGGCAATTGGAGCATTTGAACGCAGTTGCGGGGCAGGTGTCTTCTGAATGAGGTTCGGCACACCGCGGGCACACGACATTGCTGGTACATACTCCTTTGACATGTCCCATCTTGAAGCATCTGAAGCATTGTAGGGGCTTCGGTATGTATGGACGGACCTGATGGCGAACGTGGCCAACTTTGGCGTGTGGGGGAAGACTGTCTCTCTCAAAAACTATCTTCAGGCATCGTGACTGACCAAGCCTTGTGATGTGCTTGATGAGGATGTCGTCTGTAGTTGGCTTTATCAAGATTGAGAAATCGTCAGCGGGAACGGAAATGTTCACGTCATAAATGACGCCAACACTGCCCTTACAGTCAGTGGGAATCACTGATTAAACTGTGATTCTGTCGATTTCCGAGATGTTCTGTAGGATTTGCAGCGCACTACGGTGTAGAATATCAACTGCCAAAATATTCTTCCGTGAGTTGATCCTGACGTCTTTAATTTCATTTGGAGCGAGTCCTTCGAGGTATGCAGAGAGGACTTGCTTGTTAAGCCGCCGTAGGTTGGCTGAAGGGTCCACAGCCATGAAGAGTATAGTGTGGCCAACGCTGCGTGGTAGCCTGCACGGTGGATATACTCGTCGTCGACGATGTTCGTAGCAGTCTTCGTTTTGCATTGAGGCTCATGACGACTGTGTAGTCGTCATCTGATGACTCGAAACCGTCGGAATAGAGCTCTGTTGCCTCGCTGTCTGTGCCACTTGAGGTGGTCCCACGTTTTCCAGCCGCTGCAAGACGTAGCGGTTGTCCACGTCGAAAATCCTGAGAGGCTTCTTCATCCATTCTCGCAAGGAGCGAGCAGCAGCTCCCAGAATTTGCACTGAAACAAATAGAAAATTTGAGACAAGGGTATAAGCTTTCTATGAAAGAGACACTTCGTCGTCGTCCTCTAGCTTTTTTTTAGCTTAAAAAAGGAACGACAAATTGCAGTGAGATGGTAAGAAACAAACTCGGCAAACAGGTGCAAAAAATACTAAAAAAGACATTGAGAATGTTGTGCGGGGCACCTGAAGATGTTTACTTCAGATTGAGTAAAGGAGAAAAGAATTACTCATCAGATATCAAGTTCTCATCAAAATGTGATGGCCCATATTGCCGGGCGCTGCTCATGGTCGGAGCGATTCCTTTATAAAACTGCACTCAACAAGTCAGCTAGGACCACTTGGTTCAGTTATAAGCACATCCACTTCTTTTATTTTGTCTATTTGTTGAGATTTGGATCAGAGAAAAGGCCAAAACTTTTGACGGTATATTTTTTATAAAACTTACCAAAGTAGTCCTACATATTTCGTTTTTGCACTAGACAGCACACTGTTTAATTTTTCCGACAGTGATTCCTTTTTTTACTTTGCTCGTTTGTTCTTGCGCTTGAAATTAGTAATGTTTATTCAACCCAGAAGCTCTGGCGACATACTTTAATCTGCTTCATAGAAACAGAAGTTTCAATGAACTTTTGAACAGTCGCTATAATTGATGTGCGGTTTAACGTCCGAAAACCACCATATGATTATGAGAGGCGCCGTAGTGGAGGACTCCAGAAATTTCAACTACCTGGGTTTTTTTATTGTGTATCCAAATCTGACCACACGGGCTAAAACATTTCCTCCTCCATAGGAAATGCAGTCGCCGCAGCCTGGATTCAATCCTGCGACCTGCGGGTCAGAGCAGTTGACTTATACCTATTCCACAAAGTGACAGCATCATAGTCTTTAAAGTTATCTGCAGGTTCCCAGAACTTGTAAAGAATGAAGTCTTCAATCGCCGTAGTTAAAGTTTTTAGCGGTTTTGCTCTCTGGGCGAGTCTTCACGCACTTATTTATGGTGCAAGAAGAATACTTATGGTTTGTTATAGCATTATCTACACAAAACAAAAATCAGCAATTATTTTACTGACATATATAGGATATGGTATTGCGCCATCTCTTTCTGATTTATAGGTAGTTTCATGAACAACAAAGTCATTTGCCAGCATCATACCTTGTAATGCATTGCCAAGCAAGTGATAGGTATGGGCACAAGCCTAATTGAATAATGGCAGAATAAAATCCCCAGTGATAAATATGTGTTTCGCTAACGTTCGTGAACATGCAATTTGATAAGGACAAGCAAATAGACAGGTGGCAGAGACGCAGATCTGTCGACCGCACATGGTGTAAATGCATGTCCCCAGCAGCTTACCTTTAAAAAAAGACTCATGGATTTCTAGCTGCGGTAGCACTCTAGCTGATAGTGTGGTTTTTTAAGATAGCGGCAATGCCACCTCCCCATAAAGTACGATTGAAGGAAAAAATATGACACGATTCGTCATCCTATGCTTCGTCTGGCACGCCATAATGCTGACATGGTTCCGTTATTATCGTACTATGTGGACAATAATGGACGTCACCTTCTTGCCGTTTGCCCTATCAGCACTTCCTCTACTTTATTATTGCTAGCCAGATGTGCCCAATCCAGCCGTTTACCAGCCTCTCTTCTAGCCCTTTCTTGCTCTAGCCCAGCACCTATCCTTCTCGTGGGCTTTGCGGTCATGTAGAAGAGGGCCCCTCCTGCATGGCTCTCGACGGGAATAATATGAAGTAACTTTTTGTTCACTTGTGTACAAATCCGTGGAACGGCGTCTTGCGTTCCTCGAGATCACAATGTTGGCGGTCACGGTAGCTTTGAAGGTGATTTGGTATTGTGAGATAGCGTGTCGACGTACGTAGCGCTACGCGGGCAACTAATGGGGAAGCACCACTGCAACGGAACTGCGTACGCGACTCAAAGAGCACTGTGATGCAGCGGGGTATTGCTTTTAGCCACAAAAAAAGAACCCGCTAGAACATACCTGACAGGCGGATGATATTGGAGTGGGAAACGTGTCTATCGCCTCTCCGCGGGAAAATGCTCGGAAGCACGTGTGAACGCTGGCAACGCGACCACTTATATACCACCGCATCAATACTACTCTTTTAATTGACGTGGAAAGACGGGCCTCGTTGAGAAGCGCAAGTTTCAACTGGCATTGAAAGAAAGGAGGCGTCAGCCCTAACGTCTTTCTTAGACTGCCAAAGATGCCGTTGCTTATGCCGTGTCGAAGAACTGTAATCTTCACTCATAGATATATTAGTTCCTTTCAGCTTTTTCGCATTCTGTATTATGGTCCCTTTTTTTGTGAAATCTTGAAAATACACAATGACTGGGATATTTTAGCGGCCTTTACCGAGACGGTGAATTCTCGTTTCGAATTTGCCATTTGTCCCCAACTTTCTGCCAGAAAGACTTGAAATCACCTTTTCTGTTAGTATTTGTTCATCCTCTCTGCTTTAAACTGCCATAAAATACCACGTTAGATCTTCGGCTACGGTCTTCAAAGTGAATAATTTTTTCAGCCAGTTGACCTAGCTTTTGCTTAAGTCAGACGGTTTTATTCTGAAGAGTGTCAATTTCCGAAGTGTTGTCACGGATGTCTGCCATCATTTTTAAAACTCCTCCAGCGATTGCTGAGGGCACTTACTGCGGTTTCAGTAACTATTATGCTATTCCTTATATAGGAGAGCTCTACAAGTATATTGAATTGACCACTTTGAAGTTTCTTGAACATTTCCTCGAATTTAGGTCTAGGATTTTCGTCAACGTCGCCACATAAAACTAGTTTACATGCACACAAGCAACTTCAGAACACATTTCCGTGGGCACAGCACAATTATTAACGTGCACTCATAACTTTGTACTGTGAATAAATTCGAACAAATCTGGACAAAAGACAGCGTAAATTTTGTTAGCAGCATAGTTCGTGCAACTTCGCCGTGCCCACTGCCGAAGAACTAATGCAGGCTTTCTTTCATAAGCAGATCTTGTGACGTCGTTGATGAAGGGAAAGGCAAGTGAGTGCTGTTGATTCTGCACAGAAAGTTCACCTCTGGTGCCAAAAGACAGCACTGATTGTCGAAGCCATCCACGCTGTCATCCATGTTGAGCTCTCAGCATGTGCCGCAAGTCGAAGATGCAACGGCACATAGGAGCAGAAAAGCCTGGACAAAAAACAGCGTCGATTTTGTTAGCAGCATAACTCGTGCCACTTCGCTATGATCACTACGTTCGATGAAGTGAAGCTGTCACGTGATGACGTCATGATAACTTCATAAGGTGGCGTGATCACGTAATGCTCGTTTCTCGCATCATCGTGTTTAAGTCACCGACGGTAAGTCTTTGTTTTGATGAAGCATCTAAGGCTTTTGCCTTAAAGAGTGGCATCGAGAAAAAATGCAATTAGGCAAAAAAATTGAAGAAGGTTTTCATGCAACCGAAATTTCGGTAAACACAACCTAGTGGCTCCGTAAGCATTCTTCACACGATGTGCCAGCTTTGATCATTTTTGTTTATTTCTAGATGTAATGGCGAAGTGAGAACCGACCTCAACATCGCATATGTTTAGTGTCAGCCCTGCAGAGGGAAATGATCCGCAGCCACTATTTCAAGGGACGAAGAGTTCGAGACCCCACCCAGGTAATCGATTGCACCGCGGGTTCAAAATTTAAAGAGCGAAGCACGCTTGAATATCCAAGTAAACACGAGCGTGAGGTTGTTCCAGCTTTTCCTAATCGAAACTGTAACAAGTATGCCTCTCTTCTGTTACTTGCCTCTCTGCCTCTCTTGTTACTTGCTTTTCTGCTGTTACTAGATAGATTGAGAGATAGATAAACAGATAAGCTCAAAGTCACCAACGTTCGCTAAGGAATGCTTCGCATTTAATAACGCCTGCGACCAGCGTACCTTTGCGGGCCTGATTTATGTACACCCTAATTTGTCTGCACTCCCGGGTGCTGCGTAATTTGTCTGCACTCTCGGGCGCTACACCTACAATAATACCGTTTTTGAGGCAATACAAGCTTTGCTTCATAATTTACTTTCAAACAGCAGATACATGCGGTCTTTGCTAGTTTTGCAAGTGTACTAATTTGTTTTTCCTGATGACGCGGATAAAATGATCTGTAGCTGCTTCTCTCTTTTATCAAAGCAGGGCCAAACATCAGTGACCCGAAAAAGTTCCCACATTAAACTCGTAGGGCGTGCGAGGGAAACGCTTCGTTTTTATTCGGTGAACGGTGATACTTTATCATTCCCCTAATAAGATGGCCTGCACAACCGCCATCTTGCCAGAGGAACGGCTTCACTTCTGCGCAATCGTTTCCACTCCAGCGATTTTTTAAATCCTTTTTGCGCTGGACACAGTGACGCTATGCTAGCAAAACATGAGTGCCGACGAAGGGCGCTACTGACGTGACCGGCGTCTATTGGCGCCCCCAAAGTTGCCACTCTTGTGATGATTGATATGTGGGTTTTAACGTCCCAAAACCACTACATGATTATGACAGATGCTGTAGTGGAGGGCTCCGGAAATTCAGACCACCTGGGTTTGTTTACCGTGCACCCAAATCTGAGCACACGGGCCTACAACATTTCCGCCTCCATCGGAAATGCAGCCGCCGCAGCTGGGACTCGAACTCGCGCCCTGCGGGTCAGCAGCCGAGTACCTTAGCGACTAGACCACCGTGGCGGTGTTGCCAGTGTTGTAAAGCACGGGACAATTCTGGTCAAATGTGCCGATTTTCGCGGTATAGAAAAAGTTCTCCGTGGAGTGGATCTTGCAACGGAGCTGCTCCATCTCTGTAAATGAAACATACAGTGAGCATTCTTAATCCGCCAGTGGAATAGACTTGCCCCGCATCGAGCAGAATAAAAGATTAGCGGAAGTGCTCCGAATCTGCCAAGGAATGACAGCATTAGTCTTTTGTGCCGCCACGTTCAAATGCACTTAGTGCACCAATGTTCACTGAGCGCTGGCGCTGAGAGCGGTATTTGTGCCGAGCAGCGTATTTACGTCGCGTTGTGACGCAGTTGTGTATGACTGCATCGAAAGCAGATTTCAAGCTAAATAAATTGATGAACTAAAGCTAAATTACTTCATACTTATGGTATCAGGTTTCCTAAAACGCGAAAAGCTAAACTATTGCTCGAGGAAAGTCTTCTAACCACATTCAAGTAATGCTTGTTCTAATACGTGTTATTGTCAAGTCGTGAACTTGAGCGTGCGGGCTGGCCACGTTAGTCATTCTATGACGAACGTGGCCAGCCCGCACGCTCAAGTTCAAATAATTAATGCAGGGTATAATCAATGTCGTTTTCTAAACTTATTGCAATTTTGTTACCTTTTATTGCAGAGTGGCTATTGCCTCACTGGAATATGACAGACAGATAAAAGCTATGATTGTGTTTTGAAGCGCAAGATGCGGTCAATTGTCGGATTTCTCTTGGTAGACGCTTCGTTTTAAGACAAGGCAATCGAGGTAGTCTCTTTCAGATATTTGATCGGCGCTGAATTGGCCGATCATAAACGTGACTGAAAGATAGCCCGTGGTTATACTTTATACATTATATGGCACAAAAACTCCTTTACATAATTGAAGCATGCTATTTAGCTGCAGTTTTGCTGTGGTTCAGCTTATGTACGTGTTCATGCTTTGGCGATATAATAACGTTAAAACAGTAACTCCCCCCAATAAGGAAGGTTCTCTGCGGTTTTATGTGCTAGTATCCTGCTTCCAAAATACTACGCTCAACTCTACCAATTTTATATTTGACACCATAAAAATGACTGATTTGTGCCCTCATTAATGAGGGAAAAACGTGTTTAGGGGTGAAGCACCTTATAGCGGCACTTGTTCGTTTCTCGTAGCCATTGTAGTAGTCGTAGTGTGTAACCAGTCTTACATTTTGACCTCCAAAGTGGTACTGGTGAGAGATTTGTTCTTTGCGTTGTTGAACAATAAAAAATTCGCAGCGTGCGCATTACCTAAAAGCTAAATTCTCCTGTCTCTAATTCACCCTTAGCAGCCATTGGCATGTACATTGAGCACTATCTGACAAGAAAGGGTTGCTACGTTGTACTCGCTGGGCATAACCTCCTTGGTTTTAGAAAGGTTTAGCGAGCGTTGGGTCGCAGTGCCATGAATACAGTGAACTCTTATATACAATGAACTCGAGGTGGTTAAATGTGGGAAGTAGATACGAAGCTCAAGCCGTAATAAAGTGTGTGTGTGCTACCTCTCGTTTAGTCCTTGGAATGTCTGCTGTATTGCCGTGCATATGCGGAATATATGATGAAAAGATGTGAAATGGTGGTTGTTGGAGTGTTGAATAGATGGACTAACGGACACACAGACAGATACATGCACGGACTCATGGATAGCTGCACCGTCGGATGGACACGGGGATGGACGCAGGAGCGCATGCATGAACGAACGCAGGGACGCACGGACAGATGGACGTGCCGACGCACGAACAGACGCACGGACGGACGGGCGAATGGACTCACGGATGGTCACACAGACGATGCATGGACGGATGGAAGCAAGAACGAATTTACGGATGGATGCTTCGCCCCACTCTCATCATTCACTCTGTAGATATGCTGTCATTTTTTATCTACACTTTTTACCGCGAATACTCAAAACTAGAGCCTGAAATATGTATTTATTCGCTCTCGCCAGCACGCTAACGAAATCTGTCGATATCTTAGCCTTCGACGTCTCCTACTATTGCTTGATTGAAGGACGAAAAATAGTGCCGTGGCCCTCGCTTTATCGAGAGAGCAATGAATATATACTGAACGTTCGTCTCCAGATGGAATAAGGTTTTTCTTGTTTGAGAGAATTGTTCCTCCCCTTTAAATGCGGGATGGCTCAGGGAAGAATAGCGTTTCGCTCGGCCAGTGAGATGGCGTCTAATTAGGAAGAGATGAACGCTGCAAAGAAGTTCTCACAAGCAGAGTACACGTGAGGCTTGTTATATTTACTTCTCGAAGAATCACCACATGCAGTAACGTTATCCAAGCTTTGACGGGTAAGTGATTTAGTGATTTGCCTCCAAAATGTACATTCGATCGCAGGAGAACAATGCCAGATCAGTAGTTCATAGCTTCAATAAGTATATGCACGGAGGGATCAAAGAAATTTATATTTAACCAATGGGTCATGCCAGTGTCCCAGAGCGAAGTGGGCCAATCCGACGTTGGGAACGAAGAACCTACCTAGTCACTCACTCCTTCAACTTGTTGGATGCCTTCTCAGGGCAATGACGCATCCTAACATAAAAGTGTAACAACAAAAGTTTATTCAGCTATAGCAGCAGAATCGAGGTAATCATTCTTACGCTACGCTGATCAGAGGTACCGGAGCAAAATGACGCGCTTCCAAGCTTGGCAGCGTAGTTTTGTAGCTGCTGCCGGTGACGTAGACCTCAGGTAACTATCCGGTGGCACTGAGACTTATGCTACTTGAATGCACGGAAATCCAGTATTCTACCACATATGCACGCAAGGCTTCGCATACTTTTAAATACTAAAGCGTTAGGAAAAGCGGACATCCACAGCATTGACCGAAAGAATTCAGCAAATAAATGTTTGGGTCCCACAGGAATCGCACTCCAGCTTTCCGCGTAGCAATCAAGCATTACACCATAGATCCAGGCAACGTTACGGAGCTACTTTGAAATAGACCATGATTATTGATAGATCTGGTTACTGATAAGATCAGAACCTATTGCGCATTGCATTCGCAAGCTGCTAAGCACTGACTCCAATCCCGAATTGTAAAGGGGGACCTATTTGATAGCATGATAAAAGGTGGCTTGACAACTATGGTATCTTATGAGCTTCAGAACGGAATGTAATCCGAGAAATATTCTGCCAATACTGCGAGAGTTTTCCCAGGTTTCAGTGCGGGAGCTTCAAAAGGTCGGTCGAGGGGGGGGGGGGTTACTTCCAGCAAACTTCCCAATGATTCTTCACACTAGAGTTGTTAGGGTGAATTCTGGTAAGCTCACGCAAAATGCAGCCCATTGTTGTTGTCGTATTCTTTTAGTGTACCGACGAATCACAGCGTTTATTCTTTCAGTGATGTTTTCAATTCTGGTTTACCTCATTTCCTCACTAAACTACACTCTGCTGTCCTACGGGCAGCACAAATGTTGTGTAGAATTAGGACAGAAGAAGGAAAATGCAACGGCGATTTCATTGATTTACTGGCTACTTTCTTCCTGCATAGTACTTCAGCAAATATGTCTGTGGAAGATTCATCCAGAGCTTCTCGATAGGTGTTCGACCATGTGGCGAAACCTTACATGCATTCAATTCCTCGATATGCATTAAGGGCCGTATGTATGGGGAAATGAACGCTGCCCATTCGGTCTAATGCTGTGGTCAGCCAAACCATGAGACCTACTGAGTGTATTACGAGGTCTATGACAATGCTAGAATTTGGGGCCTGAAAAATGTTGGCATTTTGTCCTTCACCCCGCACAATATTTCCTTATCCATAGTTTCAACCATTTTTCGTCTTCGTCTGTCGGTCAGCTTGTCACCCCACAAAGAATGGTGAACATAGACGTGTCCACAAAGTATCCAAGGCGGAGGGCAATGGCTGCAGAGACCCTCGTTACCGAGATTTGACGAGAACATTTTTTCCTATAGCAAGCATATGAACACTCTCCGATGAATTTTGCTGCCGTCATCTGCATTGGCAACCGCCGTACTTCGCCGTATATGTATACGTATCTATATATACAAGAGTGCAAGAAAGAAGAATTATCGAGTAAAAGACTCCGGCGCGTGGAATCGAATATCTGACTTCTTACTTGTGAGTGCGTGGCATTAGCTGCTCAACCACGAAGGAGCACCTTGTTCAACGTTAAAACGGCAAGCTACTTATGCATACCACTTACGGCTGGTGATGGTGCTCTCGGGAGAACTATCATGTTTCCGCATTATCAGAGAGATTGCGCAATGAGGCCTTGTCGCCGCATCGGCATGACGCAGCGACCCGTGCTGATGCGTTCATCTCCCACGCGTACTTTGCCTCGCAAAATGGGTTGGGTAGACGCTCACGCGTGCGTGCGCTCATCTCGTTGCGGAAAAAAGAGAAACAACTGTATTGATGACATAGCAAGGTTGGTAAACTTAATTTACTGGTGGTTCGAAGGGTGGTGGCCAAAAGCTTGCCACGACCGTTTCGGCCCAGGTAATTACTTCTGCCTAAAGATGGCAGCCAGCTGACGACAGGAGTGACTCCCACGCCTCCAAGAAGGAAGGTGGCAGTATTGTTCTTGGTGGGGGTTATCTTCACATTCCCAAAGAGTGTGGTTTTGGGTAGTTTCACGCAGCTGTAATGTCGGCAGTTTGTTGTAATCTCTTCGGGATAAATTTTAAACAGCCAATGAGGGCTGGGCAAAGAATCTGTTTGGATTTGCCTCCAGATCGTTGCCTGTTCTCTTGACATATCTGCCTGCGGGGCCGCGTATGCCTTGCGGTTCTCTCGGTAATACGCTGTAGTTTTCTTATACGTGGTGATCCCTTTCTGCGGGAAGTTCAGGGTGGAGGGGTCCACATCCCGGTTGATTAAACCTCGAGCTACGCGGTGGGCCGCCTCATTACCTGGATTTCCCGCGTGAGCAGGCATCCAATAAGTTGTATTTTATTGTCTCGGTCCTTATTTCTGATAATGTTGGCCGCGATTGGCCCAACACAGCCCATCGTAAAATTATTGAGCGCTCTTTTCGAATCACTCAGGAAAGAATTGGTAGCCGGAATTGAGGTGGCCAGCGCGATTGCGGCTTTTTCTGCCTCTAATGCTGAGGCTGTTTTTACGGTGGCTGCAGTAATAAGTTCCCCTTTGCTAGTCACTGCGCATATGGTGTAACGGTCCCTCGCTTGTCAAGCGGCGTCAACATACAGAACGTTTGGGTGATCCTGAAATTGTTTTACAAGATTTTCTGCTCTTGCCCTTCGTTTCTCGTCACGTAGTCCTGCCAGCATTTTTTTGGGCAGGGGTTTACTTAAAACGTCTGCGCGAGTTGCCACCAGCGGGAAAACCTTGTTGTTGAGCATGTAACTAGTGCGTCGTCTAGATGGTTAAATACGTGCAAGCCTGCTTTGGTTCGTTAGAGCCTTTCTTCTTGGGCTGGTAAATGCCCTTCTATCAGTTCTTCCACTGTGTTGTGGATACCAAGGCGCAGCAGTGATTTCGTGCTTGCGTATCTGGGGAATCCTACGACACGTTTATATGTTTGTCTAATTAGGAAGTCATGTTTTTCCACATTCTTCTTTCTGAGCTGGTAGTAGGGAAACGAGTAGGTGACTCGATTGATTGCAAAGGCGTGCATCAACTTGCATAGGTCGGATTCCTTCATTCCCTGATTTTTCGTTGCCACTCTCCGTAGAAGCCTAGTCGTTTGCTGTACGGATGCCTGTAAGTAGTTGATAGCTTCTGTGTTATAAGTGTTATGCTGGATGAGCATTCCTAAAACCCTGACTGTGCAAACAGTGGGGACAACGTTCCCATTTACTACGACATCGATTGTGGATAGCACTCCACTGTAGGGGTCATCCTTCTTGTTTTTTTGTTCTGATTACTAAGAGCTCCACTTTGTTGGGAGAACAACTAAGGCCCACTTTCTTTGCGTACTTTTGTACGGTGTCGGCAGCTGTTTGCAACGCATCGCAGATTTGCCCATCTGAGCCTGCGCAGATCCATATGGTAGTGTCATCAGCTGACGCAAGAGAACGGGCAGGCCACTCATCGTAGTGTTAAAGATGAATGGTGATAACACGCCTTCTTGAGGAGTGCTCCATGTTCCGAGGGTGATTTTGTCGCTTTTGACGCCGCCAATGCTCAGTTCAGCCGTGCGTTCATGCAGAAAAATTCTGATGTACTTGTAAGTGCGACTGCCGACGTTCATTTGGGCCAAGTTGTCAAGTACAGCAACATGAAACACATTATCAAATGCTTTAGTGTTATTCAGGCCCAAGATGGTGCTGGTAGCCGCTGTGTGTTAAGGATTTCACAAGCCTTGGGCTTTCACCGGAACAAGCCTGTTGTAGTTACTGGGCACACAAAGGTCACTGCATTCGCTGTTCACTCTTTCTTTGTGAAGAGGGCGTGCTTTTCAGACACATTGCATTAACTACTAAGACACTCAATCTCGTTGATAAGTGCCTGTGAGTATCTTTCGTGCGTCTTTTGTGCGTGAGCAAAGACGCTCACGTTTCAATCTGCTTGGCATTCTTCGCGTGACATTAAGATTTGTTGCTACCGCATCGATTTTTGCACCTTTGCGGCAAAGCTGTGACATGTAACGAGGACTGGAGTAGTTTGAGAGTGCACTTATACTTCTTCCGCCGAGTTTTACTTGACCTACGACTATTTCTACAGCAGAGGAACAAATTTTTGCAACTGGGAGAACAAAAGCAATGTGTCGTATTTCCCGTTTAATAAGGGAGGCATTACTTTCAGAAGGGAACGAAGTGATATGCTGTTAACGTGAAAGCGTCCCTGAAATTGATTAGGCCTTTGCAAGACTGGCCTTCGAAAGAGAAAGTACGGGCACAGGGGTTTCACTTAAGAATAACGTAAGGTCAGAAAAAAATGTGTGTGGAGACCAGGACAGTTTCAAAGCATTAAAACAGGCACTTTGGGGTGAGAAGAGTAATTTGGGAACATTGCCGCTGCCATGTTGCAGCGCAGTTCAGGAAGGTTAAGCGCACATAATCACTGACGCCATAACCAGTACAGCCTCCTTTGGGTCTTTTTCTGAGCTTGCTGGCATGTTGGCAATGTGCGAACTCAAGGCATGAAGAGCAGAACATGCTAGATTTTCTCCTATGATTGATGGGAATCATTTTCCACTGCTCTACGAGACAATGTTGGAGTGTAGAGACGATTACCTGTCTTTGTCGTTAGATTCTCAGTCATGGTAGCTTCGGTCAGTGGCCTCATTCAGGAAGTTTTTTCAAACAGGGTTGCATGCCCCTGCGTTCCTGGTTGGCTTCTATCAGGAATCTCTTTCCTGCTTCTCGTAACAATAGACATATTGACATTTTTTAGCATAAGTGTTTTAAGCACATTTCATTACTTCATTCGAGCAATGTCCCTTGTTGTCAAATCGAGGACCATCATATCTTTACTTATTTGACACTACCTTCTTGGATGAATCCAGCCGTATCACGGGCACTGTGATAAATCACTTTGTCATCTCGAACGCTGAAGACCTGGAAGGGCACATACTATAACTTTCTGGATGGCCACCGCTGCACTTCGCACACAAAAACTTCTCTTTCAGTTCCCATATTATGAAAATACGAGGTCTCCACAATGCTTGCATTGTTCCTTCTCGGTGCAGAGCTTCATGATATGTCCGGAACATTGGCACGTAAAACATCTCAGTGATACCTCAACGTAATAAGGGACGTTATGTCGCATGAAGCCGAGATGAGAGAAACTAAGAACCACGAGTCTGTGTTTCTCATCTCCCACGTAGAGTTTGTTTATACTCGACGCGCTGTACTCCTCGCCCTAAACACACCCTGTGGTCTCAGGAAAGTCATAAACTCTTCGTCTGAGTACCATCTTGGCGCCCCCCTGATGATGCATGTATGCTTAAGTAGGCATTCAGTACTCGCATACTGACAGGTACCTTGCCGATGATCTTTCACTGAAAGAGTATGCTGGCATGTGTTTCGGTTTCCGGATCTGAAAGTAATGCTCCTTGCGCTGTAATTGGCTCTTTATTTGGGCTGATCTTAACAATTGTTCAATGACGGAATACAGAATCATTAGATTCACTGGCCCGAGGTTGCAGCCGCCTTGAAATGCTGCAAGTAGAAGTGGAATTGACAGTGTCCCGTCTTTGCGGTGACGCACAACATTGAAATCTTCGTCGTTCACGTGTTACATATCTGCCACCGCTTCGTCCCTGATGGCAGTCGACTCATCGTCAGACACCTGTATTTTTTGAGACAGTGCATCTAAGTTTCAGAATTTAATACAGAATTCAAATTTCTCAAGAGACGAAGCTAAAGAGGTCAGTAGGGAAGGTGTAACCGATATTAAGAAACTGAACACATTTTTATTCTCAGGTTTGTAGGGGAACAAAACTGAGCTCAAAGCAGCTTCAACAGCTTTATAGTATGAAAACACTTCAATTACTTCACATTTTACACCTTGCGACAGAAGAGCACGCAGTCGCACAATGAACTAAAGCTTCGGCGAACTATTTTTCTTCCGATCTTCCGAAAGTGCATAACGCTGGTCTATTGGAATAGAGACGCCCCCGAAAACAGAGCACTCTTTGTGCAGGGATGTCATAGCACTTAGAAAGGTACATGAGCCGTTTGCTGATGGCTGCTGAAATGGTGCGTGGGTCTGTGCTCGCAACCAATCCTTTATATTCAAATCCACAGTCAAGCCATGTGGCCTCCTACCTCAGCTTTTCTTCATACCCTTTTGTCCAGAAAAAGACAGGCAGCTCATTCTTTCTGGTTGAGGAACAATCGACGGTGGGCATCATACTAGGAGTGATGTTATTACATGCGCCCTCCATGCATGGTTATAATCAATTTCTTTCTTTTATCCAAGTTTCAGCAACATTCCCCACTCACGCTCGCTAGATTTTACTTAGGGAACAACATACAATGCGCGTTCGAAAGTTGTCATTTTGGGCTTCATACGGAACATGATGGTGCCGATGAAAGCCTGTACAGAGTGTTCATATAATATTTCCCGCAATCAAAGTTATGTAAAACCGTCAAAGCGGGCTGACCTTTTTTCTGGAGAGCTGCGTTTTCTTCGATGTAAAGAATTCGTTCGTTGGGAGAATGATATAAACTGGCGCCCCTTACTTTAGCTTTGGTTTCCACTTTTCTGCACTACATTCCAATCGTAAATTGCTTACAAACTTTATATATTTGAGACTTATGCTTTTATAAAGCACGTGCGCAACATGTGCGCTAGACTTTGAGCATATAAGGACTGCGAGCTTGTTGGTGACACTCTGTTATTTCCGTTTGCTCATTTGGAAACTCGCAAAATGTATCGAATTCACAGGTTCATTCCACGCGATAATCATGCGAGATGAGGACGCGTGGGCGGCGAATGCTTGGCGATTGGTGGTTGAATACAACTCACAAGTTATACTTTCCGTATATAGACCTTTCGAAAGTACGTGTCCTGATTACGTCACCTCAAGCATCGTTCCGGCGTCCCGAAGGGAGCCAGCGAAACAAGGAACTCTTCGCAAAAATGACACGCTTGATTGTGTATCTTCAGCAACAGAAATGATTTTAATTAGCCATACAGTTATCACGATACTTGTATAAACAGAAGGAGGTCTCATAGTCATAGAGTGAACTGGGATCTCCTGCAGTAGTGAACATACGAAAAAAATCAATTGAGGCAGCACGGGGAAATCAATTGATGAAGCCTGCAATAAAAATAAGGTAAATAGCAATATTTCAGCAGTAACGTCAAAGGTCTATAATCATGTCTATGTGTGAGGAATAGATGTCCCCCGCAGGGTTCAATTCTAGGGTCATTCTTGTTCAAAGCTTTCAATAATGATCTATCTATAACATGGGAAGATTGTATACTCTACGCAGACGGCACCATCATAAGTTATAACACCAAAAACTGAAAATACCTTACACCACAGAGCCACAACAGCCTTAGAAAGTCATTATCTTGGCTTCAAGCAAACAAACTACTCGACAAGAACTCTAAAAGTAGTTATAATATCTTTGCCTCACAAAACACTAACTTAGGAAATCACCTAGAAATGAATAACACTGTACGAGGTAAGGTTAGTGATACACCATTTTTTTTGGTGCACATAAACCTAGATGCGCAAGTTTTGTGGCATACTCATGTGCACGAGACAGCACTTGAATTGTACAGAAAAATATCTATCCTTTACAGGCTATGCTACGCTTTCCTATTAAGAACGATGTTAAATTATACAATTCATTCGAAATTTGACACATCACATATGCTTCGGTAGTATATGGAGTAAAACACCCGACTACACGGAAATTCCTCATAGCAGCACAGAACACAGCCGTACGTGCAGTTCTTTGCATACCAAAAATAGACACAACTTTGCATGAGTATGAACTACTAAACATATAAGTTATCACAGTTTGTATAAACTACCGTATACAACTACTTGCCTACAATCTTCTGCATAACGTTGTTGAATGCCCGTTAGTAACACTAACATACTGAACGCCCACATATTATTTAGGTTCCACTTCAACTACACCATTAGGCATACCTCGCAACATGACTGATTACAGATCACACTCGTTTTGTTATATTGCAGCAAAACTCTGGAACGCATACCTTGTGCCATCACAACATCCACATCATTTCGTCTGTATAAACGATTTCTTTGTGCTCTTTAAAAACATAAAGCTGGTACATACTAACTCACCAATATCATTCAATTTGTTTTATTATTATGTATGTTTTGAATTGCTATGTAACTACTGTATGTCTTTATTGTAATTTATTGCACTTGAATCTACACAATACTTTCTCTATAGTTCTGTAAGCTGTTACTTTTGAAAAACGAACCTCTGAAACTACCCTTCAATTGGATCTAGGGTCCTACCTGTATATAAACAGCCAGCAATTTTATGTATTTTATATGCAATAAAGCGACTGATGTTTGATTGAATGATTGATTGTTTTATTGAAACAGATGTACGGAGAACAAGCAGCGAAAGATATCACAAGCAAAAAAAAAGTTCTACTTCAAAAAAATTAACAGAATACAGGAAGAAGACTGAAAGAGGGCAGCTAGACTACTTACGGTAACTGTAATCTCCTAAACAGCTTTCAGATAATTACTTGGTGAAAAATATTATTGTGGCAGATCCCCCGTGCAGCGAGGATTGAAGATATGAGAAGCACGAATCAGGAAGCTTGATATAACATGTCGTACATAACTTCAATATTATGAATATGAAGCTGGTAGTTGGCATTTGTGCTCGTTGTTCTGCCGTATCATCATCATGGGCAGCAGCAGCCCGATTACGTCCACTACCGGACACAGGCCTTTCAAATGTTGTGCCAGTAAACTCTGTCCTGTGCTTGCTGCTGCAAATTTATACCCGCAAACTTGTTAATCTCATCTGCCCACCGAACCTTCTGTCTCCCCCTCACCCGATTGCCTTGTCTGGGAATCCAGTTGCCCTTAATGACCAGCGGTTATACTGTCTACGCGCTACAAGCCCAGTCCGTGTCCATTTCCTCTTCTTGATTTCAACTATAATATCCTTAACCCCGGTTTGTTCCTCAATCCACTCTGCTCTCTGCTTGTCTCTTAAGGTTGCACCTACCATTTTCTTTTGAGTTGTTCGCTGCGTCGTGCACAATTTAAGCTGAATTCCCTAGTCTCCACGTTTACGCTCCGCAGCTAATTACCGTCAAGATGCAGCTCTTATATACCTTTCTCTAGTGGGATAGTGGCAATATGCCTGTCTTGATATGAGAGTGCTTGCCGAATGTACTCCACCCCATTCTTATTCTGTCCTAAGTACACATAGCTTTGTACAACTTTAAGTGCACCTATCTCGAAGTGCTGCTCTCTTCCGAGGTTGTTGTACATTACTTTCGTTTTCTGAAGAATAATTGTAAGACCTACCTTCTTGCTCTTCTTGTCTAACTCCGTAAACATAAGTGGCAATTCGTCCCCTGAGTTACTCAGCAATGCAGTCTCATAGGCCATACACAGGTTACTAAGATTCTCTTTATTCATACCACGTAATACCGATTTCGGTGTACTTGAACCTAACGAAATGGCCAAGAGTGCGCTATGATTGCAGCTTGTAGTCATAGTTTGCATAACTCGCATGCCATGACTCATGAGTATTATGTTTGTACATTTCATTTGCCTTCGTCGTCTATTCACGTCACGCAACACCAATTACGTAAATATGAAGCTAGCGAAAAGGTTGCGAGCGTGCTATGAGTGTAGCATGTATAGCCATGTTTTACATGGCACGCATGTTATCATTATCATGTGTGAACATGTCATTTACGTTCGACGTGTATTTATGTCATGTGTAGTGAAGAGGAATGCCCACTACCCAAGCGACATCGACACGTTCGCGCGAGGCACGAGCTAAGACTGCCTGGTTGCTGCTGCGACGCTGCCCGTATACTCGGCCTGCTCTTGCTGCTTCGGTACCGACGCAGCTACCGCTGTTTACCTTGCATTTACATTATATTTTGGTGGAGGCTGCTGCGGTTTACCCCGACCCTGGAATTGCGTAGCCGAAAGCTGCCATCCGTCATGCCTGACGACGCTGTCTTCACTCTCCCCCCGGGTTTCGCCACCCAGGGACTGTCCCGGTGCCCAGCTCCCGCGTCAACCCGACATCTTCAGCGGCACAGACGAGAAAGACGTTGAGCATTGGCTGGAATCCTACGAATGAGCCAGCGCTACCAACAAATGGGATAATGCCATGAAACTGGGTGCCGTGATGTTTTATTGAACGTATGTCGCCAAGCGGTGGTACAGAAACCACGAGACGGACATTCCTACGTGGACGACCTTCAAGACCTGCATCACAGCTGTTTTTGGACGCCCTGGGGTGCGCAAACTTCGCGCAGAACAACGCCTACGAAGCCAGTCCCAACAAACTGGTGAAACATTCACCAGCTACATCGAGGACATCCTCGACCTCTGCCGGCGTGTTGACCCGACGATGCTGGAAACTGACAAAGTATGACACATTATGAAAGGCATTTCCGAAGACGCCTTTCAAATGCTCCTTTCGCAAAACCCGGCCAGTCTCGGAGCTCATCGATCTGTGTCAGAGTTTTGACGAACTCCGACGACAGCGTCTTCTCACGCGACACCCTAACGTCCAGGATGACACCCTCTCAAGCTTGACAACCACCTCTGACCATCACTCGCTGCTATTGCAGATCAAGAGGTTTGTTCGCGCTGAGGTCACTCGTCAGCTGTCGCTGCTATCAACAGCCGGCCAACCACCATCACATCTGCCAGCGAACATCCGTGAGGTCATCCAGGAGCAAGTTTGCGCTGCTCTGCCACCTGCCCGTGACACTTCGCCGTTGTCGACCCCTGTGGCCTTTGCCGAGGTGAATGCACCTCTAAGTTATGCTGAGGTTGCGGCAAGACCACCTATCCAGACATTTAGGTCACTACCATCAGCTGTGCCCACTCCTCGGTTCACTCAGCCAAGGTCCCTCCAGAGTAGTGGACAATGGCGTACACCCGACAATCGGCCGATATGCTTTGCCTGTGAGTTGCCTGGTCACATAGCGCGATACTACCACCGGCGTGTCCCTGCCTATCAGCAGAACTACCACCAGAGCTTCGAACCTGTCTCTTATGTTCCACAGCGCCCTTCGTTTGCAGGCTCTCAGCATCCCGACCAGATGTCATCGTACGCCGACCACCACCCACCTGTTAACCGTCGTTCGCCATCACCTCGATGCCGCTCGCCATCGCCGATGCGTCGTCGTCCTTCATCGCCGGAGCGGGAAAACTGATTGCCGCAGTTCCAGAGGCAGGAACTGCGACACCCGCGAAAAGACCAAGGCCTCTCTCTTCACCGACGAATGTACTGGACGTATATTTGGACGGCGTCGCTGCACTCGCTCTCGTCGACACTGGTGCCGCAGTTTCAGTGATCAGTGCCAGACTCTGCCGCTTGCTCAAAAAAGTTATGACGCCACAAGCAAGTATACCGCTTCGTACAGCAAGCGCAGAGCACGTCACGCCGGCCGCTGCCTGTGCTGCTCGCATTGCGATTGACGGCCTCATCTATGTCGTGGAGCTACTAGTGTTAGATTCCTGCTCCCATGACCTCATTTTGGGCTGGGACTTTCTCTCCGCTAATAAGGCCGTCATCGACTGTTCGCGCGCTGAGGTGGCATTTGAAGTGTTTAGCGACGCTACTTTACACGACGCTGTTGAAACCAAGGACAAACTAGTTGTTGCTGAAGACATTACGATACCACCGCACCCTTTCGCTTTTGCCATGGTGTCTTGCAACGTGCTCGCCGAGTCAAGTGCCCTTTTCACGCCATCTGCCGTTTTCGTTCATCGCAAATGTTCGCCGCTACCTTATGCCCTTTTGGAACTTCATGACGGTGTCAGCAGAATTCTCATCTTGAATCTGCTGTCATCTCCTGTAACACTACTTCGGGGCGAGTGCGTCGGGCGTGTTTACAGTCTCGACCCCTCTGCAATTATTGACATGCCAACTGGTTCTTTCGCCAAACACGAAGTCGCTGGATTAACGTGTGCCTCTTCGCCGCAGAACACTAGACCAGACATATTGAGCAGCTCCATCGCCGACACGTTAACCGTTTCGCAACGTGCTTAGCTTCTACGACTCGTGAATCAGTTCCGTTCTTCATTTGATTGCCAGCATAGTCCACTCGGCCGCACATCGGCTGTGTGTCACCGCATCGACACGGGCACCAATGCACCACTGCGCCAAAGACCCTATCGCGTGTCCGCGACAGAGCGCCAGGTTACCAGTGACCAAGTAGCTGACATGCTCAAGCGTGGCGTCATCCAGCCTTCGAATAGCCCCTGGGCATCTCCAGTCGTTCTCGTTAAGAAGAAGGACGGGTCCATTCGCTTCTGTGTTGACTACCGTCGTCTTAACAAAACAACTCGAAAGGACGTTTACCCCTTACCGAGAATCGACGATGCCCTTGGCAGCCTCCAAGGTGCGGAGTTCTTCTCTTCTACTGACTTACGGAGCGGCTACTCGCAAGTCCCTATGGCACCTGAAGATCAGCCTAAAACGGCCTTTGTCACACTTGATGGCCTTTACGAATTCCGCGTCATGCCTTTCGGTCTTTGCAATACACCCGCAACATTCGAGCGGATGATGGACAATGTTTTGCCTGGCATGAAATGGAAAACATGACTGTGCTACTTACATGACATGGTTATATTTTCGCCAGATTTTCCCACGCATCTCTGCAGAATAGATGTAGTACTACAGTGCCTAACTAACGCCAGCCTTCAGCTCAACGTGAAAAAATGCCGCTTCGGTGCAAGTCAGCTCGCGATCTTCGGTCATGTTGTCTCTAAATACGGTATTCTTCCTGACGCCGCCAAACTTCAGGCAGTTGCAGAGTTCCCTAAAACTTCATCTCTGAAGGATCTGCGAAGCTTCCTTGGCCTCTGCTCATATTTGCGCCGCTTTATTCAGAATTTTGCGATGATCACCGCCCCCTTGACTTAAGTTTTACGGAATGACTAGAAAAGTTACACTTGGTCACCCGCCTGTGATGATGCCTTCAAAAAGTTGACGGACGCTGCTGGGATGCCGATGAGTGCAGACGCGTGCACATCGAGCTCCGTATGTTCTTGTCTTTTCTGTATGGTTCAACCCCTTGAATCGTCCAGAAATTGCCACAGGCGTGTAGGGGAGGTGCTCCGGTATCGGTGGACTCCAGTTTCACTGAAATCGGACCATTTTTCTTGTTTTTACGGCCAATTCTTCGTTCGCCCATGTGGAGCCTTCGCTACCTCTAGCGTCCAGTAGAGGAGCGGCGGCGACGACGCCGGGAGACGCTCGCCCGAAGACGACAACCACGGCGTTGCCGCGGTTGCTGACGGCTATGGACTCGACTGGGGAGTCGCAAACAGCGTGCGTACGACAATCCGAACAAGGTTTGGGTGAAGAAGTCATGGACTTTGCCGCGCAAAACCAGGATAGAGCAGCACTGCCTGGGAACTGCAACGCGGCGTCCACGCACGCCGACGCAGATTTTTCCGCCCCAACGGAGACCGACCGCACAGAGGAGGGATGGCAAATATCCCAATCGCTCAGAGCGAAGAAGAAACAGGCGAAGGAGCGGAAATTTCAACAAGGAGGGGACTTCTCCGCAGGCAGCAGACCTACGACGGACAACCAGCCAAAGCGCCGGGGTCGACCTACAAGACGGAGGCCCCCAGCACTACCCAAGGACGATCTGAAAGTAGTCTTCCGACCTCACCAGGGACTGCCTCTGAAGAATGTGACCACCCAAGCGATCTCCGACGCTATAGTGGAGGCTTGCCAAGGAAAAGTCAGGTGGGATCAGTTTATTCTCCGCATCCGACCGGGGTCCAACATTGCGCTAGCGTCGACTCCAGACACGACCGTCGCGATGGCGATGAGAGGCGTCACGTCTTTGAATATCAACGGAAGACCACACCCGGTCAACGTCTACGTTACGGCAGGTGAAGGAACCAAAAAAGGTGTTATTCACGGTATAGAGCCGCACACCCCGTCTGAGACCATCAAAGCGAGCATCCGTTTTCGCACCCAGAGCGTGACGCTGGTCGACGCTCGGATGTTGGAAGACTCTCAGAGTGCCGTCTTGACTTTCTTCGGGGACATTCTACCAAGATATGTTTACTACAGAGGAGGTGAGAAGGAGTGTATTCCTTTTCGTAACACCGTCTAATTCTGCCGAGCGTGTGGGGAGGTTGGCCACCGCACCGACGTGTGTCCGCAGCCAGACTCACACGTGTGCCATACCTGTGGAATGCGCAACCCCGAAGTAAACCATAATTGCACTCCGACATGCGCAATTTGCACGGGAAACCATATCACTGGAGACTGCAGTTGTCTGAAACGCCTCAAGCCTATTCGCAAGCAAGCAGCGAAACCACCCAAAAAACCACACAAGCCAGACCCTCGCTGGTTTCAGTCAGAGGAAGAGGAATCAGAATGGGAGTACGGACGAGTCTGGACCCGAAAGAGCCGTTCCAGAACCCGCACGCCGTCGAAAAACCGTGCCGTGGAGACAGGACAACCAGGACAGCGGCATCCAAAGTCGACTTCGACGCCGAGAGCAATCTCCCAGGACAATTCGAACGCGCAAGCCCTTCCGAGAAGCAAGCCACCGGGGGCGTGTCCTGCACTAGCAACCCACAGGCGGACGCGGTAAGCTATGCGCAAGCCGTATCTCCTACTACCAAACATAAACCTGTTACACCAACGGTCACAGAACACCCAGAATACAAGCGGGTAGTAGCTGAAAAGAGACAACTTAGAACAGAACTACAGGAGGTTAAATCTCGAATGGCGCGCCTGGAGTCACTACTAAACCAGTCGAGCAACATACAAAGCCCGGCGAGCACACCTGTTGTCTCGCAGCCCGTTGCGCAGCCCGTGGAAACGCAACCACCACAAACACCGCCGATAGCGTTCCTAGTTCAACAAATTCAACTTGTTTTTGCCAAACTAGGCCAGATGGAACGCACCATAGGCGACTTGAGTCAGGCGCAGAATCCTCGCAAGAGATCTTGTCAGAGCCCGGGTGCCCCCACTAGACAACCTAAAGAAAGTGGAATAACAGATTCCGAGAATACCAATCATGGCTAGACACCGTAACAATAAAAGACCGAGCAAACGGAAATATGGCAGTGGAGCTGCTGCTCATTGAGAACAAAACTTGAAAATTTCAAACAATTTATTGGAGCATCTCCAATCCCTCCTGATATAATCTGCCTTCAGGAAGTAGGCAAATTTCAGATAAATCTGAAAGGGTACATAAGACATATTAACCCAAAGTACCCACAAGTGGCGACATTAACCAAAAAAGATATAGCATTGAGTGTCAGCTACGTGAGCAATGAGGCAGTGCAACACCAGATAATAACAGTGTGGCCCAAAAAACGTGGAGGACCAAAAACAGTGGGGGTCAATATATATAGCCCACCTAAGGAGAGACGAGCCGACTTTGAGAACATTATAGCACATGCGATGGGTTTATTGAAAGAGAAAGACAGGTTAGCTATCATGGGGCATTTTAATGCGCCACACAGAAATTGGGGATATAAGCAGGACAGCCCTAAGGGCAAACTCCTTGTAGACCTTGTTGAACGGTATGATCTCTGCCAACTTACACAACCAGACCTACCGACACGGGTCGGGAATAGCTTAACAAAAGACACGTCACCGGACTTAACGTTTACAAATTCTGAAGGAAACGTCTCATGGGCGCACCTCGGAGAAAACTTGGGAAGCGACCACTACATCCTCGGAATAACTATTAATGCCGCCACGACAAGAAGAATGGGGAAAGCGACAATATCTGATTGGAACAAATTTAGGGAGAACGTAGGAGACCAAGGGGAAATAATAGATCTAGGTAACTGGGTGACACAGATAAAGGAGGCACACAGGAAAGTGACAAAGGAAATAGAAACAAGCGTGGAAATCCCAGCAGTCGACAAGCACCTGCTACATTTGTGGGACGCGCGGAGAAGCCTCACAAAGCGATGGCGGAAGCAAAAGCTTAATCGCAAATGGAAGATAAGGATAGCTCAGTTGTCACAGGAAGCCAATGACTACGCACGTCAACTAAATAACAATAACTGGAGGCAATTCAGTAACTCACTTAGAGGGACGTTAGGAACCAAAAAGACCTGGCACATCCTGAGGAGTATGATCGATCCAGGGGCAACAAAAACAATGACGAACAGGGCTTTAAGAATTCTGGAGAATGAATTTAAAGGTAACGATGACGCACTTATCTACGAAGTCAAGAAATTATATGTCGGACAAGACGCATGTGAAGTGGTACATGGCAAATATGCAGGAAAAGAACAACCAGAGTTAGACGCTCCCATAACATTTGAAGAGGTTTATGCGGCGGCCCAGTCTTTCAAAAAGAATACCGCCCCAGGACGAGACAAAATAACAAACTCTATGCTTAGAAATTTGAGTGATGCGGCCCTTCGATGAATCACGGATTTCTTTAATGAAAAGGTATGGGTAGATGGAGGAAAACCTTCCAGTAGAATGGAAGGACTCAAACATGATGTTACTACCAAAACCAGGGAAACCAAGAGATATTAAGAACCTCCGACCAATCTCCCTTACCTCATGCTTGGGTAAGCTTTTTGAAAAAACAATATTGACTAGATTGGCAGACTATGTAGAGAGAGAGGGTCTGCTACCGGTGAATATGTTCGGTTTCCGACCACATGTATCGGCCCAGGATGTTTTTCTGCTGTTGCAAAATGACGTCATGAACCCAAACAGAGGTTCAAGCGACGAATTCGTACTAGCACTAGATATCAAGAAAGCATTCGATACAATATCACACAAGGTGATAATGGAAGGCCTCGAATCGATTAACTGCGGCCAACGAATATATGAGTATGTCCGGTCATTTCTGACAAGCAGGAAAGCTACTATTTCTTTAGGCTCGGTTACATCTGAAACCTTCGACTACCCAAATAGAGGCACCCCCCAGGGAGCCATGCTATCCCCGATACTATTTATTATCGGCCTGAGAAAGCTCGCATGTGAGCTGGAAAATATAAAAGTTCTAGGAGCAGCTCTTTACGCAGACGATGTCACCTTATGGACAAAGGGTGGCTCTTATGCGGACAAAGAAAACGCCCTCCAGGAGGCAGTAGATAAAATACAAGCTTTTGTGACAGCTGCAGGAATGCAATGCTCGCCGGAAAAAACTGAAATGGTTAGAATTAGGGCAAGATACGCAAAGAAAAAGGACTTAATACCGGTAACAGTACTGCTGGATGGGAGACAAATCAGGGAGGCAGATGTAATACGTGTGCTTGGCATGTTGATACAAGGAAATTCGGGAACGTCACACACACTACAAAGGCTACGGGGAACCACGGCGAATGTGGCCCGGATGATCAGGCGGATAGCAAATAGCGAAATGGGACTAGAGGAGAAAGAAACCATTGCACTCGTTCATGCATTTGCGATCAGCCGAGTTACGTACGCGCTGCCGTACCAGACAATGACAAACCAGGAGACAAAGCAAATAAACACAATAATAAGGAAAGCATTCAAAGCAGCATTGGAGATTCCGGAAAATGCCAAAACCGAGAGGGTAGAGAAATTGGGCATATACAATACCTTTGAGGAGTATGCGAATGCGGTGCTTTTATCTCAAAAGGAAAGGCTCAATTCAAGCTATCATGGGAGAAGGATTCTGGAAAAGATGCGATATACATTGCGACCGCTATATTGTGACGAGGAAACGGTGCTAATAGATGCGGAAAAACGCACACATTTAACTGTGGCGCCTATTCCCAGAAATATGCATCCGACGTATCACGCAGGAAAGAGGAAAGCGAGAGCAGACTCCTTACGCAAAGCATTTCAGAATAGCTCAGAAGCCGTCTTTACAGACGTAAGTAAAGCGAGCAGAGGGTCACATGTACTGGCAATTGTAGCACAAAATCACACCACAATGGCGTCGGTTAAAACTTGTTTCACACGAGTGGCAGAGGCGGCAGCAATAGCCATAGCCATATCCAACGCAGAAATCAGGGGAGAATCAGTGGTTGTGGTCTCCGATTCACAGGCGGCATGCCGAATGTTTCTCCGAGGAACGCTACCTAAAATAGCGTATAAACTTTTAAATAAACCCATAACAGGAGACCATCACATTATATGGTGTCCTGCTCACGAAGGTTTGGAGGGGAACGTCATGGCAGACCGTATAGCTCGAGGCATCACCAACCGAGCGACGGCAGGCCACGACGTTGAACCTCTTTCCAATTTGCGTGACATCCTCCTCCAACAAAGGAAGCAACGAAAGGAATATGGGCTTCCACATAAGGACTTGGATAGCCAGCAAAGCAGAGATTGGAGACGCATACAAACCTATAGCTTTCCCAATTTGTACCATCTAAGTAGAATATATCCCGCAAGATATAAAGACACCTGTCCGTGGTGTTCACAAGTACCAACACTCAGCCACATAACATGGGAGTGCACCCAGAGGCCCACACACATCGACAACCCACACATCACGAAGCAACCACACATGTTTCACAGACAGTGGGAGGCATGGCTTGCGGACGAGGACAAGCAGAGCCAAATAGCTTTGCTTGACCAGGTCCAGCGAGCCGCTCGTGCCAGCGGAGCCCTGGACTGAGGGCCCGACCAAACTGCCTGCATTTCAATTTAATTTTTTTTTCTGAATAAAGTTTCTTCCTCCTCCTTCTTCAAAAAGTTGCGCCACCTGTTAACCTCACCACCAGTCTTGCGTCACTTTGACCCGACTGCTCCGATTGAGGTGCACACCGATGCAAGCGGTGTTGGACTCGGCGCCATTCTCGCGCAGCGCAAATCGGGATTCCAGGAGTACGTAGTCGCTTAAGCAAGCCGTACCCTCACCAAAGCGGAGAATTATTATTCTGTAACGGAGAAGGAGTGTCTGGCAATCATTTGGGCTCTAGGTAAATTTAGACCGTACTTATATGGTAACCCTTTCGACGAAGTCACCGATCACCATGCATTTTGTTGGTTATCCACGTTTAAGGACCCCTCCGGCCGTTTAGCTCGCTGGGCTTTGCGGTTGCAAAAGTTTGACATGCGCGTTGTCTGCAGGTCTGGCCGACGTCACACTGATGCCGACGCGCTATCGCGTTCACCTGTATCATCAGAAAGCTCTGCTTGTCTGTCTGCCGTGGACTAAACGGTTGCGTTTCCAGCAAACTGTGACATGGCGTCTGAGCAACGTAAGGATGACTGGATCAACGCTCTTCGGCGATTCCTATCAGACCCATCAACTTCTCCATCTTCTCGAATATTGCACCGTCAAGCGGTTCACTTTGAGATCCGCGATAACCTCTTTTACCGCAGGAATTACAAGTCTGACGGCTGAAAGTGGTTACTGGTCATACCTCGCCATCTTCGTGCTGCAATATGTTCAGCTTTTCACGCTGGCCCTCAGTGCGCACATGCGGGCATCTTCAAAACATACGCTCGGCTTTCCCCCCGGTTTTAATGGCGAGGCATGTACACCTTTCTGCGCAAGTACATTCAGGCATGCCCGCAGTGCCAACGACGGAAAGCTCTGCCTCATCACATCTTTGGTCCGATCCAGCCAATCCCTTGCCCAGCCAGGCCTTTCGACCGTATTGGAATCGATCTGTACGGACCTCTTCCATTCACGGCTTCCGGAAACCGTTGGATCGTTGTCGCTGTTGACTACTTGACGCGATACACAGAAACAGCCGCTTTTCCCGCTGCCACAGCACGCGACGTATCAACTTTCCTCCTGCGGAACTTCGTTTTCCGTCATGGCGCACCGCGTGAACTTCTCAGCGATAGAGGACGTGTGTTCCTCTTTGAAGTCGTCAACGCACTCCTTGACGAATGCCGTATCATTCACCGGACTACCACCGCCTACCATCCCCAAACGAATGGCTTGACGGAAAGATTCAACCGTACCCTTGGCGACATATCTAAGTATGTTGCCTCAGATCACTCCGATTGGGACCTCATTCTGCCTTTTGTGACATACGCCTACAACACTGCTTCACAGGCGACTACGAGCTTTTCGCCATTTTTACTGTTATATGGCCGAGACCCTTCCACCACACTAGATACCATTCTGCCCTGCCACCCCGATTCGTCTGAGTCTACGTTCATCTCTGAAGCTGCCCGCCGCGCCGAGGAATGCCGTAAACTCGCCCAGTCGTTCACAACCATCGACCAATGGAGACAAAAATCTCGGCGTGACGATAACCACCCGTACCCTAACTTCGTTCCGGACACCCTTGTGTGGCTTTGGGTTCCAGCTGTCCCTACAGGTCTTTCTTCGAAACTTGTTTTAAAATACCAGGGACCCTACCCGCGTTGTCTCGCAGACTTCACCTGTTAATTACATAATCGAACTCGTGACGCCATCCACAGACCAGCGCTTTCGGGGTCGTGAAACTGTTCACGTGCAGCGGTTGAAACCATATTACGATCCGCTCGTACTCTGTGCTCCGTGAGTCGCCAGGATGGCTCTTTTTCTGACGGGGAGGAAATGTAGTGAAGAGGAATGCCCACTACTCAAGCGACATCGACACGTTCGCGCGAGGCACGAGCTAAGACTGCCTGGTTGCTGCTGCGACGCTGCCCGTATACTTGGCCTGCTCTTGCTGCTTCGGTACCGACGCCGCTACCGCTGTTTACCTTGCATTTACATTATACATGCAATATCAAATTTGGTGTATGGGAAGCTAGCGAAACGGCTGCGAGCCCATCATGAGCGTTGTGTGTAGTCGTGTTCTACGTAACATGCAAGTAACGATTATTATGCTTGCTCTACTGATATACCTTCGCCATTCATTCTCGTACCGTAATACTAAATTAGGTATACTTGAAGCTAGCAATACGACCACGAGTGCACCATGAACGTGGCTTGTATTCATGACTTACATGACATGCAGGTCATATATTCCGTGTCAGGGTCTGTCATTTATGTTCGCCATGCAGTAGTGACATATCATACCAGTTAACCAATACGCGATATAATATAAACGCCCGCAAGAGCAGGAAGATCATGTATATATGATATACATGACGTACATATCGTGATTTTGATGTTATTATAGTGAATAAGAAAGACGTTGATACCATCAGCTCAACTATCATCAACAAAAGAATAAGGCACAAAATTGGCAATCGAGCACCGTCGATTGGGTCCGCCTGCGTTAGTTTCGAGCTACCACCCGCTTGCTCAGTTCCTTCAATAAACCCCCTTTACATTTGGTGGATCGTGCTGGGTAACTACATCACCTACACCCTGGAACTCCAACCCCACACCATGCCGTTGACCATGCAGGTTCACGCTGCTCAACAGACACCACCTCTCGCGGTAGCTACTTGCTCCGGCCCGATTCACCAGCGGTACACCCCGATCTTTACGGGCGCCAAAGACCAGGACGTCGAAGACTGGCTGTCATCTTACAAAAGAAGTCAGTGGACCAAACAGGTGGGATAGCACTGCCAAGCTGAGCACCGTCAACATTCACTTGGCTAATGTGGCGAAGCTGTGGTACACAAACCATGAATCCGACTTCGAAAACTGGGCCACATTCAAGCAGGCAATATCCTCGGTTTTTGGTCGCCCGGCCGTGAAGAAGCTGTGCGCCGAACAACGCCTGCGTACACCAGCACAAGAACATGACGACACGTTTACCGCCTATATCGAAGGCATACTCGATCTATGCTGGCGCATTGATGCCGAAATGAGCGAAAGTGCCAAGATCCAGCAAATTATGAAAGATGTCGATAACAACGTGTTTCTAATGCTTTTTGCGAACTCTCCTGGTACAGTGTCTGAAGTTGTACCTCTATGCCAGAGCTACGACGAATTGTGACGGCAACGAGCTCTCACCCGTCGTACATTTCAGCCTTATCAATAACTCGCTGCAATGGACACCATGCCTGACCACTCCCGCCTTCTAGCACAAATGAAGTACTTTGTGCCTGAGGAGGTCGCACGTCAGCTTTCCCTCCTGTCGTTTTGTCAGCGCCAAGAGCTCCCGCAGCGCAGCAAGATCAACCACCGACACCGCGCTCCCATGCTCCGACATGTGCTTCACGACCGAATTGCCGAGGCTATGCCAGTGCCCTTTCAACAGCAAGTGGTCGCCGCGCCTCTTACTTATGCTGATGCAGTAAAGAGGCAGCGGCCACACTAGCCCTCGCCGTTCAACAAGTTGCCGCATGTCACCGCTCCTATTCAGTCTTCCGTCACATGAGCCCCTCCCCTCGCAACCACAGCCTTGACTCAGCCGTATGTCGCGTGGGCGGCACCCCTCGCTGCAAATGCCTGGCGAACGCGTGATAACCGGCCGATCTGTTTCCCATGCGGCGTCCCTGGCCATATCTCTTGACACTGTCGTCGTTGCGTGCCCGGCTTCACAGACGCCCGATCACGGAGCAGCAACATGGACCGACCTCCTTTTGGTTATGAAAGTTCGGATCATCAGTCAAGCACGTCTTCTCGTGAGTATCCGGCAACTTCGTCTCGTCGTTCACCTTCACCCAATCGTCGCTCCTTTTCACCCATGCGCCCACGACCAGCACCTCAAAATGAGAGAAACTAGCCGTCACATTTCACGAGGCAGGAGCTGCGCTATCGAAACGTTACAGCCCTCGTCCGTTGCCGTCAAATCTCGTTGAAGTTTTTCTAGACGGCGCCCGTGCATACGCTCTTGTAGATACCGGTGCCACTGTGTCTGTTATAGAGGCCAAATTTTACCACAAGCTCCTAAAGGTGAACATGCCACTTTATAGATATCCTTACGTGCAGTGAATAGAGAACCTGTTCGACCTGCCACCCTGCACTGCCCGACTCACAATTGCGGAGGACTACTACATTGTTGGTTTATCATTCTTTCCGCCTGCTCTCATGCAATAATACTTGGCTGGGATTTCTTATCGCGTAAGCACGCCGTTATAAATTGTGCCCATCTAGAAGTTGAACTGCTTCCGTTGTTCGATCAGCACTACGACCATACGAATCGAGCTGCGCACAATCTAGTTGTCAAAGAAGATACTGACAATCTACCGAGAACCGCTGTGTTGCTTCCTGTGGTCTCCTACGGCATGCGTGATGAAGTAGCATTTTTGAGCCAACAAGCCTCTTTATAAGCCGTAAACCACTTCTGCTCCCTTATTAAGCCTTCTAAATTTGTAATAAAATATCTTGGATGCGTACAGCCCATTGATAACGGACAAATTTTTACCGTGCCACAAGAATAACCGCAAAATGACCTCGCCGCTGTCAATGCTATTGACCACTTTGACCTACAGGCTTGGAAAGTGTTTGATTCGGCGATAGCAGACAGACTGTCACCATCTGAACGATCTAAACTACTCCAACTGCTGTACCAGTACCGCGAATCTTTCGATGTTGTTCAACCTACACTTGGCCGCCTTTCTATCACTCTACATTACATCGTTACCGGCCTCATGCGCCACTACGACAATGACCATACCGAGTTTCTGCGGCGGAACGCCAAGTTATTACCGAACAGATGGACGATATGCTGCAACGCGGCGTCATTCAACCTTCACAAAGCCCCTGGGCCTCACCTGTGTTGCTCGTTAAAAAAAGGATGGATCCGTTCACTTCTGCGTGGATTAGCGGTGCCTAAATAGGATCACTCGAAAATACGTGCATCCTTTACCCTGGACTGACAATGCCCTTGAAACTTTACAAGGTGCCGAGTTTTTTCATCGTTAGATTTGCGCTCAGGGTACTGGCAGGTAGCTCTTGCAGATGCCGATCGACCAAAAACAGCCTTCGTGACACCCGACGGTTTATATGAGTTCAGTGTTATGCCTTTCGGCCTCTGCATTGCGCCTGGTGCCTGCCACCTTAGAACGAATGATGGACTCGGTTCTTCGGGGTTCGAAGTGGTAGATATGTCTCTGCTATCTCGGCGATATTGTCGTCTTTGCGTGATGCTGCGACACATCTGGAGCACCTGAAACACGTCCTGACGTGCCTGAAGAATGCTCCGCTCCAACTCAACTTAAAAGAGTTCCACTTTGCTGCTCGGCAACTTACGATTTTCGGGCACGGCGTATGAAAGGATGGTATATTTCCAGACCCGACTAAATTACGTGCTTTCGCCGACTTCACCAAACCAACGACTATGAAGCCATTACGAAGCTTCGTTGGGTTATGCTCCTGCTTTCGCCAGTTCGTGCGCAACTTCGCCTCTATCATATCGCCTTTGACCGAACTTCCAGGCAGGGCCACTGATCTTTCATCGTGGTCTTCTGAGTAAGACGAAGTCCTTCTGTACCCTTCAACGTCTCCTCACTTCACCACCAATAATGCGTCGCTACGATCCTACGGCGGCAAAGGAGGTCCACACCGACGCCAGTGGTATCGGGCTCGGTGCGGTTCTCGCGCAACGCAAACCTGGATCGGCGAGTTGGTCGTCGCCTACGCCAGCAGAACTCTCACCAAGGCTAAATCGAACTACAGCGTCATCGAGAAGGAATGCTTGATGAATCGTTTGGGACGCTTGTCAAGTCCCACCCATAACCTCGTGGAAGTACTTCCAATGCAGTAACGGACCACCACGCATAATGGTGGTTGTCTTCGCTCAAGGATTCATCGGGTCGTCTTGCCCGTTGGGCTCTTCGGCTTCAAGAATTTGACATCCGCGTTGTATATCGTTTTGGTACACAAGCATACCGATGCTTATGCACTATTGCGATCTCCCCAATCCCCGGACATTGCATCTGTTTTCTCGGACAACACGTTGTCAGTTCTTGACGAGGACACCATTTCTTCTGCACCATGCAACGACCCATGAATCGCTTCGCCTTTTGACACTTTATCCGAGGCACCGACACTTCCACCCACTCAAACACTGCGCCGCCAGGCTCCGCACTTCAGTATTCGGGTGGCCTTTTGTACCGGCGCAACTATTCAGCAGATGGTAGGAAATGGCTACTAGTCATTCCTCGAACGCTGCGCTCTACTATCAGCGCGTCATTTCATTGCTGCCCGCAATGTGCTTACGCCAGTGTTTTCAAGATCTTTGAGCGCCTACAAAAAAGGTATTACTGGCGTTGAATGTTTACCTTCGTCCGTCAGTTCATTTGCGGATGCCACGAATGTCAGCGGCGGAAAAACCCACCACATCCTGCAACAGGTTCATTACAGCCACTTGCATGCCCAGACCGCCCATTCGACCTTGTAGGAATTGACCTCTACGGACCACTACCATTGACAACGGCAGCTAAGTGATGGGCTATCGTGGCTGTGAATCATCCTACACGGTACGCTGGGACTGCTGCTCTCCCCACATCTGCAGCACGACGTCGCAACTTTCATACTCAACCATTTCGTGCTTCGTCATGGTCCTCCTCGCGAACTCTTCAGTGACCGAGGGCGTGTTTTCCTCTCTGATGTAATTCAAGTACTTCTTCAACAGTGCCACATTGTACACTGAAAGAGTACAGCCTACAACCTATAGACGAATGATTTCACTGAGCAGTTTTATCCTAGTCGGAGGGACATGCTCAGATGCATGTCGCTTCTGATAAAAAAAAACTGGGACCTCACTCTTCCATTTGTGACATACGCGTATAACACTGCTACGCAAGTCACTACCGGGTTCTCTTCATTTTTTCTCCTGTACGGTCGCCAACCATCGCACACCATCGACACTTTACTGCCATACTCGCCCAACCCCTCCGAATACACGCCTGTTTCTAAAGCCGCTCGTTAAGCAGAAGAGTGCCGCAAGATAGCCAAGCGGCTTACTACACCCGACCAACAGAGCCAGAAAGAGACTCGTGACGATGACCATTGTTCTGCACCAATGTTCGTTCCTCGAATACTTGTATGGTTGCATGTACCACCTTGCGTTCATGGTGTATTACACAAGCTACTCTCTAATTATCATGGTCTCTTCCGCGTGGCCAAGCGTACCTCTCCCGTGAACTACGCCATTGAACTCATCATGCCACAAAGCGACCGTCATCGACGTGGACGTGATACTGTTCACGTAAACCGTCTCAAGCCCTACTTCTACCTGCTGGTCCCCACGTGTTAGATTGGCAGGATGGCTTCAACTTTTTCGCTGGGGGTAATTATAGTGAATAAGAAATACGTTAATACCATCAGCTCAACTATCATCCACACAATAAAAAGGCACAAGATCGGCGATCAAACACCGTCATCTGGGTCCGCCTGCGTTCCTTTCTAGCTACCACCCACTTACTCAGTCCCTTCAACAAACCCCCTTACATTATGAATAGTTATGCCTTTCATACAGTCACGCTATGCCATACCAATTTCGGTATAGATCCCCATTATTGAAAGGACCAGGACAGCTAAAACTCATAGGCGACTAGATATATATATATATATTATATATATATATTGATAGATAGATAGATAGATAGATAGATAGACAGACAGGCAGACAGACCGATAGATAGATAGATAGATAGATAATAGATAGATAGATAGATGGATAGATAGATAAGATAGATAGATACGGTCAAAGTCAGCGAAGTTTGCTGAGAAGTCCTTCGCATTTAAAATGAATGACTAGAAAAAAAACACCGTTAAAACTAATTGTAGCAATGTATGATGATGATGCGATGCTTTGTGAAGAACATGTTGTGAAAGTGAACGAAATTGAGAATACGTTGTAAAAGTGAACGAGATTGACTAGGACTATCGATTGAATGAACGAAAAATTGAATGGGAGTGATCAAAACAACCATGATCACGAAGTGAATCATAAAAAAGTCTTCAAATTTGTTTTAGCCATGCAGACTGATTGCGAGGTTTTGATTTCTAGAGGTATAGAATTGCAGACACTGATTCCAGTGAACTGGGCCGTTTGTCCGGGTATGAACAATAGGCAAGATAAACTTGCGACTGTGTGCTAACCTCGTCAGTTTGTATTTTGAAGACTTGATGGAAGAATTATAAACAAATGAAGCTTATTCTCTAGTTACTTGAATTTCATACTCTTATATTATATTTCGAAATGTTGCTGATGCCGTAGTGCTTTGGCATCGTTATGATAAATACTGCGGACATTATTCTAATGAAGTGGTTATGAATATTTTCAAGAAATACGCGACTAGTAATGCAGATATTACCCCAAAAATTGATGCAGTAATTATGAGAATGAATGACAAACTAGCACAATAAAAGTGTTGTACTAAGGAAATTCATATCACGAAATTCATTCGAAACACCTATGCTAGGACTCATTTTTCGTGTCCATGCAAAAAAAAAACAAAATTTTAACTGACAGTGTAGTTTAATTCACAAGAAGGTCGGCTGATCATTGCTTCAATTACAAATTGATATGAAAGTAAGATCAGAAGTTTCACTTAAGTTTCAGAAGCAGTTTTAGGGCACTTACATAGACAGGGCATACAAACACGGGAACAATGAGAAAGAAACATGCTGCAAACGCCACTCTGATAAATCGAAAATCTGTCGAAGAGATGTTGATGTGGTGTGTTTACGTCCAACTTCCTTGCTCAGGTTGAAACAGGGCTAATTGTGGTGTGGCGCAAATATTGCGTGGCAGGGGAGTGTAGTGGCGGCGTGTTAACTGGGCGGCAGTGACGGGGTACAGCAGCCGACAGCTCTACACTATCAGTGAGGTGCTGGATAACGAACGGCATATGCGTGGCGCGCTCCTACGTTCTGACTAAAATAATGTCTATAGGGAGTAACACACGTCTCTTGTGTTACTTTTCGGAAGTTTTTGCGCTGAGAAGTTCAATAATGCATTACCAACAAGCACAATCACACATTTTACTTATATAGAGGGCCAGGCAATAAAAAATACCTGTGACAGCCGCGCGGTGCAAAAGCACTGCCAATAGCCAGTAAGAGCGGGCGTAAGAAGGTAAAAAAAAGGAGAGAGCCACCACCTATATCACACCAGCCTGGCACCTGCAGTGGGCATCTACTTACGCATACCCGTTCAACGACGGGTGTGAGCATGAAAAAAAAAGGAAGAGAAACGCCACCCCCTCCTTTCTGCCCACTCGCCAGCTCGGCGCCCGGCGCCGGCATCATCTGACACACACGCGTTCACCGTCACTTAACGTGGCAGTCGTGCGTCCCTGTTGCGTCCCGCTATCTTGTAATGGTCTCTTTTCTACAAGGAGGTCTGGGATGGAAACATTTTCCAGTGCCCTATGGCACACTTTTTTCAAGATATCATACGTCTCCCTGCATTTGGGCAAACACTGGGATGGGCAGTCCCAGTACTACTCTTTTGATTTCAATAGAAGAGTGCGAATAACTTTTCTTTCGTGTCGAGGTATAACATTGTGTCATGCACTAAATAAAAGAGTACTAATGCATGCGCGACAGATTGCTGAAACACTGGCCTATGTATGTTGGTGCTCGTGTTCTACAAAACAAGTTGAACTGGTGATTTTAGGAAAGCATGGCAAAAAGAAAGAAACGGAATGCAGTGGGACAGAAAGATCAAAAGTGAAAATCTGTTGGTTGATGTTTGATTAGTTGTTGCGTATTTGATGATGAACTTGAAAATCAAGTACAGAAGTCAGAAGTGAGGTGCAGAAGTCAGCAAAAGAGCGTATGCCACCGACATTTTGTCACTCTTTTGAATATTAAGTACAATTCTCATATTCCAGCATGGTTTCGTAGCAGTTACCCATGACCAATACAACCAGTGTACTGGTGTGGAGATAATACACCAGCTATAAATATCCACATTTTCAAAAGAGCAATTGCATGCGGTATCAATGAAGATTTTGAGGTTCGTCCTGCACCAATTTTTGACTCCAACTGCCCGAAGACGTTCGCGAAAGAGATGTGCAGAAGCATTATTTATTAAATACAATATTGTCCTTCTTGAGGATATTAGACGCAAAAATTTTGATCTGCCTGTCTGTACATTTGTCACTTTGTCCACTCTTAACGGCACCGGGTACTTGAAATGGCCGACCCCATCCGCATCGTTCACCTATGTTGCTCAAGGTTGAGCGTTCATGCTTCTGCAATTGTCAATTAAAAAGCAATTATGGCGCATGCCTTGGGCACCATGACTACACCTATATATTCTACATGTGCGTCTCTTACTAGAAAAGACATACATAAGTAATTTTAAGGACCGTAACGCATATCTCGCTGCGCTGACCATTTAACGCTTGCACGGAAAGGCGAGTGTTTCCAACGCTTCGCTAAAACGAAACGGTGGTGGCACTTACCCGTCGCCTTGCATTCTACACCTTATTACCTCCTAGATAGGCGCGCACACCCGTCTCAAAGCCACGCGCTTTGTTCTCTAACACAACTGCCAGATGGCGATTATGTCTCACGTGTGACGTGACTTGATGCTGCACGCTCGAGGCATTCCAACGTACCACCTCCAGAATACCATTCACCAATTTTCTTGCGCAGGACATCAAATAAATGTCTTGTTCACTTTCTCCACATGCAAGACTATCGTCTCTCTACGACATTTGCAGATTACATGCAGATAAGGGCCAATTTTCGGAGGGAGACCTGCCTGTCCTTCGCTAATTTGTTTACGCGATACTTGACATTGGCGCGAATTTCGGCATTCACTTGAACATCGGTGTGATGCTGAAAAAGGTAAGAGTAGCCACTCCCAGTAAATAAGATCAGTTAAAGACAGAAAATGAGTAAAATGCACACTATATCGCAAAATAATGCGTATGATTTCAAATTAAGGAAATAAGTATGCGTCGAAATCCTAAAACATGCTGCTGCCCCAGCGTGCAGCTGCGGCATTTCGCGCGTGCGAAATGCAGATGTTGGAGTAGGCACGCTAAAATACCCAAGCGACGTTTAAGTGTGGAGGCGCATTGTCTTCAAACAGCTTAAAATGGGTTGCTGTCACTGACACGCATGTAGCTCGCAACACAAACAAGCGAAACGGCTCACAGCACACGCACGTGCTAGAAACTAACGTAGCTTTCCACAGCCGAACACAGCCTCCTTGCGCTGGTATCCGCGAATTTCGGAGAGCAAAGCACCCGCGGTTTACGGGGAAGCACCAAAACGACAGACGAACACACATTAAACGCTCTTGCGGAACGGTGCACCATGAACCGAAGTAGAAGCCGAAAGGGTTCACCATGGTTGTTCCGAGTTCATGAATCCCTTCAAACTATGAGCTGATCACATGCACGCGAAAAGAAATGCATATGGCACAAGGAAAGTCAAGGTTCCACTGACTGTTTAAAAAGGTCACTTGCTAGATGCAGGGTGTCCCAGGTAAATTTAGCCACAGTTTAAAAATATGCTTGAACACGCAATTACGACGCGACCAAATGCATGTTGGTCATCGCTGCCTAGAGTAATTCAGAGTAGTTTTGTCTTCTCGACTATTGTTTAATTAGATATGTTTAATTAACTAACTTTTCAAGATACGGAGCTGGATAAAAAGTTTGGATGAGAAGGTTTTTGGTTAACATAGGCTATCAAAACGTCCGATTAGACAGTTTTGAACTTTAGATCTGCTAGGTATTAGTGTTTTTTCTGCTACTTACGGATTCCCGCAAAATAAGAAAAATACCACGTGACAAACCCGCTAGTGTATCAGTGCGTGCAATGATTCTCGTACTCCGTAACGTTACGCGTACAAACGACTATAGTATTTGCCCCATTTTGCTGTCTCGGCAGCGCCGCATTGATGGGCGTGGCTTTGCTAATGTTTTGCTAACGGCCACAAAAATGATAACTGCTGTGACTGTTTATCACTGTCAAGAACCGGTGCGAGGGAAGTGTGTCGTTCGTACGCGGAACGTTAAGGTTCACTAGAATCATCGTGTGCACTGACGCGCCAGCGAGTTTGTCACGTGGTATTATATTGTATTTCGCGGGCATTTGTAATTAGCAGAAAACACTAATACCTAACAGATATAAGGTCGCAAGTTATCTATCCGGACGTTTTGCAAATCAATGTACAACTTTCTCATTGAAATTTTTCATCCATCTTTGTTCCTTCGAAAGTTAGGTAAGTAGAAATATCTAATTAAACAATATTTGACAACACAATATGACTAACTCTAAGCAACGGTTACCATTATGCATCTGGTCGCGTCACAATTGCGTGTGCCGCCATATTTTTAAACTCAGGCTAAGGTTACCTTGGACACCCTGTATATCCCCCCCCCCAAAAAAAGCAACTAGCCTCTGTGTGGTGGCGCCGTGGTGCAATGGGTAAGAAATCCGTTTCACGTGCATTTGATCCCGAGTTCGATTCCAGTGCTGAGTGCGGGTTGCATGTTATTCGTGCAGATTAAGATCATTGTGATACTAACGTTAATTTTTAATTACCTATTGTGGTAATATCCACCACAATATCGGTAAGAAACCGCTCTCCATAGCGTAAAATAATGCGTTTTTTCCCGGCACCACGTCAGGGCCAGGTCACCTACGGAAATGTCACGCCTAACCGCAGGCCGTATCTTTCCAGGAAAAATTTCACCTAAAATTCCGGTTAATTCTTGTCCCGGCTGTTTTTATGACCACTTCGAATCCGGACGGTTTCTTTGGGACACGGCTGTGGAGCTGCGTAGAAGCGGCCATAATTTGACTTCATTTTTTGCCTGCAGGCGTGTTTTTTAGCCAGGATTTCACTAAGGGTGTAGGTGACGGATTCCAGGGTGGAAATGTCTGCTCAAGCAAATTGTAAAAAGCTCTGACGTGAATCTTGTTTTAACGCACTCACTCTACGTAAAAGCTGAGAAAGTGTGTTACGCGATAGATAAAAATGACTATGTGCAAAAGAATATGTATTCCGTCAATTATTCCAGTCGTCTTGTAATATTTCTGTGATGTGTTCGTAACAACGAGCTAACTTCTAACAAAATATGTATTTGAAAAACTATGTATTTGACAGGTTGAAATTTCCGGAGCTCTTCACTATGACCTCTTGTAATTATTAGGTGGTTTTGGAACATTAAACTCCACGTATCAGTCAATGACTTCAGCCTCCTAGGATAATATATATAATACCTGCAATCTGATGGTGTGCGTGCAGTCGGCTACTTGTACTCATTCCTTTCTCTCGTAATATTGTTATATGGTATGATTATGATATGGTTATGAGAAGCGACCTTGCAGCGTCATAAACCAAACAGCTTTTCATTCCATGTCTATTCTAGGTGTTTCTCTCATGTCACTACCGTTTTGCACGCCTTCTGGCATAAAGATCAAAAACTAAATACGCTATTGCACTTGAGGTTTCGTAGCACTGGTGCTTACCTACTCAAATTATATTTTAAAAACTAATCAGGTTCAATACTGTTGCCAACTGTAATTTCCAACGTTATAAACACTAAAGATTGCTTTTAAGTACAACGAACGGGGAGGGGTAACTGCAGGCACGCGCACATCTAACATAAGGTATGCTTCATTGCCAGGGATTTTTAAGACCACAATTTTAAGTTTTATTTAGAGTATCATCTAAGTGTGCTTTTTTGAGCGCCAAAGTTTTGTGAAAAGAGACTCTCACATCCAAAAAAGAAATTGTTTGACAAGCCAATTTCCTAAGTTTACCTATTAGATTTGTTGCCGCTTGTCTACTAATAGTATAGCGGTATTACAGGCGCTATGACGTGCACAGTTGCGTGATTGAAATAGAACAATCGTTTCTTTTTGCGAAAATTTGCAAAGACAATGTGCCACGAGGACGCATTTGTGATTTATTTACGTTGCAAGCATCTGTATACGTTGACCATGTAGAACATGTGAAATATTCAATGAAAAGAAGGAACGCTGTCACGATGATAATGAACAGTGGACCATCAATCATACTCTCCGCAATGGCCAGAGATACACATGTGCATCTTAGCACTGGCCGTTTCGATACCTACGACCCTCTATGTTGTAGGTATGGAAGCCATTTTGCGACTGGGTGGAGTTTTGCTCATTGCGGGGGGTGAGTTCTCATAAAAAGTGTATGCATTTCGACATGAGAGGGTGGGGTAGCCGGAGTAAGCACTAGAATTTCACTGTGATTTCATTTGTTAATGATGCTAACATCAGCGTGACGTCTACCTATGTTGAATTGGCGAGGAACGTGCGTTTACAGCGGTGCTGTTCTTGGGATAATCAACAGCTAAGTGTTTGCGTCACCAGGCGCGCTGCACTGCCGAAGTATACGCACAGAGAACACGAATGCCTCGGTTGCGCACGAAGGCGTAGCTTCAGAGTCAAAGGAATGCAGGGTGGCTCGAACCTAAACAGTGCCTGAAGACACTGGAGCAGAGGCGCTGACAGCGGCTGCAACATGTCTTTTCTCGTGCACTTAAACACTACAAATATAATACATTCGCACAACACCCACATGAAATTTCAAAACATGTAAAATATCTATTTTAATCGCCGGCGGAGCACACTTGAACAGCAGCTCTTCAATTTCTGCATATTTCATAGCGGATAAAAGTGCCTTAAGCTTATTTCTATGCATCGCAGCTCCTTATAATGCTGCGGCATGTAAATGTTCGAGTAGTAGTAGATAATTTCATAGGCAGAAAAATAAATGGTGCGTCAAAGATTACCTGGAGCAGCATTGTAATAAAAAAGATACCCACGCGCGTGCGTGTTTTTTTTTTACCATGGTGACCTCGTGGTTCGTAAGCGCTACGTTCTATTTTTTATGAAGCCACCCCGTGACAGCTCCCGTCAAAGCTCACATGTCATTCTTGTAGCGGAAAAAGACTGGAGTGGTGCGTACGACATTTTGATCAATTTGGTTAGTGCAAAACTAAATGGTCGATTTCACAAAATTATCAAGCTGCTTGCAGTCAACGTACTCGTAAAAGTGCAGATGCTGACAAAGTGAAGTGCATTCAGAAACAGACGACATATAACTCTCTGCTCGAGCTCGGGGTAAGTGAACATGAAGTAGAAAATTATGCAACGTATAGCTCATGCCACGATTTTCTTTGTGCACGTAGGAGGACTTTCAGAGTCTTACCAAAGAAACTTGCAGTGCCAGCGGCTGTTGTCATCCACTTTGGTGAGTTTAGGATGATGCGTTCTTTTCGTCACAAGAAAATTTAACAGCTGTGGGACCCTTGGCTGTTTTTTCAGTATTGAGATGGCCCCTTATAGAACTAAGTCTCTCGACTGCGGAGTGAAATCCATCAAGGGGAATATTTTGCCTTGAACATATTATTTTGCATCTGCCGTCTTAAAATTTTTAAATGCTAAACATTTTTGTGCACTGCATTGCAGTGCGCAAAAAATCTATCTATCTATCTATCTATCTATCTATCTATCTATCTATCTATCTATCTATCTATCTATCTATCTATCTATCTATCTATCTATCTATCTATCTATCTATCTATCTATCTATCTATCCGTCTTCCTATTTGTGGGTTCTCTTACGAGGACCCCCTTCACTTGGCGTAAACCAAGATTAGTGTGTGGGGTAAAATAATTTATGCATACGCACTGATCATAATATAAATTATTTCACAATGCGTTTGCGTACTTCATCAAACCTTTCCCGCGAAACACTTGGCACAGACCTACGGGCGGGTATGTGCCACAGGTGATTGACCCTGGAACAATGAGAACAGATATGGGTCATTTGACCACGTCAGCGTTAAGAAAATACCCATATCGGGAGCGCTGAGCCGATGAATGCAAAAAATAATTGTTAGGTTCTCATCTTACAATAGAACCGCAGCATTCTGCTTGACATCGAGTATTCTACCGCAGAACCTGGCCACGTCTCGAAACTACTTTTTGAATAGATCATAATGTTTTCGAAACGTTGATTATGGTTGCCATGCTAACTATCTAAAGCAATAAGCATTAGATGTATTTCATACAGCCGTCACGTCAGGTTATAGTCTATTGTAGTGCGGCAACATCCCCTGAAGTTGATATAGGTAGCAGTGTCCAGCGCTACCATCCTTGCGAGCATCACCACTTCCTATTATCTTACCGCTTCTGGTGTTACCAATATATATGTTGCTTGAGGTCATTTTACGCAACTGTAAATAACTGGTTATGTATAACTTATGTGGTAGTTTAACGTTTGTATGCGCGTGCATTTGTGCATAATTTGTAGCGTTAGCCACACTGGCTTCGCTGAGCCAATTTCGCGTGGCACTGGTCTGCGCATGCGCAATGATACTCTGCCACCGCCGCGCGCGGCTCGCCGCCAGTGTGCGCGCAATTCGATGCGCTGCGCAGACGATCAGTGGTGTCACGCACCGGAGCCGGCACCTCCCTCGCACTCGGCCGCGGCCGCGCGCGACTCGCCGCCACCGGTGTGTGCTTTCCAGAGGAGTGCCTTCATAGCTCTGATAGACATATGGACTCCGACGCGCGCGCCTTCCCTCTGCACTCGCCATCTGACACTGCGCTGGAGCGGCTTGATAGTGCCTCTGGCTGGCGTTTGCCACTGTGGTATAGCCATGGAGAAGGAGAGTGCAAATGCTGCTCAACTGTGTAGCAGATAACTGTGTAGCAGATAACTGTGTAACTCAACTGTGTAGCAGGATAAGCTTAACTCATCGGATCCTGAAGAAGTTGCCCGGCAAAATAAATATACATGTGCCACATAATACGTATACCGTGTGTGTGCCATTGAAACAGCTGTAAGCATGATATCTGGAAAGCTAAGAATAATCAGCTGAACCTTTGTTAACGCTACGTATATCCTGGCATATCTTAGCTAAGTTACTGCCGTTATTTTAGCGTAACTTCGTAACGTTTTGCTGAATAAAAGGAAATTCCAACACAATAACCTCCCATCCGCATGTTCCGAATAACATAATTTCCCATGGTACGTGGAATCGGCAGTTATTCTTACTGATTGGAAAAAAACCCCTTTAAAAAAACAGGGCATCACACTCGTATGATTTATCATCATTCGAGTGTGATGAGATTTATCACTGAATCCTAGTGGTACTCTCTCTCATAATACCGATGAGGGTTGCAGTACAACACCGCGACAATAATACGAAGTTTTAAAGTAAATTCGTGAGACTCTTTGGTGCATGCTGATCCTGACGTACCTTTCTAAATAGATCTGTAAAATTAGTCTGTATACATTTGGTTTTAAACCTGTTTTAGTGCAGTTCAAGAAGCATAACCGCAAAATGCAGACTAGCTGAAACAATAACGAAAGAGTAAGAAATACGCACAAAAATACAGGCTCTACAGTCACATCTGTGAAATAGGAGGAAATCGTCTAGCAAGTATATGTTGTTGTCAAACAGGCACACACGGAAAAAAAAAGACACATACGCGTACACCAGATGGATTGCGAAAGAATGGGAGCTCAAAGTTCATTATTGAAATGGAGATATTATTGTTCAAATGACCTCTGTTAATCTAGTTGGCGAAAGAAACCACTATTATCTAGGCGTTACCATCGCTTCTAAAATGGCTGTGTTTTGATAATGTGCACGTCAGAGTTCTGTAATATTAACCTTTATGTATGCGTTCTTAACTTCTTTTTTTAAGATGGTGTGCCTATTTCATTACCTAGTAGTACAAAGCAAGCTCGATTGGGTCCAAATACATTGGTCCTCAAGACAGGGAAGGAATTAGCTCTTCGGAGCACTCCGAGGTATTCCTTCATTCGAAGTTCGGGGGAGACTGCAACTAATAATTTTATTGCGATACCTCGTCTATACAATGTATATATCGACACAGGTATCAACACACCGGGATCATCATAGTTCGTACGTAAAACAAGGTGGGGATGCAGGCAAGTGTGAAAGAAACGAAGACCACACGAATACTGCAAACAAGAAGAACACGCAGCATTCCTGTTGTCTTTGTCTCTTAGCACCAAGAAGGCGCATATGTTTGATTTAGCGAAACGTAAACGATAGTCACTACAGGAGCGTTGATGAAATGTGCACTGACAAGAAAGTAAGCAGATTTGTAGAATATACACAGATCATTGATTACAGAATTATAATTGCTTAAAGAGCTCAATATATTATACAGATGGGAAGAATAAAACTGTATTTTGAGGAAAGGAGTGTAAAAAGAGTAGTCATGAGCATGTTGGTTTGGGGCCCCAAGTCCCAAGGCTCCACTGGCTTGCGCCGCTTGCCTAGCATGACTCAGAAGCGCTGATTGCACTTCTGAGTGTAGGCTGGCAGTTGTGCCTCTCACTGCTCCGAACAGGTTACAATGGTGTTGCCTCTAAACGATATCAAATTATCTGGCTTTTGGTCACACTCCCAAGAGGTGTGATATAACGTCAGCGAACTGCCGCACCTCGGACAAGCGTCACTTTATAACGTAGGATATGTTTTGCTGAGCCGCGATAAATTTGAAAAGGCTCTTGTCTGCGCATTGTGGAAATCCCCGGTGTCTTCCCTTCAAGGAACTTATAAGGGGCACAATATTTTTGTTAAGTGCTCTGTTGGTAAGCGAGAAGTCTTGTTGGGATAATAAATGCGACTTGATTGCGAGAGGCTAGTTGACGCTCGAAGTTTGAATTATTTCACCATGATAAACCACCGGCCTTCTCCCGCCGAGGCGACTACAAAAACAACTGTTGGCCTTCCACCGGTAAAAGATCCTGGCATGTTCTTTAAAACTGATGGTGTTGACATTAAAGGATAGTTGCCGTTGTACGAACGTACAACTAAGAATAACTAGGGTGATTGAACAATTATGTTGGCCAACCTCCTGTTCTACTTGAAAGGAACAGCAAAAATGTGGTTCGGGATGAAGAAATTGAAAGCTGGGATGTGTGCAAGGAAAAGATGTCAGCACTTTTAGGAAAGTCTTGGGGTAGAAAGTCAGCGGCCAAGAAGGAGTTCGCATCTCGTGTGCAAAGGTCAGCAGAGTCCTACGAGACTTACGTACAAGAAGTGCTCACCCTTTGCCGTAAAGAAGACAATGGTATAAAAGAAACCGAGAAAGCAGCAGACCTAATGAAAGGCATAGCAGATAGAGCACTCAACCTTCTCTTACGCAAGGACTGCAGCACAGTGGATGCCATAATCAAGAAGTTTCAGCGTTTTGAGGCTGCAAAAAGTCGACGTATCACCCATCATTTCAATTGACTTCCCAGCACACCAGCCACATGGTCGTGTGAAAACGGCCCTGCACTACAGGCGCCGCTAACTGCAGAGCATGTGACCGAGATCATCAGACGTGAACTTGAAGCTCTCTCTCCGGCGTCCATGGGCTCCTATGCATATGACTGTAGTCCTCAGATGATGCCACTGGCACATGCCATTGTGCAACAAGAACTTTCGCATGCTGAACTGGCCTCCGAGTGCACTGGAAATTAGAACTTCCTCTCAGCTGATCGACCGTCGTCGACCCCCTGTTTCATATGTTCAAAATAAAAATCATGCGGTGCGCCCTCGCAATCAAGCTGAGTGAAGAATTGCTGACGATCGCCTGATTTGCTTCAACTGCCACCGTATCGGACAAACGGCCCACCATTGTAACACCCAGCGGTATTGGCATCGGATATCCTATGTGTACAGCCGTCGTCCAGAGAGAGATCAAGGACGTTTTCAACTTTACCAACAGTCACCTCAGGTCACCAGTGAAGATAGTCTTTCAAAGCCGGCCGTATCGTTGTCATTTATTACCTACGCACGCTCACCAGTCCCATTCACCGCTATCCCGTTGGCCGTCATTTTGCTCCCGCCACTGACGTCGTGCACATCTCCAGTCTCCGCATATGATATTCGCATATGATCCTACTTTCTTTTACGCGCCGAAGTGGCGCTACCGGCGACGGGTTGTTATATGTCACACGCCATCGGGAACGGGACAGCATGAGGTAGACGATAAAGAGGACGAACGCAATCACGCTCATTTCGTTGTTGTTGTTGTCCACCATCTTGGCTGCAGCTGCCTTTGACTTTCCCTGTGTATTTTGTTAATGCATATTTTTCATTATTACTGTCACCCCCGTCATAATATTATTATAGGAGACGCCATAAAGAACGGGTCGACAAATATCGGCAATCTGGCTGAAAAGGTAAACCTAAATCTAAGCACACAAACCGCAAGCATTCTCGCCTTCATAAAAATGCGGCCTTGGGGCCGGGATTTAATCGCGCGACCTGTGGATCAGCAGCCGAGTGTGTTACCTAGTAGTCCACCGTGGTGGAAAGCTGATCATGATGAAGAAACTAGACCATTGTAGCATTTTTTGTTACGAGGCTTCCATTGCGGAAAGCGTGATTTGCAGTCGATATATTCGGTGAAGTCGAAAGCTACGTAAAGCAGAAGGCCTTCTGCCAAGGAGTTCATTTTCGTACTGACACCGAGAACTGAGTGGCAAGGGCTTCCCTAATATTATAGTCATGGTGTAGCGAACTATGTGTGTTTTGACAACCAACATAAGGTAAAAAACTTACCTTCTTCGGCGGAGAACCCGGTGCAGTTTCATTGGAAGACACCACACGCTTAATTAAATATTGCTCGAGTAGCGTTCATAGCGGTATAGAACGCATTGAGAGATATATTACATACAGAAGCGAATAATAAGCTGTATGGTACAGCCACCGTTTAGGAAACAATATCCGAGCATATTTTCACTTTCTGGCGTTTTATGTAAAGATTTGTTTATCGATAAGAAAGCAAAAATTAAATGTCGGATATCGACTATAATCATTAAATACCAATAAATACAGGAAGAGACTAGGTAAGTTTTCTATTTACGGCTTGTGCCATCAGTAAATTCTATAATTCTAGGCAACTGCTCTTCATACTCTTCAATTGTAGGTAGGTAGCGGTTCACTTGAAGTTGTGAAAGAGTACGTCTACTTAGAATAGCTAGTAGCCGCGGGGTTGAACCAAGAGGTTGAAGTAACTAGAAGAATATGAACGGGGTGGCGCCCTTTCGGCAAGCATTCCTAAATCATGACTAGCAAGCTGTCAAAGGAAGCGGAGCAAGACAAGGAAAATACCCTATTTCTACAATCCTAAATGGCGGCGCGTCCCAGCCTATACAGTAGATCGAAGATGGGAAAATAAAGGCACGAAGAAAAGAAGCAAAGAAGAGAGTGGCACTCATAGCCGCGGACGTGGTGGGTGTCTTTTAGAGCCGTTGCTTCAGTCGAGTGTTCCCAGAAACTTGACGCGCATCCTCAAAGGCATGGGTTTGAGTCGGGGGAAACAGGCGGATCTTCTTCGCAGCCGCAGGAAGATAGAAAACAAACTCGAAACTGTGTAGTGTTTCAAGGGACAACATCCTGCTTGTCAAAAAAAAATTCAGATGTCAACATGGCCTTGTTTTGCTTTTAATTTACTTCTTAAAATGAGTTACACCAGGTAATATCACAAATCTTTGTATCTTAGACACGGAAAGTTGTTGCGTGCCCAATAAAGAGCTTTGCATCTTAATATTTTTAAATTGGTTCATTATGTGCTGCGAAGGCATGCTGAGAGAAAGGGATAAGCTTAAAAGCTTCATTACTCCCTTCGAGTAGTCTTCGAAAGTCACATTATTTCTCCCCTTCTTCGATATCAGAGCAACTCGGAGCCGAAAGATCACATGACGACGACGCATCAACATGTAATGCGCATGCAAGGATAAATACGCATGACATCATCAAGCAAGATATTGCACACAAGCGGTGTTGTGTCGTTGCATAGTTCAGTGTAGTGAACTATCTGTTTTGGTGTGGCAGACCTTTGTATGGGCGCACGTTTGGAGAGGCTGGCATGAATAATGCATACTGACCATGAAACACATTGTCGCACCACTGGAACTGCTCTAAGGAACCATGCACGAAAAACAGACCAAGCGTTGTCAGGTTTGATGTCGGCACAAGGAGGGAATGGCAAGCACACGAACGAAAATGAAATGGAGGCAGTTGAGTGTCACAACTTACTCGACTCAAATCAAAAAAAAAAAATTAAAATGCACATACATGTTGGTTATGTGAATAAAATATTTCGATCAACATTGATTCTTCAACTCAAGTAACAGGTCGTACAAATTACACATGTCGCCTTGAACAATACTCTCAATGAAACGTACTTTTGTGATGTACGCAGGACCGTTACTTTACGTCCCCTCCTCCATGTTGGAGCGAGCGCATGAGATGAAGGCCAAGCGGCGTTAAATCTAATATTTCGATTCGTTCCGGTGTGCGTGGCGCACAAAATCATTCTAGACGACATTGTGATTGCCCAGTGCATGCATTCCTGTTGCTGGCTCAAGATACTCAATCTTGCTGAGTGGCCGTTCAAGGCGTTCACAGACATAATAGATATTGACTCTGTGATATTAGACCCAGTACTTTGAGTCTAAATGACCCCTATGGCCTTTCCGCGGTCAGGCTGTTCTCTCCTTCGCTGACCTTCACGATGCCATGCCGAAAAGGAGACCCAAGAGTGTGTGTATTCGATGGTGTAGAGCTAGCTCACCATGCTGAACAATAAAAAGAGAAATCGCGTCATGCAAACAATGCGGGAAAAAGTATGATTGCATGGCTTTGCTGAACCACTGGCACCTTCTTGTCATCATGAACTATAACATTTCTCTTTCCGTTCTGGTCGTAGGTACACCACGCACGTTTTTGTGCAAAAACTTGAATATGTGAAAAAAGTCATTCTGCCTATTTTTACAGTTTGGGACACTAAAACTGTGTTTTAAGCCCCTGAACTGTGTTTTAGACCTGCTCTTACTGTGTTTTAGACTTACCTGTCTTCGGCGCTAAAACTCAAACTTTAGTACCTATAAATCCGGCATCTACATGTTACCGGTGCTTAGTTACGGAGAAGTAGGGGCAAGATTATAGCAGACTGTGCCAAGGAAAAAATGGGTGTCAAGGACACCATTGTCGACATCAAGAAGAAGAAATGCTCATGGGCAGGGCAGGGCACGTAGCGCGAAGAAAGAAGAACCACTGGCCATTAAGGATCACGCACTGGATTCCAAGAGAAAGCAAGCAGGTGAGGGAGCGACAGACCTTTCGGTGGCCAGATGAGATTCGTATAAAGTGATAGCAAGCACAGGATCGAGTTGAATGGTGGAACAGAGGAGAAGCCTTTGTCTTGCAGCGATCGTAGTCAGGCTGATGCTGATGATGATGATGACGGCTCTTTGTTAAAATAGACGTACGCGCTTATATAACGAAAGAATGACGCTTTCGATGTACAGCCGTGGCAACGTCTGTGAATAGTGCGTGAGCAGCCGCCTTTGCTCTGCGGCACAGCACTTATCTTGCGGCCATTTCGTGTTCTGACGTCACATGCACAGGAGCATGCGCAGCTTTACCAACATGTAGGCCTATTCAGCACGGAAGACACAATTGGAAGGAAGTGTGCTTTTTTATAACCAAAGATTCACGTTCACTCAGGGCGCTTTTGTCATATGTATTTCATAGGACGAAGCGCGTTTCAACTGAGAACACATGCCTGCATAAACGATGCAATGTTTATGGCTGTCTTGTATTGTGGCCGTCAAGAATTTTCACTACGAAGCTGTTGGCGTTATCATATCTTCATAAAATCGCATGCCTCATAACAGCCACAAAGTGTGCATGCTTGATGGAGGCGCTTGTTGTCAATCGAAACGTCAGTTGTCTTAGAAACAAATGTGACGAAAACACTCCGAGGGAGCGTTGATATTCTGGTAATCAAACATGAAGCCGTGAACGCGACATCAAAACCCGCAACGGCCGCAAGACGTTCCACCGGAGAGCAAGGCCGGCCACTCTCACGCAATAAACAGACGTGGCGATGGCTGTAACAGTAGTAAGTGCAACAGAAAATTTTTGTAACTTATGTGGTGAGTAAATGACACAGCTTTGTATTGAAACAGCGCCTAATGTTTTTGTGTTTCTTTTTCAGACGAACATCATTAGTCCCTGCCGTTTTCCATGTAGGTTAAAGTATCGCGAAAATTCCTACCGTATTATTTTGCAATACGATCCCGATGGAACCCCTTGTAATGTAAGTCCGTACAAACTTTCTTTTTTAAAGTGAGTGATGCGTATTCTCTGGCTACGAGTCTTGAGTAATTTCGTCTTTACTCAAACTCCAGGTAAAGATAGCTTTACTTCATAAATAACACCAACCTACACAGAACGCCCAGTGACAGTTGGAGGAGCGGTCTTGAAAAAATCTATTCTACATGCTAATACAATTCGAAGGTGCTCGCTACGCAATAAACCATCATATTTTAGCTACATACGGAAGCATTCACTATGCCCTTAGTTATGTTTCTTGGGAGAAGAAAGGTACCAAAGGGTGTCTGCAAACAATATTATCATTATGATAGTTTTTTATTTATTATCCCTTAAGAGGCCATGTTGGGGTATTACCAACGAGGAGAGCATACATAGAAAAAAAGAGCGTTCAGTCATTTTTCAGCAAACACAAAGACAGTAGCATCTAAGAAACCTGAATAAATTTCCAAAAAGTCAGATACATTGAAAAATAATCCTCCTAACGTAGAAGAAAAAAAAACAAACGAAAAATTCTGAATACGTTACGCATCAGCCCTCAATATGCTTGTTAGTACGTTTTGATATTATATGTGCTTTGTGTAGCCTGTTGCTGGGGAGTATCACTAGTGAGACTGAACCCTTTGTAATGAGTTGGAAGCTACCCAGCTCCAGCCTTTTCCACCATTATCATCTTGTGACGCTTGTGTTACTTTATTCTAGTATCACCAAAATTGCATCTTAAAAAATTGCCTCAATGGCCGCAAAGAGAATCGTCAGGAAATATAAATGTATTGCGTAATTCCACAACCGCGTTTTGCACGTGAGAACCCAGCGTTAGAAGAATATAGGAACGAAGCTCTTTACCCCGTGCTCGCGAGCCCGCGATGTATGTAGTAGTAGTAGTAGTAGTAGTACTAGTAGTAGTGGTGGTAGTAGTAGTAGTAATAATATTAGTAGTAGTAGTGGTAGTAGTGATGGTAGTCGTTGTCGTTGCAGTAAGTAGCCACATCTCGTTTAGTTCTTGGAATGGCCGCTGGGAGGCGGTATTTGTATAGGTGAATATATGATTAAAAGATGCGAAATGGTAGTACTTGGAGATAGACGGACGAACGGATGGACAAACGAACGAATGCACGAATGAATGACTGGATCAACGCAGGGTCGAATGGAAGGATGGACAGACAGACAAAGGTACGGACGGACGGATGCGTGGACGGATGAACAGACAAACGAATGGACACACAAAGAACAAACGACGCACGAACGGACGCACAGTGGACGCATGAACGGTCGTACAGACGGAGCACGGACATACGGAAGCGCGAACGGACTGATAGACGCGTCGCCCTACTCATCATCATTCAATCTGCGGATATACTGTAATTTTTTCTCACATCATGCAGCCAATAGCGCTGTTCGCCCCACGTAGTATTTCTGTCACGAGGAATGTCGTAACTATCGTTCATGGTTAAAAAATTCACAGTATATCAACGGTGTGAATGATGATGAGTGGGGCGAAGCGCCCATCCGCGCTTATGTCTGTCTGTTTGTTCTTGCTTCCGCCCATTCATTCGTGCGTCAATTCATGCGTATTTCTGTCGTCCGTGCATGCATCTGTTCATACGGCCATGAATTCATCTGTCCGTCCGTCCGCGCGTCGATCCGTACGTCTGCTTTTTTGTCTGTCCATCCATGCGTTCATCCGTGCGTCCGTCCATCAAGTAAAACCTTCAAGTACCGCTATCTCGTATCTTTTCTTTTCATGATATATTCATCTCACAGAAGTGCTGCCCTCCAGCGGACATTCCAAGGACTAAACAAAAGGTGGCTGTCTACTACTACGACAATGACTACGACTACTACATACATCATGGACGCAAGACCCACGGCTTAAGAAGCTTCGCCGGAAAATCCTATGGAGTGAACAAAACGAACATCGTTCTCGGTTCAGCGTTGGTGTTTCACAACGGCGTCTCTAGCACCCATTTCAGGATGTTCTTGAGAGGCGGGGAAGTGATTCTCAAATGAAAACGAAGATAAAAGTGATTCCGGTAACCATCTCTCACGGGGAGGACACCTGAACGGTACTAGGGATGGGAGTAAGGAGTGATTGAAAGCGATAACAAATAAAGGGTTGGAGATAGAGAGAGGAGCAGGAGACGAGAGAGGTGCAGATAGAGCCACATAAGGAAGTAAGGAAAAGAGAAGAAAGATGGACACGGTCGCAGAACTTTGAGAATGGCGCACCACTCAGCGAGAACTCTTGTCGGCGTCAGGAGATGGAGTAGGCCAAGCCAGTCGGCCAGAGTTGCACTGTCGTCGGAGATCGCTAGGGCACAACCGGTTGGCACGACATCCAGCAAGTGAGTGATACTTGAGGAGCGCCAAGCCATTGAACGGTGGAGAGCGAGACGCGAGTGGTAGAGAAAGTGTATGGGTGGATGGATGGATGGAAATAACTTTATTTATGCGTCCTGTACAGGGTGTAGCCACCTGCTTGGCTAATCTCACTTTGGGACTGGGAGGTCAAGCCTCCTAGCCCTGTCATGGGTGTACTGAACAGCCAGGACTTGAGGGATATGGTCGTGAGACTTTATCATTCCTGTAAACCGTTACCGGGAAATGCCACGGCCAAGCGACCCACATTCCCAGAGCATATGCTCAAGCGTGCATACTTCTTTTTTACATGCCTTGCAAACAACATCCATATCTTTTATATCGTACCATTTTTTACCTGTGCCGGTGAGTAATAAGACTCTGTCTGTAATTGTCTAAGTGTGACCGCTTGTGCTCTGTTTAGTCTACTGTGAGGGGGTGAAAACTCTCTCCTCCCCAGGTATTAATGTTTAGTAATTTCATTATATGTCATGGGTGTGTCCAGTTGTAGATTTTCGAATGCAGCAGAATTCAAAGCTATGTGTAAAAGCTTCCCGGTCCGTAAGTTCGCGGGCAATGCTGTTGGCCGATTCAATTGGATTCATAAGAATGTCATCGAGTGATCCAATGTGCGCCGGGAACCAATATATTTATTGTGTATCAATGGCCTGTTTACTATTAGTAACACGAACTGTTTGTGGTGTGATTCTGCCCCTGCTGAAGGCTCTGATGGCTGGTTTTGAGTCACTGTATATCTCGGTGTATCGATCATCTGTCAGGGCCAACGTGATAGCAACCTGTTCAGCTACTTCCGGTTTGCAAGTGTAAACTGTGGCACCGTTGGTACACCTGCCCTGGTGGTCAACTACTACTGCGGCGAACATATTTCGGTCTTTATATATAAGGCTGAGTCGACAAAGCAAGCCCCCCTACCTCCTTTATCCAACTTCTTCGATAAAGCCTTAGACCTGGATACCCTTCTGGCGACGTTGAAGGTTTGGTGCATATTAATTGGCAACGGGGCAACGATGATGCTTTCAGCAAAGTCCTTTGGTATCTTGCTGTGCGTCTCCTGGTCGATGACTGGGCTGATCATGATTATATCGAGGATCTATCTCCCCGAGCAAGTTGTAGAGAGTCTTGCTATTTGTGACCTTTCTTGAGCCTCCGCAATTTCTCTAGTTGTGTTGTGTACTCCTAACTTGAGCAATTTTTGAGTTTCAGTGCTTGTACGAAGCGGGAGACCCAGTGCACTATTGATGACTTTCTTGATCACCGCGTCCAGCTTCTTTAGTTGGGTTTGTGTCCAGTTATACATAGAAGCCGCATACGAAATAACACATAGCACCAAAGAGTTGATCAACCGGATAAGATTGTCCTCTTTCAGGCCTTTTTGTCTCCCTGCAGATCGTCTTATCATCCGGTATGCATTCTCTGTCTTGAAGATACTTTTCTTGAGCGCCATGTGATTACTTTCATCTGCATTTATAAAAAAAGCCCAGTACCCTCATTGTGTCGACTCTGGGTATATTTATACCGTTTTTGGTCAATATATGTATGTCACTTTCGGAAAGTGGCTTCCAACCCTTAGGGCTCTCCCCTTTCTCTTTTCTCTAAAGTAATAACTCCGATTTCTGTGGGGAGTACCTGCGACTAGTGGGCCTCAGGTATTCCTCCACTGTCTGCACCACTTTTGCGAGTGCATCTTGTACCTGCCCTTCACTACCACCAGCACACCATATGGTAAGGTCATCAGCATAGATGGTGTGGTGAATGTTGCTGATATTACTCAGTTTCTTGTACAGGCTGATCATGCACAGGTTGAAGAGTACGGGAGAGATCACCGAGCCTTGAGGGGTTCCACGATCACCTAGTTTACCCATGTCTAAGTTGGTGTCTCCTACTCTTAACCTCGCCGTACGTGCCCCCAAGAAACAATATGTATATGTATGTATGTATGTTCACTACATATGTCATTGTACATTTCCCATCCAAGTCCAATTTACTCAATCGTTTGAAGGATGTATTTGTGCCTGAGGTTGTCGAATGCTTTCTCCAAGTCTAGTCCGAGGATGGCTTTGGTATCTCTAGAGTATCCGTCTAGAATGTGGTGTTTAATCTGCTTCATAGCATCCTGAGTAGATAGTGAGGATCTGAAGTTTAACATATTGTTGGTGTATATGTTGTTGTCCTCCAAGAAATCTTTAAGCCCGTTGAGGATTGCATGCTCGGCAACTTTCCCTACACATGATGTTAGCGATATTGGTCGCAAGTTTTCCAGACTTGGAGGTTTACCTGATATCGGTATTAGTATGACTTGAGAAAGTTTCAATTCATCTGGAACTTCACCCGAATTTCATGCTTCGTTAATAAAATCAGTCAGTGATTCAATAGAGCGTTCGTCGAGATTTATGAGTGTCTTGTTGATGACGCCATCTGGGCCAGGGGCAGACTTTCTGTTTAACTCACTCAACACCCTTCTGATTTCAGATAAAGTGAAGGGTCAATCCAGCTCCGGTTGAGAGGCTTCCTAGTATTCCGATCGTGGAAATCGTTCTGGCTCTTTAGCGACGGGTAGGTATTTGTCGATGAGTTGTTTAGAAGCTGTTTCAATGTCTTGATTTATTAGGGCTGTGTGTATGGCCCGGGCAAGACAGTGTCTCTCGTTGGACTTGTTGCCTTGCTCGTCTAGGAGGTGCTTAATGAGTTTCCAAACTTTAACGTTCCTGATCTGCCCATCAATCGTTTCACAAAATTCATCCCACTGCTGCTTACATAGGTTGGTGCAGCGCAGTTTGATTTATTTATTCAGTTTCGTCCTTAGTGTACGATTCAGTCTTTGAGTCTACCATTTTTAGTAATTGCCTGCTTTGTTTCAATTAAGGGGGCTAGTTTAGAATCCATGGCCTCCACGCTAGCGTCAGTGAGAAGCTTTCTGGTGGCTGATTTGATATCATTCCTGATGGATTCGCACCACTCTTTGAGGCTTAGTTTGATAGTATTTGGTTCGATTTGCGTTCTAATTCTACGAAAGACTTCCAAATCAACAACCTCAAATGCTCGAGTGTAGCCTTTTTCAACCTCCAGCCTAACCTCGAGAACATAGTGATCACTGCCGAAGTTATGACCGGTATTTTTCCTTATGGGATGCTTGACGTTCTTGACAAAGGTTAGGTCGGATGTGGTGTCTCTACAAACAGAATTGCTGATTCTTGTGGGATACCCTTTATCTGTAATCAATACCAAGTCTTGCTCGTCAGCATGATGCCATAGATTCATGCCTTTGGGGTCTGTCGCAATATATCCGCAGAGTTCATGAGCAGCGTTGAAGTCCCCTAATATGATTAGAGGCTTATTTTCCGCAAGTTTCGTAGCTTTCTTGAAAATTATCTTGAACTGTTGCTTGTAGTGCTTCAGGTTATTGTAAGGTTGAGGACAAATATGCTGTTGCATCTTTGATTTTTGTATGAGACCAGCACAAATATCTCCACCATGAGATACTCTGAATTCTTGTCCCGAATGCCCAGATTGTGAGAGATGTGTGTCAGCTGCCTATTTACAAACACATGTAAGCCTCTACCATAGTTTTCGCACTCTATAGCTCTATACCTAGTGAGCGTGACGTATCCATACCCAGTTTCTTGGAGTGGTGTTATATCCGGCTTAGAAATTAGTGATCTGAGATATTGCTGGAATGTGGCACGTTTGTTGTTGTACCCCCCGCAATTTCATTGCCACACTCGAAATTCTCTTTTAGTGTGGGCCATATTTGATATTCGTATCCCATAACAGGGAAATAATGTGGGCTGTGAGGAACAATGGACGACACTGCGCTCTGTCGTTGCCGGTTATACTCATCACTTCAAAAGCTTTCACTCTTTCGCTAAATGCCTTAAGCCCTTTCCTAGGATCATTTATAGTACTCTGCATTTGTCCTACACATCGTCAACTGTGAGACGCTGTCCATAATCATTTTCATTTTATCTGCGAATAAGGCTAGTGTTTGTTTCATTTCCTCAATGTGCGTTTCAGTATTCTTGAGCTTATTTTCGACGGCTCTGCGCTCGGCCGACATAGCCCCATCACCCACAGGTGCAGGAACTGGCGTTTTCTTTGGCGTGTTTTTGTTCTCGGCCTGCTTGGTTTCCCTTAAAAGTTTTTTAATTGCTGCTAATTCTGTAAGCAAATTTTTGTTGATTTCCCTTAGTTCTTCATTTTCTCTCTTGAGCCTATCTATTTCCCTACTTTGCTCTGTCGGTGGGTCGCAAAGCATGACACTGACCGGTTCGGTTCGCGCACCATCGGCACTGGTAAGTCGTCTGTTGTCGGCAAGTCGTAGATTGTCTTCTGGTAGTTGGCGTCTTGTCCGTCATTGCGAATCCCTTGACTTTGTCGGCCCACGTGGAACCAATGCCTCCTTCTGATTCTGGGTGGATCAATGGCCTCCGATTCTCACACCTCACCACAGATTTGGACCTGGATGCACTCCTTCTTCAAGATCTAGATACACTCCTTCCTCTGGAACGGGAGCGATTCCGAGACCCGGACCTGCCACGAGATACTGCTGTTGGCATCGAGTCACCCATTAAAGCTGATGCCATGGAGTGCAGCTCGGATGAGTGCAGGTTCAGCGGATTGTCAACTTGTTCCTTTTCAGCGTTGGGTGCCATTGCTCTTTCACTTCTTCTTCTTCTGACAACGTATGGAATTGTGGAACAATGTGTGCACATCTTGTCCGCCGTGGGGTGTGGACTGCCGCAAGTTTCACATCTAGGTTGGCACTTGTGTTCTTTAATCACGTTTATTTCGCAATATCCCCTACACACGGTCTCTTCCGAGGTGGGGCACATCTCAGCTGTATGACCGAGCCGGCCACAAGCATAACATATATGGATCTTTTCTTATAAAGTGAACACTTCACCAGGATCGAACCATACCTGACGAAATTTGGAACGTTGTAACCGCCGAAGGCGGTGATCACCGTGCCGGTATTCGTAATACTTTTAGCCGCTATCGCCAAGGGGTTTCTTGAGTTGACAATATTTCTCTGAAGTCCCGCCGGCCGGTCGGCTATGTCGATGTTTCTTATCACTACTTTGCACGTATCGTCTGGTGCAGCCTCATAGGCGTTGATCTCATAATAGCAACCACCCAGGCCTATTGATCTTCTTCTTACGTACCTCTCAGTATTTTCCCGCTCCGGTGTACTCGCCACCATTATGTTTTGGCTGACGTTGGGGCAGATGATGTCTGATACCGTCTAGTCCGGGCCCAACCCTGCAGCTTCTATGATGGCTTTGCCTACCTTGGTGGAACCCATCTTGCTAATATTAATGCCGCCACGTGGTCGTAGGATAATGTTGAAGTGATCCTTAGACATGTAGGGCATGTGGGACACCGTTGTGACTCTGTTCTTGACCTGATTGCCTTTCTGAAATGTTCTAGACGCCACGTCCGTGTTAGTCCCAGCTCCGGCTGAGTCCCCGCTAACAGCGGATTTGGTCTACATTCGCTTGGAAACTGCTGCTTGCCACCCGTACTCTTCGGTACACTCATCGGGAGATATGCTCTCCCCGTCCATCATTACTTGCATGTCGAACGCGCGGCCACTCGCCACCGACGAGCGCCACTTGGCGTGCGTGGGTGTGGCGTTGACCCGGCTCGGCGTAGGCCTGCGTCAAGAATGGCGTCGTCGGCACAAAAAAATCTCGTAAAATGACGAAAATTTCACCCACCGCAGAAAATTGATGTAGCCTTGTTCTCGTCGAAGTTATGCATCGATCAATGTAATACATTCAATGACACACATTCATTAACTGGCGGAAACAGACGTTGAGAGCGGGAGCCGATATTCTTCTTCCTCACTGTTCGGCGACTGCGGCGCTCCGGCGGGGTAGAGAAAGTGGAGCGCAAGGAAGAGAAAGAGCGAACGTGGAAAGGAGGAGCTGTGAAACACTGCACCTGTGAATTTGCCTGACGGCCACAATTTCAGCGTCTTATCAACACAAACGCTAGAGAAATGCTTGCAGTACAAACTTTACAAACGAGTTTCGAACGCACTGCATTGACGCGGAGGCAAATCATGTTCACGACAAAGAGGTTGGGGCTTCTGTTGTTAGGGGCGACGTTAAGCGCTCGTGCCCGCAGCTGTTGCTGATAGCTGCCGATGCCAAAGTGTGACATGGTGGGGCTCTGGTTGCTAGAGACACGTGCACCCGCAGCTGTTTCTATGTGAGAGGGTGGTTGACGGATCCCGATAAGTGATCCCAATTGACGCCTGACATAGCCCGACTAAGAAATGCGTTCACATTTAAAAGATTCCTTACCCACGATGATGCCTGTATTGGATGCTGTTTACTACAGATCTGGCAGAACACTGACAGCGCCACAGAGCACCTGCGTTAAAATCTTCGCATACCCTTTGTTTTTTCTTATTGCGATAACAATTATATGGACACTCTTGGCTGGATTTCGCCACTGGCGTTGGCATGCACGTCGACGTAGGAGTCGATGTCATTCATCGTATATGTATACCTATCTATATATAAGAACACACAAGAAATAAAAAAAATCCACGAAAAAGCACTCAGGGCCGTGGAATCAAACGTGGGACCTCTGCGTCGTAAAAGCGCGGCGTTAACCACTTAGCTACCCCGCAGAGTTTTCTCCTTTATTACTTAGTTTTGCACATCATCTGATAATAATACAGAGCATAAACAGTACCTACAGTGGTAACAAACGGAATGGTTACTTAGTGACTAGAATTTCTTTACACGAATAAGTGGCTCAATATGTTCGAGCCACTCTGGAATGGGGTCCTTTGTTTTACACTATTCAATAAACTTCGTGTTCTTTTGGCGGAAATATTCACGAATTGGCAGTGTATTGTTGTCGGCATGGCGCACTGCCATGTACTTTTTCCAAATACTGTGAAGACCAAGCAACATAAGAGTATCATAAGTGGCTCTATCGTCTTCTTCATTGACTAGTAAAAACCTGATCCCGTAGGCATCAATCGGTAAATATTTTTAGATAGTTCTCTGCAGATTGTCACAGAAGAACACCCCTTTCCAACAATCCAGAAAGACACGTTCGATGGTTTTATGTTTACGACAGAGAAAACAGTGCGTTCCCCATGGTACAAACAGTCCCCTTTCTCGCATCCACGTCTTAACTTGTATCAGTATGAAGCTTAAAGAAAAAATATTTAGAACTAGATGAGGCAGCCATTTTTTAAACTCGGGCCAGCACAATTTGGCCACGTCCGGCAGGATACAAACTCCTGTAAAGTGGTACCAGTAAAACAATGTAGAGAAGGTCTCTATACAACCTGTTTCATTTTACTCCCGCTAGATATTCGCTGGAGAACTATGCCAATAAAAAATTACTTGCACCAACTTCTTCTTTTAGATAACCATAAAGCGGCCCATGAACATAGCCCGTGGTGACAACGAGTGAAGGAAAAACTCTTCTAAGCCTCAGCTGAATAACTGAACGTAGAAACGGGTCTCTTGTGTCTCGCAGAAACATAAAACGACTAACGATGTGTCTTAAAAAGACATGTGATAAACAGAGGCCGCCGAACCGAACACGACAAAAATGATTAGTGCGGCTAGACCATTCTCACACAGATCCCCATATAAATACTGCAAACACATGGTGCAGCTTCTGCACGTTTACACGCGAGCAATGTAAAACCTGTATTGTGTACCAAAGCTCAGAGACAAAAAAAGATAAGAAGTGGTGGCCCGCGTGAAAATTGAAAAGTCCCGTCCTCTAACATTATCCACTTTTTCACGAAATTTATTGGCTTGCCGCCGCCAGTACGGCTTTCTGTCACGATAAAATTCTAGTGGTACACCCAAATATTTTGCAGGCTGATTCACCCATGGCATGTTGGCAAAAACGTCTGGAGTAGAAAGCCAATCCCCATGCCAATATCCCAAGAACTTTTCCTAGTTAACTCACTGGCCCACTGACCATAAACTGGCCACTGGCAGTACGAAATTCCCACTGGCCGTACAAAACTGTTTCGCGATGTGGACAACTACGTTAACTTTCACGATCTCAGCAGAAAGCTGCCACATCAGCATATGCAAGTATTCGCACTTCATTCTCATGCAGTTTGAATCCACGGATTGCGCTGCTGTTCATCACACTCACTAAGAAAGGCTAAAAAAACAAACTCAACAGCAGTGTTGAAAGCGGGCATCTCTGACGCACGAAGCGTTGCAAGTTAATGCGCGCCCCCCACCAACTTATTAACAATCGATTGCATTACAGCTTTTATATGCCATAGTCACTTCCTCTTTGAGAGTACAGCCCACGTTTACAAAATCCAAGACACTCATCAGAATATTATGTGACACAAAATCAACAGATTTCTCTAAATCCAACTGAATCAATGCCACACATGTCTCAGCCGCATCGCAACTCTCCAGAACAGTTCTGGCCTGTAGTATATTGGTCACAAATGTGTGTCCTTTAATTCCACACGTCTGGTGTGGACCTACTATTTTCTTTATCACTCCCTGCAATCGCTTAGCTAATATTTTCATGGGAATCTTGTAATTTACATTTCTTAAGGTAATAGGGCGAAACGAATTTATAAAGCGAAGTTTAGTTTACCCTCTGTTTTGGGGATTAAACTTGTGTGCGCCGTCAGAAAGCTGGGAGGCAAATTCTTATACTTGTAAGCTTCATTGAAAAGAGTAGTCACAATTGGGAAAAATTTTGACCAAAACGTTTATTAAAAGGTTGCGCTCAACCCATCTGGTCAAGGTGACTTTCCTGGGTTCAACCGTTCAATTGCTCTTTCATTTTCTTTGTTTGAAATATGCAGTTTCAACCCTACAAGCAAGACTTTCGGGCACTTTTGACATCATAGGTAAGAATTTCTTCCTAAACAATTCTATGTCAACCTCCAATCACTTAAACAGATCTCTATAGTAGTTAGAAAAAAACGTTTCCTATTTCCTTATTGTCTGTGTAAACGACACCATTGTGAAGTATTTCTGCTATGGTATTTCTGCGGGCATATCTATTCTTTTCACCCAGTGACCGTTTTGTTGGTGCCTCACCAACCAACAACTTTTCAGCATGAGCTAGAATTATAGCCCTCTCTATAACGCTCAACGTCAAAAACTTCCAGCTTATGCTTAGCCTTGCGAACATCTGCCGTGAAAGTTTCTGGTGATTTTGCTTCTTCCTCTAGCAATGCAGTAAAATTTTGTTTTTGCTATTCTTCCTGCTCTCTCTTCTCTCGTTTAATTGTACAGGCTCTTCATTGCCATCATCTTATTATCACTTTTAAAATATTCCCACTGAGGGCTGATCGTTATTCCGCTGATTTTGTTAATTTCGCTGACATGTTCTAGTACGTTTTTTAAAAAAATGTCGTCCTCCAGTAGCAGTGAGTTCAGCTTCCAAAGGCCCCAGGAAAACTACTTCGTCTAGCGACGCCACAGTGGATATTAAGAGTGAGTAGGTAGTGATCCGTGAAAAAGACTGGTTCGACTACATATTTGTAACACCATGGTATTTTACTCGCCGTTACATAATCTCTGTCCAGACGAGCGTGACTGGAATTTGGAAAGTGCGTAAAATGAATGCTTTGCCCCGTATACAGACAATCCGCCACATCTTCAAGGTTATATCGGTCTATAATATTGATAAGGGCTGCTGGGCTGGGATACCTATTCGGCGCACTGCTGGTCTTGTCACGCGCAGAAAGCACGCAGTTAAGTCTCGCTTTATTACAGCCTGCCGGTCGGTATCGCAATATCCATCTGAAGAGTGGAAGAGATCACTTCTTTCGGATTGCACATTAGGTGCATACACAGTAATTACGCGCCATTTAGAAGAAGAGTGCCTGAAATGACATACTACTAACCTCTCCGATAAACTAGATGTAACAGATTTACCGACCAGCCCCTGTATCTGGCGGACAAATAAAGCCCAACCGGGTGAGGTACAAATGACATGGCTTATACAAACACTGAACCATGAATCCATAGGCTGCACCATGCTCCCAGTCTCTTGTTCACCTTCAAATTTGGTTGCCGGTATAGCTATAATATCGAGATCTCGCTCTACAACTAGTCCATACAGTTGATTCTGTTTCTTTCTGCTAGCGAGACCCCCACGTTAAGTGACGCGAAACGGAAAAAGCTTTCCGTAGCGATGGTATGCGGTCAACTGAGAATGAGAGCATGATGCTCACCTCCACCACTCAGTGCAGCTGAGCCTGCCAGTTGCACGCCTCGTTCCCCATCCGTTGGCGCGCCCTCATTGCTACGAAGGCGACGACGCCGCCGGACGTCTGTACGGTGGGACGGTCGGCCGTGGGTGGCACCCCGTTCAACACGCTGGCAATGCTTTAGATGGTGGCTCATCGACGCCAACGTCTCCTGCAACGCCGTTTTCTCCAACGTCCTGCCCTTTGCCTGTTGTGCCACTGGAAGCTTGCATCACCAGTTCATCCACTTGCAAATTCTCTCCGGTCACGTCTTCCACTACCTAACATGTTTCTGATGTCGCTGTCGCTGTCACTATCGCCGAGTCGCTGTCACTGTCGCTGTCACTATCGCTGTCACCATGTCGTCTGTGCTGACTTGCAACAGCGTGCTTCCAGCGACCTCCTCGGCATCGTCCTCGTCCATAATGAGCTCCACAGTGTCGTCACTCGCCGTTATCCCAGAAGGTGCCGTAACACTGGCGTACGTTCGAGCGCAGACCACGTCCTTATGACCGTAGCGTCGGCACTGTGCGCACCGCGGTACACGACAATCTCGTTGAAAATGGCCAATTTTTCGACATCGCAGGCACAGTGAAGCTCTAGCCGAGATGACCACGTGGGCTTGTTGACCAGCAACTCGCAATTCGTGCGGAATATCGTCGATGGTGATGCTACTTTGGAGCTTCAGAGTAACAATTCTTGTTGTTGATCCTTTATCCGTGACGCCATGCACACGCCATCGCCCACGAGTGATGTCTGTGACCTGGCCGTAGGGCAAAAACGCCACCCTCACGTCTTTGTCGGCTGTTTTGTACAGAAGCCAGTGTACTTTGATGTGAAGATCCTTACTTGCCGGGTCAACGACGACTCAACGTCGACCTTTCAATTTAACGTCACTGCTTTCAAGAAGTCTTCTGGTCCCTTCGTCGCTTCTGAAGGTTACTGCCTAAACGTGGTTCATCTGGTAGGCACCCAAGACGACCACTTCAGGGAGCAGATGGGGGTGGTCCAACGTGTCTTTGAAGCGTTCCACTCGAAAAGGCTTTGCTCGTACATCACTAGGCATAAAAACCTTTTTTAAAACAGAGCGTCCACTGGGCATATTAAGACAAATCAAATGGTACTCGTCATTTTCCATTGTAGCTTTCCTGTTACCGCAGCCCAACTTGACCGCCTCAACCGCTTCGACAGAGCACGACATGCTGCGTCTGAACGATTCCGTGTCCAGAGACAAAGTGAGGGCCACCCCGAAGAACGTTCTTCACTGTTCAAACGGCAAGCTATTTATATCTACCACTTATCGCTGCTGTGTTTTCGGCATTGCCAGAAAGATAGTGCATTGAGCGCACGTCGCCACATCGCGCAGCGGCGGCCGCTCCAATCTCCTATGCATACTTTGCCCACCTTAGAGAAGGGGAGCGACGCCCCCTCGCACACTCATATCTCGAGCTGGCGAAAAGGGGAAGATCATTCACCTTGGCTGGCCTCGGGCTTTACGTGGAATGCTTCTGCTGTAGTTACCAGGTGCAGAAAGGTCACTGCAATCATTGCAGTCTTCTTTTGCGAAAAGCACGTGCTTTTCAGATTAAACGAAGTCACAAAAGAGACGTTTATTTGCGTGCATTCATACCTGAAAGTTCGTTTCGTGCGTAATTTGTACGCAAAAAACAAGGAACACGTTTCGATCTGCTTTCCATTCTGCGCGTTACTTTTTGAATTGTTGGCATCGCGTTCATTGCTTCGCCTTTGTGGCAAAGCAGTGACTTCTTCTGTTAGTGTGCACGATCATGGTTGCTGATATTGGCAGTGACGGTGGTTTTGATGGCTGATGCAGCACCGAAATCGGCTGTTGTTATATAATAACAGCGTCTGCTGTAAAAAAAATTCTGAAGTGAGAAACCTGCGTTTCTCGGGTTTTGACAGATGTCACTTGGTTCTTCGAACATTACCGTCTTAGCCACCAACTCTCAAGACGTGCTCGCATGTATGAGTGGTTAATACATTTTAGTTCAGCAGGGTTGCTTTGCAGCGGTCCAAGTTTCTCGGGCAGACGAGTTTGTTTACAGCTGGCTCTGTGGCGGTCATGACATGAAGACAGCAGGGGCGCGTGCTAGCAGCGTTGATAAAATATGGCAGCATATGCACGGGGTTAATAAGGGAAAGTGGGTCGAAGCATCCGTCCGTCCATGCGTCCGTTTGTGTGACCGTCCATGCGTCCATCCACCTGTCTGTGCGTGCCTCTCTTCGTGCGCCCGCACGTCCATCCGTGCTTCCGTCCCTACGTTCATCCATGCATCCGCCTCTGCGTCCAACCATGCGTCTATCCGTCTGTGCAGCCATCCGCGCGTCCGTCCATACATCTGTCTGTGTATTCGTTCGTCCAGCTATTCAACGCTCCAAATACCATCATGTCGCATCTTTTCATAATATATTCCGCATATAGAAGACCCGCGTGCAGTGGACATTCCAAGGACTAAATGAGAGGTGGCACACGCACACTTTCTTACGGCTTGTGCTTCGTGTGTACATCCCAGCTTTAACCACCTCTAGTTCATGGTATATACTAGTTCACTGTATTCATGACACTGCAGCCCAACGCTCGCTAAACCTGTCTAACACCAAGGAGGTTACGCCCATCGAGTATAGCCTAGCAACCCTTTCTTGTCAGATAGTGCTCAATGTACATGCCTATGACTGATAATTGGGAATGAGACACAGGAAATTCAGCTTTTAGTTAGTGCGCACGCTGCAAATTTTTTATTGGTTAACAACGCACAAGAGAAATATCCCACTGGCATCATCTTACAGGTCAAAACGTAAGACTGGTCATGCACTACGAAAATGACGAGGGACGATTTGGTGCCGCTTTATGGAGCTTCGCCCCTAAATAGTATACAGGAACGTGCGTGTCTTTGCAAACGCAAACGGGACATTTGCGGTGGTTATCACAGCAAAACCACGTGTGAACATTTAAACGTTGTCTCTTTGTGAACATTTTAACGATGCAGCGGTGTCAGCGTGGTTGTCACGCTATCTCTTTTGCCAACTCAATACGCGCCTCACACAGGTGGATTTGTGGGCGTTCGTCCTGTTTCAGACAAGTTCTTTATTTCACCTGCAGCATGTAAATTTCCGCCCTGTATATCAGCAAGGATGCGCACACAGCACTATCGTGCTGCTCGTTTAGTACCTATACAATATTGCAGATATATAAAACGCCTGGTTCTGACCATGGGCGCTCGCATCGTAGCGGCGACGCGGCTGTGGGCAGATTTGCCGAGAGCGTGGCGAAATTGAAGGCGAGACATCATAGCCGCGTGATATATCTATTAATGCGGGTTGCTTTTGCGCATAGTCTGCGCGATAAAGCTTACTGAATAATCGTGCCGCTAGACGTGGATACTGCTTCTCAGCAAAAGCAATTGATTGATTGATTGATTTGTGGGGTTTAACATCCCAAAACCAGCATTTGATTATGAGAGACGCCGTAGTGGAGGGCTCCGGAAATTTTGACCACCTGGGGTTCTTTAACGTGCACCCAAATCTGAGTACACGGGCCTACAACATTTCCGCCTTCATCGGAAATGCAGCCGCCGCAGCCGGGAATCGAACCCGCGACCTACGGGTCAGCAGCCGAGTACCTTAGCCACTAGACCACCGCGGCGGGGCTCTCAGCAAAATCAAACACAAGCAAGCTGACTTTCGCGTGAACTCAGACAGAAACTTGATTGGTAGAAGAGCATAGTTCTACTCGTGAGTGTCATGGTGACGATGTGACTGTCAAGCGTTCGATGCGGTGAATGCCAAGGGGCAGCTTTATTGCTTATAAAATAATTCTGTGAGTTTTCACTACTTGTGCGAGTCTGGAGCCGCAAGGCTGGAGCTGGAGCTTGGTGTAACCTAGCTTTTCCCAGCTTCTGAAGTTTGACGTATACTCATGTACTTGCTCTGCTTCGAATATAATACCGTATCAGCTCCCTCCTTATTTTGAATGTACTAATTGACTAAAGCTTAAAGACCATTACCCCTATTGGAATAAAATCCACCATAGAAATGTTGGATTCCGCCATTCAGCGTTTTGGTGGATTATGGTGCTGGAAATGTTGGTGAGACATAGTGTATGGTGGCGCATGGTGAATGGGGGAGTGCCGGTTATGCTGGAGCACAATGCAGCGTCAGAACCACTGTGACGAGCTGCCACTAAAGAAATGATAAAAAATTATAGTAAGAAAATTATGTTGAAAGCACCCGCAAAAAAAAAAAAAGCTGCGTCAGCGCGGAATTGAACCTGACACCTTCGTATTCCCAACTGAATACGCTAATAGCTGCACAACGGCAACACAGGAAAACCTTAGTGGTAAATAAACAGTAAACTCACAAACTTGCTGTTTAACTTCAGTTCCGTTTGTTGCTTACTCGGAATGGACGGGAACAGCATTTGCTATTAAAATGAGCACATTTAGTAAGCACGAACAACTGCTGCCTGTAACGACTGCCACTGCGGCCACTGCGACAATGCTAACAGCGCTATGTTTTTGCTTCAATTTATGTCCACAAGAAAAAAACAACAACTCAGTAGACTGAGCAGCAGATAGGGTTTATCGGTGGTTACTGTCAAGTTTAATATTCGTTCCCCACTCCTTCCCAAGGGCGATATCTGTTGAGGCTTTACGACGCTTCTGTGCTCATTCGACAGATACGCCCACACAATTGATTGTGATGTTTCTCGCGCAACGCAGAGCGCAATCGTGCCATCGCACCGCTGTTGCTCTGTCGTTAGGAACAACTACATAATGGCTTGGCCTAAACAAATGCAATGCACCAGAAGCATTATGCTATTATTTTGGTTAAGAAAGAATATGAATTGACGAGTCTGTGTTCTCGCATAAGAGCCAGAGAAATTCCGGCGAGTGCGACCGGCAGCTGTCGGTAAGGGAAGGCGTTTGTTTGGTGGAAGTGCTACACGCGCGTGGCATCAATGTTTGTCGCTTCTTTCGCACGCACCGTACACAATAAAAAAGGCTTCATCTCGGTAATTGATTCTGCAGCTGAGCTGTGTTGTCATTTTTACTCGTCGACATCGTGTTTTCTGAAACTCAGAAGTGCCAATAACACTTGTACGGGCTCGGTCGGTAAGACAAACTTTTGCTGGAAATCATGGCCGTAGAACACAAGGGTGAAAGTAGAATTCGCCGGGGCTCGTCTAGATGCATGTCGAAAGTGAAAGTTTATGCACACATTCACGCACATCGTTACCTTAAAAGTACGGCTCAAGCAACACTACGAAAATTTAGAATACCGTTTGCAAGTGCTGCGGGCGTTGCGGGCGTTGGGGGCGCCATATGAGCTTTAGTATAGCTTTTGCCCAGCTGCGAGCCGGAACGCATGATCGAAGCGACACCGTAGACTCTAAACCAGTGCTTGTGGGTCACATGCGGATCGCCATCACCGCCCGTAGCCTCGAAACCAGCGCTTGCGTGCCCCATGCGTGCCGCCATCACTGCACGCAATTTCACATTTTTTGTGTGCGGTCCGCGAACGCGAACGCCGACTCGCGTTGCGGCGCACGCACAGGGGCAGTGACCGCACCGCAAGGGCTCGTGGTGCGCTATTTGCAAACTCGCTACTGTGCGCAACGATTGCCAGAGTTGCGTTTCGAGCGTGGCGACATCTGGTGATCGCTGTGTTCCGCTCTAACTTTGAAAGGAGCAAATGCGAACTGGAGCTCATTTATTTTTAGACAATTGCGCGGTGATTTAACCCATTTATTGTGATCAGTGACATCTCTAGTCTTCTGAACATCACAGCAAAAAACACGTCGCGGATATCAACCTGATGTAAGTGCGTGCGCGAAATGCATACATATTCACGGCCACATATTCTACGCTCCACAATAATTGAATCGTTGTTGGCACCATTGAAATAAAAAAAATAAACGTGCTACAAAGCCTAATGAGCAGCGTTGGTTTCTTTTGATTGTAAACATATATCTCTGCACATTCAAGAATGAAACACAACAAATAAGTGATTTCCCATACAGTCATTTGCTTTTTCATCATGCCTCCGTCATCCACCAAGCTCCCATCACGCCACCATCGTCCACCTTGCTCACCAAGCCTTCCAGCAAACACGTTTTGCCTCGCCATCAGCCGGCGTTTGCCACCGTCGCCACCATTGGCTTGCCACCACCACCGTCATCTGCCCCAATTTTTTATACTCTAGCTGTCATCAGCCGGCAGTTTCTACCGTCACCACTATTGTCTCGCCACCACCACCACAATCTGCCATAATTTTATATACGAAGCATTTCATAGCGAACTCCCCGCCGCGGTGGTTTAGTGGCTAAGGTACTCGGCTGCTGACCCGCAGGTCGCGGGTTTGGATGCCGGCTGCAGCGGCTGCATTTCCAATGGAGGCGGAAATGTTGTAGGCCCGTGTACTCAGATTTAGGTGCACGTTAAAGAACCCCAGGTAAATTTCCGGAGCTCTCCACTACATTGTCTCTCATCATCATATGGTGGTTTTGAGACGTTAAACCTCACATATCAATCATTTCTTAGCGAACTTCGGCAACATTGATCGTATCTATCTATCTATCTATCTATCTATCTATCTATCTATCTATCTATCTATCTATCTAGCCGCTTACGACTTTTAGCTCTCCTGGCAGTCTCGATAATGGTATCGATACCTAGCTTAGTGTGGCATAACGTGACTGTGAGAAAAACATATTTGACTAGTCATAAGATCAAAATCATGACATGTATGTTATGAATGTCATAATTTATCTTTCATCATCATGCAGCTCTTGCGGTGGTTTCATCCACATGGCATGTTGCAAAACTGGTATGGTATAGCAAGATTTCCTGGCGAACACAAGCGACAGACCCAAACATGAAAATCATGACATACGTGTCATGTAACAACATGACTACATGCCACGCTCATAATGCACTTGGGGCTGTTTCGCTAGCGTCACATATAGAAAACTTGGTATTAAAGTACGTGAACGAATGACAAATGAAAGTGAGTGGTGCAAACATGATAATCGTGAGATGTATGTCATGTAACAACATGACTACGCGCCACGCTCATGATGCGCTGGTGGCCGTTTCGCTAGCTTCACTTACACGAAATTTGGTATTGCGGGACCTGAATGGATGACGAAGGTATGATACTGGTGCAAACGTGATATTCAAGAGATGAGCCTCATGTAACGACATGACTACATGCTACGCTCATAATGCGCTCTCTGCCGTTTTGCTAGCTTCACATGTACCAAACTGGGTATTACGCGACGCATATGAACGACATAAGAAAATGACACATCCAAACATGATAATCACGACGTGTCATGTAAGAACACGACTACATGTCGCGCTGATGATGCGCTCACGGCCGTTTCGCTAGCTTCACGTATGCCAAATTTGGTATTACGTGATGTCAATGGATGACGAATGTATGCGACTGGTGCAAACATAATAATCATGAAATGCGTGTCTTCTGATAACATGACTACATGCCGCAGTCAAGGCGCTAGTACATTTTGATGTGACACGGTGCGCGTGCTCGCCAGCGTTCATTCCGTCGCGTCACGCTGGCGTAGCCACGCCAGGCGCTGGTCCTGCCATATACTTGCAGGTGCGCACCACGGTGCGTTGCTTTGTCGCATGCGCTTTTCTGCGCGTCCGGCGTCCCTCTGTCACAAAAAAAGGCGGACGCAGTGCTGTCCGGGTAATGCACCGGCGTGAAATGCAGCATGTCGCATTTCGCACAGGTTGCCGTCAGGCCGCGCCCACGAACGCTGGTCGCGCCTGGTGTCAGATTATAGTGTGCTCGCGTTTTGCTAACGTGGTGGTAGTGGTGGTAAAAAACATTTATTTCAGAAAAAGTCTACTAGAGAGTGCCGACGTGGCCCATCGGCGTGCTAGAGTGGCCAGACCCTATTCCGGGACTGGAGCTGGAAGCTGCCCGTACGCGCTCCACCAAGGAGCGTTGCGCAGCCAAGGTAGAGCAGCTGAGCAGGTGCTCCTCCCAAGCCTCTCTAGTTGGGATAGGAAAAGGGAATGAGAAAAGGACTGGATTAACTAGGCACGGTGCTACGACGTGATATGTGTCGGCGAGGACAAGACAGGTCGAGCAGGTGCCGTTGATTTCCGGCAAAAAGTGCCTGGCGACCGCCGGACTGATAAACGTGTTAGTCTGCAGGTGGCGTAGCAGTCGTTTGTCCGCTTTCTCCAAACCGCGTGCGGGGTCCGGGTAGAAGCGGCGCGAAGCCTGGTAATAAGCCAAAATTTCGCGAAAGCGCGTCAGGTTGGTATTGCCAGATTTCGTCTCGGGACATGAAGGGGCAACGGCCCGGACAGGACAAGCGCGGGCAGCGGCATTTGCCGCCTCGTTGCCGAGCAGGCCCGAGTGGCGTGGGGTTCAGAATATACGAATGGGATGAGGGTTAAAGCGCCAAGAGGCTGCCTGTAGTAGGCTAGCCACCAGCGGGGAAATGGAACCGTGAAGGTACTGAGAACAGGACGAGCGCGAGTCCGTCAGGATGGTGCGTGAGGCAGGGTGAGAGGCGGCCAAAGCTATGGCAACCTCTTCAGCGTGCGTTACTGTGTCTGCTCGAAAGGAGAGGCCATCGACGTGTTTGCCCTCTGTAATCACGGCAGCCGTGAAGTGACCCGAGGGGGAGGGACCCGAGACGTTCACGTAGAAAACACCAGGACGATCGGAGTGTCGCGTATGAAGGGCCGCGGCGCCTGCTACTCTACGGTCAGGATGGAGGTCGGGGTTCATATTACGGGTTAGAGGTTCCACCCATAGCTTTTGACGCCAGAGCTCTGGTACAGGCTGCAGAGGGTCTTGGTCAGAAATTGAGTTAAGGCCAAGTCTGTGTAGAAGACGGCGCCCTGAAGGCGTTTGCGACAGTCGATTGATTTGGTTAACGCGATGAGCTTCGCGCATCTCTGCAAAGGTGTTGTGTACCCCCAGAGCCGCGAATCGGCGGTTGGAAGTTGCAATAGGTAGGTCCAGAGCGCGTTTGTATACTGAACGAAGAAGGACGTCCAGCTGGTGCTCGTGTCGACGACGCAGGCGAAGTTAAGGCAAGGCGTAGAGGACGCGACCGGTCACAAACGCGTCGGCCAATCGGAGGGACTGAGACCCGCGGAGGCCGCCGCGCTTGGTAGACACTCGCCGTATCATGCGGCTCACCTACTCGCTGGTGCGCCTGAGGCCTGCTATTGTGCCCTTTGGATCCAAGGACGATGTGAGGTGAAGGCCAAGAACCCGAATATTTTGCACTGACGGGACGAGCCCGGACGGAAGAAAACTTTTAGGCAGCGGTAGCGGAGAGACTGAAAGAAGAGCTGATTTAGCTGATGAGCACCCCAGGCCGCATGAAACAGCGTAGGTGTCCACCAGAAGGGCAGCCTTTTGCAGGCGTTCTTCGATTTGCGCTAAGGAGCCGGTGTTGGTCCAGATTGTGATATCGTCCGCATATAGTGCGTGTTGTATTCCCTCGACCTCGCTTAGAAGAGAGGGGAAGTTCACCATCGCCAGGTTAAAAAGCAGAGGAGACAGGACTGCCCCTTGAGGTGTACCCCGCGTGCCTAATATGTACGGGCCGTGTTCGGTAGAATTAAGGCGAATGAAAGCGGTGCAATGTGATAGAAAGGCGCGAATGTAGTTGAAAGTCTTCTGCCCGCAGTTTGTGGTAGACAGGTTAGTGAGTACAGTGCTGTGTTTGACGTTGTCGAACGCCCCGCGGAGATCGAGAGCGAGCACGGCTTTATCGTTATGGCGCATAGTAGTGAGCTCTATGATATCGTGTTGAAGCTAGAACAGGACGTCCTGCACCGACAGATGCGGGCGAAAGCGAGAGATTGTGTCGGCAAAGGTCCTCCCGGCCTCCAAGTAGGCGGAAAGGCGTTCGCGAACCATGGTTTCCATGAGTTTGCCTGCGCAGGACGTAAGTAAGATGGGTCTCAGTGCCTCGATCTTAACTGACTTTGCCTATTTGGGAATGAATGTCACGACCGATGTGGTCCATTGCGTTGGCAGCGGAGAGCCGTCCCATATCGAATATATAAGGTGGAGTAGCAAGAGGTGTGCTTGGTCGGGAAGATTTGCCAGGAGCGATACTGTGATTCCGTCGTGTCCAGGGGCCGTGCCCCGTCGCATTTTCGTGAGTGCAAATCGTAAATCGGAAAGCGTGTATGGGGCGTCGAGTTCATTGTTAGGGGCACCGGAATATGTATATGCTGGGCCCGCGGGATCAAATGTGCGGCAGATGTAGCGGTCACAAAGTTCTCGCGCGAGTTGATCCGTAGTGCCCTGAAAGGCATGCAGAGCACGGTGGAGTAGGCGTTGCGTTTCTCCCCTGGTGGTGGAGAGATCGAGAAGGCTTCTAAAGAGTCGCCACGCACCCTTAGAGCTCATCTCGTTTGCAGCTTTCGAACAGGTGTCTGCCCAATTAGCATCGGAAAGTTGTGCAGAGTATGCGGCCGGCTCTGCAGTGAGCGCCTCAATGTGAGCGCGAAGTTTCCGATTAAGTTTGTTGCGTTACCAGCGCCTTACGAGCCCGCGGCGAGCGTGCCAAAGATGTAGGAGGTGTGGATCGATTGCAGGAGTCAAATGAGAGGTTGCAAGGGTGCGAGTGTTCGCTTGTTTCAAATGGAGAGTGTATGATGCCCACGTTGCATATTCGGTCGAGAAGAGGACGGCGGAAAATGGTTGCATTCTGAACTGAGTCCAATCGGTGAGACGGGCTTGGCCCCAGTGTTAGCGCATTTTCTGCCGTGGTGTGAACGAAATGCGGAGTAAAAAGTGTTCGCTGCCTTGGGTTTCGCATTAATTTTCCCATGTAGCATCGCGGATGTGACGGGTGAGGGAGAGGTCGGGGCATGTGTCTCGTGTGACCGAGTTGCCGGAACATGTGGGGTGTGCCGGATCGGTAAGAAGCGTGAAGATCAGCGAGGAAATGAGCTCCTCGAGCTCTCTGCCCCGGGCATTCTCGTTGTGGTAACCCCAGTGAGGGCTGGGGGCATTAAAGTCCCCGACAATCACCAGTGGTTGTCGGGCCGCTATACGCTGCGCCCGATGGAAGAGATGCGCAAACGAAGCCCTCGCAAGGCGAGGGGGGACAGTACACGTTTAAGATATGTATTGATGGTTGGCCCCTCCGCTGAGACAGCACTGATCTCATGCAGTAGTCGTAAGGAAGATCTAGATCGAGGTCAATCTGTATCGCCGTGTAAGCGTTATGCACGAGGAGGCATGTGGTGGTGCTGCCTACATAGGAGCAGTATCCAGAAAGGTATGGAGCAGGGCCAGATTCTTGGAGCGCCAAGACAGCCGGCTGAGAGCCAAGTGAGCTGAGGAAAAGGGAATGATGTGAATGCTTTCGCCTGTTCCCGAAGCCTCCAGGGTTCCACTGTATGATCTTGAATTTAGGCGCAATGTTTGAACGGGACGTACGATTGGTAGCCATCGTGACTGTCTTAGGTTTTATATTTGGTCCTCCATGTCCCGCTCGGAATCCTCAGAGGCAGGGAGGGGCACAGAGGCCGGATTGTCCGACGGCGGGGTGGTGGTAGCCACCTTACGACGACGCCGTGGAGCTGCACTTTCACTGCTCACCGAGCAGGAGTTGGAACGCGATGCCTTGGGTTGAAACTGGGTGATTGCCCAGGCTTGAATAGTTTGGGTGACCTCTACTACTACGCGATGAACAGAAAAGCTGGTGAGGAGGTGATTAATCGAAGCTTCGACACGCGTAAGGCGTTCTTCTATGCGCGAGGGCGCTCCTCGCTAGGGAGAGTTTGGTTAGCGGGCAAGAGAACCTGAGGTGCCCCAGGAGCCTCAAGAGCTTCTGGAGTAGATGCGGCACCGGTTCCGAGTGCTGGAGTACACATGGCTGCTTGAACCGGTGGTTTAATGGAAGTGGACTTAGCGCAAGGACTAAGCTTGGACGTAGCTGGCGTAGCCGGCTGGACAGCGGAGGCAATACCGCAAGGCCTCGCAGTACACTGTTGTTGGAGTTGAAGTCGCTTATTTAAGAGTTCGAGTTGTTTATTAAAAGAGAATTTTGCTTTTGAAGTGCCGCAACTTGCTGGCGAAGGGCCGCAAGTTCGGGAGAAGGAGAATCGACAGAAAGGGGTGAGAGAGGCTTAGAAGCAGTATTCCCTACCCAACTGCTCACCTGAGGTACCGCCGCTGGTGCTTCGAGCGGTGAAAATGCCTGAGTGTTGGCGTGGAGTGGTGGAGCCGACTGATGCAGGTTGGCGCCGCTGTCTTGCTGTGACGAATATGAGGTGGTTCCTCGAGGAGATGTTGAGGGCTGCTTGCGTTTCCGAAATTTTGCCGTGCAGCCACTGGTCCCAGTCTCATGGGCGCCGTGGCAGAGGAGGCACTTGGGGTGGCAGTCATGGGTATTGAGACCTGCAGGTGCAGGGGTTCCACATTTGGCACACTGCGTTGGAGCAGGGTGAGGACACTGAGATGGTCGATGGCCGATGGTACCGCACTTGGTGCAAACAGGGACCGTTTTCTTGTAGGCGCGAATATACGTCGCCACGCAGTGGTAGAAGAGAAAGCGGGGTAACTTCGTGCCCTCGAAAGTCACCACCACCGCCGCGGAATCTCCGAGTTTGCGGGCCGCAAGGATAGTACCTCGAGGCCAGTACAGTTCAGACTTTATCTTCTCCGGGCTTTCAGCAGGGTTTACGTTGATGACGCCCTTGCATGTATCCCCTGGTGCCTTGGCGTGGCCTCGAACGGGCAGCTGCTGATCCCTCACTTGCAGCTGGAAGTCCCCGAGGATTCGCTGTGCCATAGGCAAAATGGTGGTGCTACAAACCAAGATGTTTTGTTCCCAGATCGGCCACACTTAAATTTGCGTGGTAGTCCGATCGCCGACGTAGCTGCGGATAGCGTCGCCCGCGCGATCGGCCGGGACAAATGTGCGTAGCTCGCAGGGAACGCGAGGTTTCACTACTACGATGTAGTCGTCGCGAGAGAGGCGAGGAGTCTGACGCGGACGCCACTTGCGTTGCTTCGCTGGCTTCGAAGACGGAGCAGAGGTAGGCACACCACCGGAGGGATGGCGCGCCGGCGTTCCTTGCAAGGCTGGGGAATGGCGGCCAGCTGTGGCGTCTCGTTGTTGTTGAGACGCAGACTTCGATTTGGCTTGCTTGCGTTGCCACAGTCTCACCATGTCGTCGAGGTATTCGTCTTCTGATGGCATAGTGTTTACGGAGGATGAAATCTCCATGGACAGTACTTGGCTTGAGGTAGGATCATAGCCCGTAACCACGTTGGCGGCCGCCATCGCCGGGCTGAGAGCCCTTAGCGAGGTGGCGTTGTAGCCGCGAGTGAAGGATGTCCCTCAAGTTGTCAAAACTAGACCCACCTGGACAAAGGTGTTGTCTAGGCGAAGCGGAGAACTCGGCGGTGACGATAAACCCAAGTTTCAGCGATACCAGGGTGGATGTCCGCAGAAATAGCAGAAAATCTACGGAGGCGATGTGGAGTGCGTCCGTCACCATCGAGCGCTCGCAGGGCCCTTCGCTAACGTGGCGTCGCTGTGCCGAGCGTGCGCGCGCGTCAACGCTACATTGGAGTATATTGGGCCCTTCATGATGCGCTCGCAGCCATTTTGCAAGCTCCACATGAACCAAATTTTGTGTTACGTGACGTAAATAGATGACGAATTATATGACTGTTGCAAATATGATAAGCCTGACACGCGTGTCATGTAAGAACATGACAACATACCAGGTTCATGGCGTGCTGGTGGCCGTTTTGCTAGCTCCACGTATACTAAATTTGGTATCACGTGAATAGATGACCAAAGCAAATGACACATCCAAACTTGATAATTATGACATGGAAGAAATGTACGGCATAATTTACCTTCACCTATTAACGTTGTGTGGATCTTAAAGTGACATATCAGCATTTCTCATTCGTGCTTCGCATATCGCCGATTTCCACTGTACGTAGAATCTGACAATTTTTTCTACTCTCGTTGTCATCAGCTATTATGCCCACTACAGTTTCCACCATATCCACTAATATTTCCACTATATCCCGTATTTCCATTATATCCACCAACGCTTCCAGTATCCACCAAACCAGGATTTTCAATAGCGACAATAAGCTGTTTTGCATTCATGGATAAGGTTTCAATCATAGGGCAATTATCTCGGGCGCAATTAGCAAGGGAATCATCAGAATGCACCTATAAAGTAATCCTGGTTAGCACGACATTACAAGTCATCATATTAGTATGGGGCTCAATAGCATGGTTTTATTTAGCGTACTAATCATGAACGTCACGTTAATGAGCCATGTTTCGTTAACTCCTCAGCTTGCATGCTGTAGTTAGCCCGCTCTGAGCTTTGAATTGCTTCGTTAGCATGATATTTTTAAGATGTGGCTTATATACCTCTGTGCAAGCACGTAGTCGGAAGATTCGGCGAAGGTTTTTAGGCAGCACGCCATTCCTTCCTGTGTAGTATTAGTAGTCGTATGTAGGCACAAGTTGTTTATAAGAACTTCTAAATAAAAAAATGGCGTTGTTTTATATATCCTTGGGAATATTATACCTAGAGGGTGTTAGTGGTTTTACCAGCATATCAAAGGAGTGAATCAGGATGAGTGGGATGAAGCGTTCATTCGTCCTTCCGTGTGTTCATTTACCCGTGCGTTCATACATTTTCCCCTCCGCCCATTCGTACGTGCCTCCGTCCATCTACCAGACGTCACTGTTGTCATCATTTGGGAGGCAATCACCAGGCTAATTCTAAGGGCTGGAGCACTGGCTCTCCGAACTCGAACTGCACCACGAAAGCACGGCCAGCATATATGTGGTAATATTTGGCGTGCAAGCATTTGCCGGCTGTGGTCGAAAGATCGACTTTGAGCCGATATTTGATAAACAAAAAAAATTTTTTTAAGTATGGCAGATCAAACGATAAACAAATGAGCACTCGGCAATAGTTCAGTACAATATGTCACCAATCAAACAACGGATTACACAATACACAAAGCTACATTCAAAACAACGGACACAAACAACAATACGCGCTACAACGCAATCGCATGCATCAAACAACCAAGACACTTAAAGATTAAAGAGTTTGTAAACTGATTCAGTCCAAAGTTCTTGGAACAAAGTGTGAATGATTCTATTCCAGGATTCACTCACTCAAAGTCCAGTGCTGTTGTCGATACGCTGGCGCCGAAGTTTCTCTTAAAAAAAACCTCGCGCCGTGACATGTCTGTACTCCAAGAACAAAACTTCTGTGCCAGTAACACGTCGGCTTCTCACGCGCTGCGACCGCAAACGCGTCTTTTCTTGCTGGCGGTAGGCGCACTCTCTTCTTCTGCTTGATGCACAAGCCTTCACCCCTCAGATGGAGACTCACTTCATCGCCTGCTTTGTCACTGACGACAAAAGCCTTCTCGTAATGGCGGAACAAAGCCTACGCACACTGGCACATAACTTCATTTCTTGGTCATCCAACTCCGCTGCTCGCTTCAATACCTTCAATTCTTTGCGTTGCACAGCCAAAGCCCGGAAAAGGGTGAGCCTTTGCGAGAACATTCCGCAACACTTGAAACAACTAGGGTGTGATTCACCGTTTCCTTCTTGGAGATTCTGGGAGGATCTCGGGGAGACGTTTCTAGTTGTCTTGTCAGTGTGTCGCACCGTCCGAGCTGTGCGAAAGAAAGAGATGTCTTTCTGGTAAAGTAACTGTACTCTGCATTCGCCACACGTCATTTATTCGATATTTTTCCAGCGATCCCTTGATGACCAATACGGGGAGGTTGGTTGCGTAGCGGAGCTTCCGAGGGAAGAGGGAAGACACGCCTGAGCAGTTCTTTGTTGCTTATTTTCTTTCTTTTTAGTAGCGAGCCGTGTTGCGCCCAGTATCGTCGCTGTCGCAAGAAATCAGTGGCAAATGCTTTCTTGAGCGCTCGTTTGTGACACCGTGCGCCCCTGCCTCTGTCCATCAGTACATCTAAGAGATAGTTCGTGCGTTCATCCGTCTGTTTGTCTGTTCGCGCTTACGTTCGTTCGTCCATGCACCAGTCCATCCGACTGTTCAACCATCCTTCGGGGTTTCTGTCTATCCACGCTTCCGCCAATTCGTCCATCTGTGCGTCGGTTCGTCTGTATTCCGTCCGTTTATGCGTCCGTCTGTGCTCACATTCACTTGTGAGCCCGTGCGTCTGTGCTGCCATTGGTCCATGACGCATGAACAGACACTTTCGCCAAAGTCATCATTATTCAGTTCGTGAATATGCAGTGGCTTTTTTAAGGCGTTACACCTCCTAGATTTAGATAGGGGCACCCCCTAAAATAGGTGATTTTTCGCTCTCTACGCCATAACGAGAAACAAATTTCAGCGGAGGGGGGGGGGGCACGGGCCCAGTATGTTATTCCCTGGCTACGCGTCTGCCTCAACCCTACCATGAATTAGCGTGATTAGCTTTGCCATAGCATGTCCTGGCCTAACTAGCCAAGCATACCGTCCAGCCACGACCACACAGTTTCATGCAAAAATGCCTACAGAGGCAGCTGGCGCTGCGATCTTGTGCCCTCATGTGATTTATGGAAAGTACAGGCTTCATATTGAATCGTGTTGGCCAGTGAATTGTCTACGGATCTTTTTCTTCAGTTTCAGTTTTGTTCTTCGCATAGACTGGTTAGTGGGTGGGTGCAAAAGACTGAAGTTGCGTCATTGTCATTCAAAGAAGCTGAAAACTGCTAGGCCTCTGAATTCATTGCAATGCTGTATAAGTCGTGTGGGACAGTTTAAGCAAAGGGTCATCCACTCACTGCTGCGCATAGATGTAGCATCCCGTGCTAGTGCAGGATATTACATCGAGTTTGGCGTTGGTTGTTTGTGCGTCTTGCCAAATCTTGTTGAAAACAACAGCAAAACGACGGCGATGCAAAGTAGACGCACCACCACGCTCTTTTGACTCGGCTTCACAACACTACAAAAGGTGCATTAGGGTAGACCAATTGAACAGACGCGCCTGGCATCACAGCAGAGATAACGTTAGGTTTTTTACCTAATACTGTGCTGTTGTTTTCATTAATAGATAATGCGTACTTTCAAGGGAGAAACAAAAATGTTTTGGAATGTTGTAAAGAGTAATACTTTACATCTTGATGCCAAATCAGGAACGCAATGGCAGAGCAATGCATACCCTTGTGGTTAAATTTGTACAGATTTTGCTTTTACCGCCTAGTCAGAAATTCTTTGTGCAATAAAGTCTGCGTACAAAAAAATGATGTACTTCCATGCTTCGGAGATACACGTGCCCCTGATGGAGCCCACGCAGACACTTGTGCTAGATTGGTTGATATGTGGGGTGTAATAACCCTAAAACCACCATATGATTATGAGAGACGCCATAGTAGGAGGGTTCCGGAAATTTAGACCACCTGGGGTTCTTAAAAGTGCACCCAAATCTGAACATGCAGGCCTACAACATTTCCGCAGTTCACTGAAAATGCAGCCGTCGCAGCAGGAGATTTGGTCATGCGACCTGCGGGTCAGCAACCAAGTACCTTAGCCACTAGACTAACGTGGTGGGGCATAGCGCAAGATTTCCCTCTAGGTATTATTGCATGAATCTCTATGGCCACAAAACTAAGTAAGCCTGCACTAAGTATGTTTTAGAATAATAAGAATGGTGGCCTCTTAGATTACTAGCGGCCAAGTACCTTACAGAACCATGACCACAATCATAGTCGCCCAATACTTACTTCTGGTCACGAAACTTCAGGCAAAGTTTGGTATAGGGAAAGAGCCTACAGATAGGGGGCGCTACTGCAGACAAGGGGGCGTTAATTTCGGCCGCTTGAACAGCGTTTTTGACGCGTCAAGAAGTTTTCATGGCGGAAACTCGCTCTGGTGGCTTCACGGACATATTACTGTGGGCTTTCATATACTAATCACCCATCGCGTATAGGCGGCGTACTCGTGCCTGCGCGTAGCGGCCATAAATGCCTGTTCGGTTGCGGCAGTGGTCTGTTCATTTCGGTTGTCGCGAAATCAGCATGCAGCCATGCCCGGCACCCTCATTTATGTAAGACTAGCCTGGACATGCCTTTTTGAAGCTTTTTATTTTCCTCGATGCTGTAGCCGATCGTCAGCGGAAAAATTGCGACAAACATTGCCAGTACGCAGCAGTACGTGCGACGGGCGCGAATCTTGATTCTTCACCGATAAACATACTGACGCGCGCAACTCACGCGATGATACTTTCTCTCGGCAGTTTATTCATGCTTTGAAAAAAGATTGTTTAAATTCCTTTGAATATACATGAATGAGGTAATTATATTATTCTAGGGTGCAATACCGTGCGCCAACGACGTTCGACATTATTAATACTACGTTAGAGAAAAAAAATTGTAGCTCGTCCTTGCGTCGCTAAGTTCTGTCTCGGGGAGAGTGCAGGTACAAGACTCTGAAGTGAATATCACAACATATTGTAATAATACGAGTGAAAACCCTGATAAACTTCTTTTAACCGCCCCTGTGGCTAAGCAGAAAGGTGTGTTGCTAAACATATGCTTGGTGAAGCGCTCGAATTCCAAGGATATGAGGCGCGAGATGTGTGCTTAGATTTACAAGCACATTGAAAAGCCACATGATGTACTTTTTTTTCTTGCAAAATGTCTAAGGACCCTCGCACTCTGCAAAGTGACAAGGGATTGTATAATGTATTTTCCCAGCAATGCTCTACAGCAGCTCCTTTCACTTCGACGAAAGTTGAACAAAGGTCTTGTGCAGCTATTGATCTACAAAAAATATTCAATACATTTAGCACCTTATTAGAGGTTGAAAGCCAGTGGGCTTCAACAATTTGATATATTCATGAAAAACAGTAAATTACTGGATATAAACATTTAATTTCTAAGCAGAAAGTTAAGGCAAACAAATGCCAAAGTATTAAACTACAGAGTAAGGTTAAGTTCAGCAGATATAGTTTCTATGATACGCAAACTAGGCATAGGCATTATCATCTAAACAGCACGCACACAGAAAATGCTTATGCAGGTGACAGTACAAAGCTCGTAAAGATTACACATGTAATGAAAAATACATATGAGTGTTAAGGAATGCACAAGCGAGATGGCGAGCCTCATCAACATGAATGCCCACAAAACAATGTCATTGCAATTATGGAAGTAAACCGAAAACTCTTGTCATAATCCTTGTACTAATGCAAGCAGGCTCCGGACGCTCATTGACTTGGCTTTGTTCCTCCAGATACAGGGCATACTGAAGGCTTGGCCGCTCTTGAAGCCTTATTTTTTTCCCTAGTGAAAAACTGCAGCTGGCACCTCAGAAAAAACTAGACTGTTTCAGCGGTTGTAGCTACAAAATGTGATTGGCACCCGACACTTGCTAATCCCGGCTGCGGCGGCTGCATTTCCGATGGAGGCCCGTTTACTCAGATTTGGGTGCATGTTGAAGAACCCCAGGTGGTCGAAATTTCCGGAGCCCTCCACTACGGCGTCTCTCATAATCATCAGTGGTTTTGGGACGTTAAACCACACATATCAATCAATCAAACCCGACACTTGCATGCACAGTCCGATCATCACTAAGTATACTGTCTATGATGTCCATGTACACAGTTCTAGATGTAACCTTCTCCACAGTAAATCTCTCCACGTGGTCTTCAACAACCTGCAAAAGTCTAAGAAGGCGTGTTGCAGGAACTTGCAAGTAGCCTTTAGACTTAGTAGCTGTCAAGTCACTTGGCAGTCTTGATGATGTCTTCAACGTTTCGACATAGGCAGCGCACGTCTATGTCAAAAACTTCTTTACAACATAGCCACCAAGGTAGTCCAAGATGCTCTGCCTTGTTTGCTCTCGGCACACTTTCGGCACAACAAGAGGGAAAACACAAAGGCTTAAGAAATCCATCAAGTTTGTTCAACTTGCGGTATAATCAGCATGCCGAAGAACACAGAAGAGTAAGCCACGTAAAACTGCAATATATTCCGTAATATACTGCTTCCAATTCATCGGAGACGTCCACGGGGATCCTCTGCGCAGCATTTTTCCCATTGAAATCCTCCGAAGAATCTCGATGACGCTTGACCGGCTGCCTGTGTGGCAAGTGCTGAGGTGCCCGCTTTTTGGACAAGTAAGCCGGGAGACCTTCAAAAAATCGAGGTGTAGCACCGGCCCTCAGCTTCGCTCTTTCGCGCGGCGACCTAACACCGGTGCCTTCTATAAGGCTTTCGTCTTCGCGAACAATGTCCTCGTTATAGAAATGTTTTCGCATACTCGAACATTCGGTGAACTGAACGAGATTGTGCCCGTTTCTTTACGTGGTATCGCCTGCTTCCACTGTTCGCGGCTCTCGGGGTCGCTGGGGAACACAAACAACGATACTTTTTTAGCGGTTCTTCTATAGCCGAAATGACAGTGCGGTACACAACATGTCTTTGGCATTGTTCGTGAAGCTGCCGCTAGATGTTTGTCGCATACGAAAATAGTCACAAGCACACACAGCACCGCAAATACGCGATAAAACGACACAAACAAAGCGAACACAGCACGCCGTCGCCGCTCTAGCCTCGACTTGCACCTTATTCGCCGTTGCAACCGTGAGGCACGCAGGACGTCTTCTGCATCGTTCGTCAGGCTGCCCCCAACTATTTGTCACGTTTGAATACGATAAGACGCATAGAAAGCACCGCACACGCACCGATACAACACTATTCACAAAAACAACCCCTTCACGCCGTGAGGCCGTCGCCTCGCTGACTGCTTCGACGAGTGCCGCGGGTGCTCCCTTAACACTGGTGGCGTCGCCCAGCAGTCAAAGTTGGTGACACAAAAAGCTCTCCCTTAGAGTGACGGAGAAGTTTCGTGACCAGTAAGAAGTATTGAGGGACTATGCCACAACTAAACTAGAGGTCACGTGTTAATCAACATGGTCAACCTGTACATTCTAGCGCGATGCTCGGCCGGTCCGCGTCTGTCTTCTCTATGGTAATTCTCTGCTTGTACTCTAGGAAGTGCGGCTGGCTAATGAGCTAGTTCGCGGGATGATGGACAGAGAATAAGCATCTTCATTTTATTAAGTGTGGTTTTCGGGGTAATCTGCCTCTGCCAGGAAACCAACGCGTTTCCTGGAAGGGGTTACCACCACTCCCATCGGTGATTATTCTAAAAAAAATTAGTGGAGGCATTAAATCCTTCAAAATAAATTTAGAGAACCCCTACCCCTAAAAAATAGCATGAAGAAAAGTTCCTTACACATTCATTGCATGGGTAGTCTTCTGCAATGAGTGGCTTGACAATAACACGAAAGAAGATGCCTCTGGCTTAAAAACACCGCTAAACTTAGCCGGCTGTTCTTGACACAATGACTAGTGTCATCGTAAACAATGAAACACAGCGCGCTGAGGGGTGAATGTGACTTTTTTGTTCTGCAGGCTCATTCAAAAGAGTGTGTTGCCAGAACTCAGAAAGATCCCAAGTTTCGCTGAAGTCTGGCGAAACTTGGTCGATCCTGCATAGCATTCCAAGTCATTTGCACTCTGCTCACTACAGCGTAGCATAATTGAGAGATAGTCTGCGAATTGTGGTCATCTACGTCAAAAATTGCTACGTACTTTGCCCTAAGAAGAGAGAAAGATTCTGCAGCTCATTGAGCGTTCGGAGATAACGAATTGTTGGAAACAATATACACCATACATTATACGTACAATATACATACAATATACGACATACATACAATATACAATAAACATCGGCGCGCAGTTGTCGAAAAATAAATTAGCTCCAGTTCGCAGTTGCCCATTTCAATGTTAGAGCAGAACACAGCGGTCACTTGATGTCACCACGCTAGAAACGCAAATCTGGAAATTCTTGCACACTCTATTGCTTGAGCCGTACTTTTAATTTAACTAAGTGCGTCCTAATATGCATAATGTTTCACTTTCGACATGCGTCGAAAGGAGCCCCAGCGAATTTTTCACCCTTCTGTTCACCCTTCTGTTCTACTGCCAGAATTTTCATCAAAGGTTAATTCTACCGACTGAGCTCGAAGAAGTGTTGTCGGCGCTTCTGGGTTTCAGAATGCACAATTTTAACGAGTAAAAATGACAATACAGCACAACTGTGGCATCATTTATACCTAATGAAGCCTTTTTTTTGTGTACGGTGTCAGCGCAAGAGCCGACAAACATCGGCGTGACGCGCTTGCAGCACTTCCACCAAATGTACGCCTCCCCTCACCGACAGCCGCCGGTCACACTCGCCAGCACTTCACTAGCTCTTATTCGAAAACGCAGACTCGTCAATTGGTATGCTTACTCAACCAATACGATAAGATAATGTTTCCCGCACACTGCATTCGTTTTGGCCAAGTCGTTGTGTAGTTGTTCCTGACGACAGAGACACAGCAGTGCACTGGCACAACTGCACTGTGCGTGGCGCGAAAAACATCACAATCAATTGTGTGGGCGTATCTATCGAATGAGCATAGAAGCGCCATAAAGCCCGAAAAGATAACGCCCTTTCAAAGGAGCGAGAAAGAGATAATAAACTTGGCAGTAACCGCCGATAAACTGTACCTGCTGCTTAGTCTACAGAGTTGTTATATTTCTTGCGGTTGTAAATTGTCACAAAAACATAGCACTGTAGCCGTCAGCGCATTGGTCAATCGTTACAGGCAGCACTTTTTCGTGTTTATCAAACGAGCACATGTTAGCAGCACATGCAGATCCCGCCCATCTCGAATAAGCGAGAAACAAACTGAAGTTAAACAGTGAGAGTGTTAGTTGACTTTTTTAACACAAAATTTCTATCTGTCGGCGTGGCGCAGTGCTTAGTGTGCTTAGCTGTAAATACGACGGTGGCAAGTTCGATTCCGCGCTGCCACCTCTTCTTTTTTTAAGGGTGCTCTCTGCATCGTTTTTATAAAATTTTTTTATTATTTCATTAGTGGAGTTTGTCACGGTGGTTTGGCACTGCTTTGCGCTCCAGCACTGCCGGGCCGGCTGGAGCACGCCATTCACCATACGCCACCATACACCATGTGCCACCAACTTTTATACCACCATAATCCACCAAAATGGTGGATGGTGGAATCCACCAATCCTATGGTGGATGTTTTTTTCAATAGGGTACTAGCCACCTACAGCCGAACCTTCGTCGCAACCTTTGCAGGCGGTTTTCAAATGTCGGCCCATGTCTCCGACGTTTGCATGCCACCAGCCATGACTTGCCGCATCTTACTCACCACGACAAGAGGACTTGAGACACCCACAATTCCGCAGTACGGACGCTTGGCGCACTGTCGATCGGCGCCCTCTCTGCTTCAACTGTGGTGGTACCGGCCATAAAGCTCGCTATTGTTAGTACCGCGACACATCGCTACGCCCGTCTCGGTCAGGGTACGACGGTCGTCGTGCCAATGCTGACTACATTGTTCGTCATGACGACCCTGGTTTTCGAGGACCTCGAACAACGTGTTCTCCAGCCCAATTATGCCCACAGGTCACGCTCTCCAACCCCTGCTCGGACATCGTCACCGAATCAACATGCTTTTGCTGACCTTCGGGTAACAAGGTCGCCCAGCCCTTACCAGGAAAACTAAAGGTGGCGACCCCTCTGGGTAAGGTCGCAGCAAAACGACAAGACGATAAAGAATCCCCAGTACTGCCGCTACAAAATGACTCGACGCCGACAAATATTAACAACGACGAAGTTGTGAGCGCCGAGCTCAATATAATTATTGAAGGAGAGCAAGTGATGGCCTCAGTCGATACGAGTGCTGATTTTTTCGTAATAAGTCACAAGCTGACAGATCATAAAAAAGTAAAAACGCCATGGACAGGACCACATATAAGAACAGCGGGTGGTCAATTGCTGCTCGCTACTGAATAATGCACAGCAAGAATCAGCATAGGACATTCTTCTGTTGTCGCAACTTTCATTGTTCTCCCAGAGTGCCGCAAAGAATTAATTATAGGAACGGACTTCCTCAGGGAGCATGACGCAATCAACATCCTGGACCACGTGGTTTCGTTTTACGAGTGTGTTCGTCTGACTGATTCTTCATCACCAGAGCACAAATCCTTTTATCTCAAAGACCACAATGTATACGTTCCACCTCGATCATGTATCCTTGTTTCAGTTGGATGTGACTTACCGTGCGACGGGAAGGAGTTGCCGACATACTAATCTCGCTGCTTTTCACTAACGGGATTTCAGTAGCACGAGTAATAGCCAATGTCACCGATGGCCGAACGAACATACTGTTGACCGATTACACCTCTGAGCGACAGCACCTTCCAAAAGGCACAACTTTGGCATATTTTGACGGGATAGCAGATGTTTCTGGCTATTTTTCAGCACTCGAAGCAACGCCTACACAAGACCCATATAACCTAGCACCTTACGTTGACGTCTGCCCTACTTTAGCTCAGCCACAGTGGGATTGCCTGCTTGTGCTGGTAGCCGAGTTCCACGAATGTTTTGCGTCGAGCTCGAAAGATAGCCGGCCGTCTTTAACCATGCATCGAATCAATACACAGAACATGGCTAGATCAATTCATCAAAATCCGTACCGTGTGGCTTCAAAAGAACGAGAAGCGATAGAATGGCAGGTAACAAAAATGCTTGAAGACGACGTCATTCAACCGTCAAAAAGTCCATTGGGCATCACCTGTTGTTCTAGTCAAGAAGAAAGACGGCAGCCTGCGTTTCTGTGTGGACTATCGAACGCTAAATCAGGTTACAAAAAAGACGTGTACACACTTCCCTGCATAGATCATTCGATCGAAAGGCCTCGAAACGCACATTACTTCGCTTCCATGGACTTAAAGAGCTGATATTGGCAAATGTAGGTCGACACCAGGGATGATGAAAAACCACTTTTGCGACGCCGGACGAACTGTTCGAATTTAAGGTGTTACCATTTGGCTTGTGCTCCGCGCCTGCTACTTTTCAGCGTCTCATGGATACTGTTCTCTCTGGGCTTAAATGAAGAACCTGCTAGTATACCTTCACGACGTCATTGTGTTTTCTACAACGTTTGACGAACACCTTCAACAATTGCAAATAGTCTTGCAGGCGATAAGGGCCGCAAGCCTAACGCTCAAGCCGGAGAAAAGTCACTTATGCTTTGAGGAACTACAGTTTCTTCGCCATGTCGTCAGTTACGCAGGCGTTCGTCCAGATCTCGAGAAAATCGCCGCCGTCGCATAGTTTCAAACACCATCAGATAAAAAGGCAGTCAGGCGTTATCTGGATCTCTGTACATTTAGTGGCGGTTTATTCCAGATTTTGCGCGCGTTGCGTCGTCCTAATTTTGTCTCACGAGCGATGAAAAGAAAGCTGCTTTCAATGCCTTGCGGCTACATCTACTCACGACCTCCGTGCTTCCCCATTTTGATGAGACAGCCCCTACAGTGCTCCATACTGACGCCAGCAATGTTGTCCTCGGAGCTGTGCTTGTGCAGTGCCAGGACGACGAGGAAAGAGTAATCGCTTACGCAAGCAGAACTATGTCACGCACAGAACCAAATTAGTTGACCACTGAAAAGGAATGCCTCGGCATGGTGTGGGCAGTTATCAAATATCGCCCATGCTTGTACAGCCGCCCATTCAAGGTTATCAAGCGACCACCATTTGTTGTGTTGGTTAACAAGTTTCAAAGATTTTTCCGGGCAATTGGCAGACTGGAGCCTTAGACTACAGGAATTCGATATAACGATGGTGTACAAGTCGGGAAAACGACTCGCGGACGCCGACTGCCTATCTCTGTCACCAATAGAGTCAGCTGATTTTTTGTTGAAGAGCCAGTGTTCCTCGGAATCCAAGACACGTAAGCCATCGCAGACCAGCCAGCATGACGATCCTGAGCTACATGGCTAGATTATTATTTAAAAGGACGAAGCCAGAATGCGACCAAAGCATTTGCAAGAAAACTATCGTCGTTCTGTCTGCGAAACAATGTCCTTTACAAAATAAAACTTCTCGTCAGACGTGTTTTCTTGTCATCCCTGCTTGTCGTCCCTACCACTCTTCTTTCTGAGGTCTTGCACGCAGTGCACTGACGAGGTCACATCAGGAAGTTTAGGATACACGCGCACTTTGGGCAGAGTTCGTGGGAGGTATTACTGGCCTAGACTCACCGCTAACGTGAATCATGTTCGGAGCTACCTGATTTCCAGTGGCGCAAGTTACTTCCGACGAAAGCAGCCGGTTTTTTTACACCCTGTCCAAATCCCGACAACACCATTTGACCAGATCGCAATGGACTTTGTGGGCCCACTTCCCACCTCTAGCGTTGGTAACCGCTGGGTTATAGTGGCGGCGGACCACCTTACTCGCTACGCCGAGACAAAAGTCAGCCACAGAAGCACAGCAGAAGAGGCGGCCCGGTTCTTTATAGAGAACATTGTGCTGAGACACGGGACGCCGTCGATCGTATAACAGGTCACGGAACCGCATAATGGCTGAGCTTTTAGATCATGTGTTGGTGCTCAGCGGTACTATTCATCACAAGTCGACAGCTTGCCAAGCAACGGGTTAAACGAGCGGCTCAACAAAATTCTGGAAGATATGCCTTCAATGCATGTGGACATCGAACACAAAAACTGGGACGAGATTCTCCCTTACATAACGTTTGCATACAATACTGCTAAACAAGAAACCACACGTATGACCCCGTCAGCCTCCTTCACGGACGAGAAGTAAGGACGATGTTGGACACGATGCTGCCACACAAATGCGATGCCAACGAAACGAGTGCTGGCGCGTTTACGCAATGCGCAGAGGAAGCTAGGCAGCTCGCACGTCTGCGAATATACCAATAGCAAGAGTACGACGCAAGTCGATATAACCTACGCTGTACGCCTGGAACAGCATAGGTTATACCTACACCCATACCCTGTTCAGGTCTGGACAGGGTATGGGTGTGCACGCCTGTACGAAAACGGGGACTATCCGAAACGTTGCTCAGAAGATACTTCGGATATTATCGAGTGCTGCGACGACTAAGTGACGTTACCTACGAAGTCGTCCCGGATAGCCCGAACAGTACAAGGCGTTTCCAGCACTGACTTGAACTTGTGCACGTAGTGCGAATTAAGCCATACGTCGGCGAGTGACCCTGCGGGCCACCGTCGCTTGTACAAGTCACTTTATGCGTGGATCACTGGCTTAGTGATAGCATCGGGCGATGCTCTGACAAATGCCGTGCTCGAAACAGAGAACGAAGGCGTTGTGCGTGCCAACACTGAAGATGACGACGTGCTTGTGTTTACGTCTCTTGCTATTGGCTCCTGCATGAAAACACACGCCGTTGGTTCTCGGATTCAACGTCTTGGTTATCTGCTTACGTAAACCGCGATAATATATATATATATAATATATATATATATATATATATATATATATATATATTGATTAGAACTTTATTTTTGTCCTGAGAAGACGCAGGGGAGACCCCGCGCCACCCGGCTAATCCCACGTTGGGACCGTCAAGCCGAGCTTGGTGGCGCGTTTACGGGCACTCTGGACGGCCAGGGTTTGATCCTTAAGTTCGGGGGGCTGCGTAAGAGCGCAGCCCACCTGCCCTCGCTGAGGGCGGGGCCGATGGCTTCACATTCCCACAACAGATGATTGAATGTGGCTAACAGTCTACAAGCGGGGCAATCTGCACTTGGATACCGTTCAGGGTAGATGGCGTGAAGAACCGCAGGGTTAGAATACGCACTGGCTTGCAATAGTCTTAGGGTGACTGCCTGCGCCCTGCACAAGGCCGGGTGTGGAAGAGGGAATATCCTTCTTGACATATAGAAGTGCTTTGTTATTTCGTTGAACGTAGTAAGGGTTCCCAGCGAGGCAGAGAAACTGTAGAGGCGGCGCGGTCAGCGAGTCCTCGCGCGGCCTCGTGTGCACCCTCGTTCGAGTTAGAGGTACAGCCCTCAATCGACCCCAGGTGAGCGGGAAACCAAGTGAGAGATTGGGGCGTGATACTCTTGACGCTTTGGAAAATGCGGAGGGCCTGAGAGGCTACCATGCCAGTTTCATAGGCTTTGATAGCTACCTTGGAGTCGCTGTATATTGACTCTCTCCGACTATCTAGCATAGCCAGCGCGATCGCAACCTGTTCGGCTATCACGGGCTTCGATGTGCGTACTGTGGCGCAGCATCCACAAAGCTTGCATCAGTGGGGTTGCTACGGACGTGCTCGAGCAGAGCTCTACCCCTGGCCCTACGGCCGACCGACGTTGTGCGCAGGGTGCATATTGCGTATATATATGTTGTCACAGTTCTACGTATGCTGGGAGTAATAATTCAATGAGCCAGTTAGTCTTCGTGAAGGTATGAGATATGACACAACGGGACAGTTGTCAACAAGGATAAATATATTTATTTTCCAACTTCGTATACTTGGAATACTCATCCCCTGACGAAGGGAGGACCCCTCCCGAAACTTTGGAAAAGTAAATATATTTATCCTTGTTGACAACGCTCCTGTTTTGTCATCCCTATTGCAAAAACAGCGTGATGCCAGTACGGTTTTTGGCACTGGTACACGCTGGAGACTCTGGTACACACATGTAATCACTGACACGTCGCCTGGCGCACTAGAAAAAAGTTGTGTCGCACTGGTAGGGGTGCTGGCTCAACCACTGTGATGCTGGAGCGCATTGCGAAGCGCTGGAAGCACTGGAATTTTTCACTGGCAAGCGCTGTTGAATGCTGGAGCACACACTGTTTCTACCAGCGCTGCTGCAGCGCGCATGTTATTGTAGCATGCGCCGTGGTTTGTTTCGGTGTTGTTGAACATAAAACGCTTGATTCAATGGCAGGGAGAGATGCTACCCTAACAGATACCGAACATACGTAATTTTGGCGGTGCACATACGTATCGCAGCAATTATAGTGCATTTTTTTCGCATCTGCCCCCGCGTGAACCAGCCACATTCGCATCATCCGTGTATTGCTGTAACGATTCCAAGTTGCAGTGTTTGTAAGCCCGGAGCGGCACGCCACTCCTAACAGAAACAGAAAATTGTTTTTCCGCAAAGTTGACGAAACGTAAATGAGCTCTCTCGATCGCTTCGCAAGGTTTCCAGCAGACGCGAAAAAAAAAGCTGTCGTTCATTCCGCCACACCGCATAAATGTACGTCTGGCGATGCTTATCCTTCTACTTACTTCAGATAAGAGTTAGAAATGTTCCGAAGTTTAAACGCAGAATCTCCAATCAACCCAGCTCACCGCGTCGAGAGCTGTCTTACCCATTGCCCGGCCCAGCGAACATTAAGCCTGTCTTGCCAGCCGCGTTGGTATACATGTTACCGGCACTTCTTTCTTCGTGTACACACAACTCTAAAGTGTGGGAATATCTGTAAAGTATAGTTTAGACATCCATGAACCTAAATCAACTATTTTGGTCGTTTGTAGATGTTCGCACAAGGAGCGCTGACGAGCAAGCGTCGCGCTTTCAGCTACGCAGGCTTTCACCGAAAGCTGCCAGCCGCACTTAGCCGGTACTTCTCCGACTGATATGTAAGAACACGCAATTTTAAGTTGTTAATTTTGGTCTTCCTTCGTGAACTGACTCCGTGGCATACGTTTTTTGTGGATTGCATTGCTACTTTATGGGTGTTCTTTTTCATTTTTGGTATTGACATCACTGCATATACCTGTACAGTAGCACACCCATTGTACACTGCCAGCGGAGGCTAGAAAAACGGCTGTAGCTCGCCATCGCCCCTCCGCAAATGCATTTCTGGCATTGATTACCTTCCACTTACTTCAGGTACAGTTTAGGTGACAGTTACAAATATTGCGAAGCTCAAATGCAGAAACTTCAAGCATTGCAACTCAGCTGCTTCGAAAGCAGCCTTACCTAGTGCACCTGTTAGCGTGCCATCTGCGCCCCGTCCCAGCGAGGCCCATCATGCCGCCCGCGTCGGTGTACCTGCTGCCGGCGTTTTTCACTTTAAGTAGGCACAATTATAAAGTTTAAGAATGACTGTAAAGTACAGTTTAGACATCCCTGATCCTAAATCAACCATTTATTCGTGTTTGCGGTTGCCCGCACAAGGAGCGGCAATGATCGATGTGTCATGCTTTCAGCAACGTAAGCTGTCACCGAAAGCTTCCTTCTGAGCACAGGAGCCGGTACTACTCTGACTCGTATGTAAGAACACGCAATTTCGAGTTGGTAATTTTGTACGCGTTAGTGAACTAACATACTGTAATACTTTTTCGACGAATGGCATTAGTCAATTTCTTCGGTGGTTTCTTAGTTGCAGGTAACGATATAACTGTAATTATGTGATCTGGCGCGCAAGATGTGTACTGCTACATTGTAGCTTGCGTGAAAAAATACTCAATACTCACTCATGTGCGTGGATATCTACCAATCAAGACATCTAAATCATCTTTACTTGTCTACCGGTAGCGATTGCGAGAACTGACTATCAAAGGAAAAAAACTATCGGCAGCAACAGCTGACAATCTGTGGTTGCTCCACAGTCAATTGGAGACTTTTTCAGAGTTTAAATGTAGATGCTTCAAAAAACTTTGCGCTCTTGCTAATATCTGCACAACATTCGGTGCCCGGAAGTCGGTCGTAACTGTTGCATCAAGACGCCGTTATTGGGCAGGAATATCGTGTCAGTCTTGACTGTGCGACTTGCAAACATGAAGTTGAACAGTGCGTTCTCCGCATAAATAATCGTTTTACAACGCCACAAGCACGTTCTGGCGTGGCGTAGTTTTCTTTTCTTTCATGGTATTTAACAAGTACATAAATAAGGTCTGGCATGGCACAGTGGGTAGCATACTCGATTCCAGTTCAGAAGGTAGTGAGTTCAAGTCCCGTCAAGCGGTGTTTTTCCTTTTTTCAATTTTATTTCTTTTTTATTTTCATTGTGAAGTTTTGAATGCGCGCTGTATTTTTCATATATATATATTGAAACGAAGATGCTCGAGCCTACGGGGCGCGGAAGAAGAAGAAGAGTAGTGGAGCGGCGCCTGGACTGTGTGGTTGGGTGGAAGCGTTCTTGGCCTGTTTCAGAAGTACGCTGCTATTTCACAACGCCTTTTCACCTCATCTGTAAATCAACACAGCCACTCGTAACAGTTTGGTGGAGGTGCTGGGTACATCGATCTGAACGACCCAGCTCTACCGATTTTGCGACGGAGCAGACGCTTGGCAGGCTTGCCACCGCAAATACCAGACATGGAGGACGCGGGAGGCGGGCCATAACAACCTCGTTGCTGATGAGCACCACGCTCACCCGCCAGGACAAGATCGCTGTGGCATGCCGGAACGTCAGCCGAGGACCTTTTCGGGGCAGCCGGATGACGATGTTGACAACTGGCTCAAGCACTACCAAAGAGTCAGTCGCAGCAACCGCTTGGAGCACTGCTAAGCAGCTCGAGAACGTGGTGTTTTTCTCGTCGGCACTGCGTCTCTTTGGTTCGACAACCATGAGAGTGCATTGACCACATGGGACATTTTCGTGGACGAGCTGAAGAGGTGTTTTGGGGACTCAACAGCTAAGGTCAAGCAGGCGGAGCAAACGCTTTCACGCAGAGCTCAGTTACCTGGCGAAACATGCACCACCTACATCGAGGCCGTCTTGAAGCTTTGTGGAATCGTGAGTGCGACCATGTGTGACGAAGATAAGGTAGGTCATCTGCTCAAGGGAATCGCGGAAGACGTGTACAATTTCCTTATCACTAAGGAAGACTTACACCACACCTTCCGACCTAAGGAGACACTGCCGAGCGTTTGAAACCCTAAAGAGAAGGAGAGTCCTACCAAAGTTTGGACGTCTGGACAACGTGCCCACGATTGCAAGTGTCAACCTTCCATCGCAGGACGAGATCTCTTCTCTTATAAGGACGAGTGGTCAAAGAAGAACTTGCTCAACTGCAAGCTGTGGACACCGCTGGTGTCTGCCATCAGTGTGCATTCGACCAACGGCCCCGTGAACCACTGGTACCTCGGATGCGACAGAGCTACTTTGAGCCTCGCCCGAACTACACCGATCGGTTCGAACGGAGGAGTGAACGACCACTCGGAAACCAGGAACGCAGGCAAGCTGCGTCACAGCGATTTACTCCTCGACCACCATCGCCAAGTTTTTATCAACAGACGAGGTTTACTTCGTCGGGCACGACTAGGCGCGACACCCGTACTTGCTACAACTGCGGGCTACCTGGACACATCGCTAGGTACTGCTATCGTCGCCAGCAGCGAGCTCCACGATTCAACGTGTACACGCCCTATGTACCTGCTGGCGAGTCTCGACCATTTCAGGGCTCTTTCCAACAGCAACACGCAGCACGTGCTGACTCGCCTTGCTCCGACCGCAGCGTTACCCCACCACCCGCACGCCAACAGCGATCCCCGTCTCCGCGTCGCCGCTCGGGGACGCCACCACCACTGGGAAACTAACTGGTGCGACCAATGGGGCGAGGCCGCAAAATCATCTTCCGCAAGACCCCCTTGTGTTGTAATGGTTGAGAACAAAGTGAGTGTTTTTGTAGACAATGTGAGTACTGTTGCACTAGTTGATACCGGTGCTGCCGTTTCCATAATGAGCATGTCTTTTAAAAATCGCCTAGGGACGAAAGTAATGTTTGCTTGGAATCGGAGTGCTACGTTCCGCGGCGTAGGGGAGAAACGTTGAGCCCGGTTGGAGTTTGTTCTGTTTTACTTTCTATAGGACATCAAACGTTTCGAGCTGAACTAACGGTGCTTGCACGAGCGACCCATGACGTCATTCTAGGTATAGATTTTTTGCGGGAATGTGGTGCAACTCTAGATTGTGGTAGTGGTGGGATTATTTTTCGTCCCGTGTTGCCGCCTCCATTGACAAAAGATACCGTTGATGACTGCTTGCAAGTGTTTTACGTGTCTGAAGACGTCTGCTTGGCCCCACATACCGCAATGTTTGTGCGTGTAAACTCTTCGCGTTCTTGTGCGGGTACTTACTATGGTTTAGCCGAGCCGAACTTCAGTAACGCCCTTAAGAAAAACGTTATTGTGCCTCGTTGCCTCGTGGTCATCGTCGATGGTTCTGCCGATTTGTGGACTGTGAACGTTTCCGCGCAGCCCATATATCTGCCTGCAGGACTTAATTGGCAAGCTTTCAAGAGCAAAGTACTCTTACCATACGGTCACTCCAACTGTCGGCGGATGTAAAGAAACCCCCGCCAACTCGTACCGCGACTATTCTGCCGCATTGACCGTATGATTAACAAGTCACTTCCATCAACTGAACGGTCGCTGCTGCAGGAGGTGATCACACGCTACGCCTCAGTCTTTGACTTTGCCCAAGACGAGACATCTACCGTTACGCCACCGTCTTCACGTACGCAACACCGCATCTATACAGGCCAAGCGCCACCAATACGCCAGAAGCCCTATCGTGTCTCGCCTTCCGAAAGGAAAGTCATCGCTGAGCAAGTTGAAGACATGCTAAAGAAGGGCGTCATACAAGAATCGTGTAGTCCATGGGCAGCTCCTGTCATTCTTGTGAGAAAAAGGATAATTCATGGAGATTCTGCGTAGACTATCGTCGCCTAAATGCCATCACAAAGAAAGACGTCTACCCTTTGCCACGTATAGATGACGCCGTGGACTGCTTGCATTCTGCCTCCTATTTTTCTTCTGTTGACTTGCGTTCTGGGTATTGGCAAATTCCTATGCATCCCTCAGATAAAGAGAAGACGGCCTTCGTAACACCAGACGGTCTCTTTGAGTTCAACGTTATGCCCTTTGGTTTGTGCAATGCTCCAGCGACATTCGAGAGATTTATGGATACAGTACTCCGTGGACTCAAATGGGAAATTTGGCATGTGCTATTTAGATGACGTGATTATCTACGGCAAGACTTTTCAAGAGCATAACCACCGCTTGTCGCTTGTGTTTGAATGCTTACGCGAAGCTGGCCTTGTTTTAAACTCAAAGAAGTGTCATTTTGGAGAACGTCAAGCCCTCGTATTAGGCTTTCTCGTGGATAAAGAAGGCGTGCGACCAGACCCACAGAAGACCGCAGTGGTTCGCAACTTTGAACCACCACGAACAGTGAAGGACCTGCGAAGTTTTCTGGGTCTGTGCTCATATTTCCGCCGATTTATTAAGAACTTCGCACAACTTGCCTCCCCACTGACGTCCCTTCTTCATAAAGACACACCGTACTTGTGGGATGATAAATGTGAGGCTGCATTTCAACAGCTGAAGTTTTTATTGACTTCAGGACCCATCCTAAAGCATTTTGATCCTGATGCTTTGACTGAACTTCATACTGATGCTAGTGGGCTAGGTGTTGGTGCTGTGCTGGTCCAACTCTGCAACAGTCGCCAGCACGTCGTAGCATATGCCAGTCGGACACTGCACCAGAGCAGAGACGAACTACACCGTCACCGAGCTCGAAGTGCTTAGCAGTCGTTCTTCGCCATTCAGAAGTTCCGACCGTATCTACATGGCCGCCAGTTCACAATAGTGACCGATCACCACTCACTATGCTGCTTGTGGGACTTCGTGACCCGTCTGGCCGGCTGGCTCGTGGGCGTTGCGCCTCCAAGAGTACAGCTTTTCTGTTACCTATAAGAGCGGACGATGTCACACAGATGCCGACTGCTTATCCCGCCATTCCTTCAGTACACACCAATGCTGACGACAATGACATTGATGACCTATTTAGTTTCTGTCTCGTCCGACTTCCCAGATACCAGCAGCTTCAAACGTGAGCAGCAGCGCGACCCTACTCTGAAACCTTTCTCGAAGCTGCATATAACTTCCGTCGACAAGCGCTTTAAAAATTTCAAATGGCTTGCTGTATAAAGACACTATTCAGCCGATGGCCTCCCGTTGCTTCTGGTGGTGCCGGAAAGCCTGCGCCAGGTCGTCCTTCGTTCTGCGCACGAGACATAACATCCGGTCATCTCGGGTTTCACACGTACGCTGCATCGATTACGTGAGAGGTTCTACTGGCCGAAAATGTGGAAGACCACAAAACAGTACGTCACCAGCTGCGCTATATGTCAGCTGCCAAAGCCATCCACCACTGCCCCGGCGGGTTATTTGCAGCCCATCCCTCCACCGACATCCCTTTTGAAAAAGTCGGCATTGACTTGCTCGACTTCCCTTCCTAAGACCCCATCGGGCCACCGATATGTTATAGTGTGCGTGGATTACTTAACGCGTTATACGGAACGGACGCACTGACATCGGCAACAGCAGCCGCTGTTCTTCTTCTTTCGTTACAACGGGTCTACTGCGTCACGGTGCTCCAGGGTTGTCATCAGTGACCGTGGACGACAATTTAGGCTGATGTGTTGAAGAACTTTTGCGCCTCTGTGCTTCCTCTTATCGCCACTCCACCCCTTACCATCCGCAAACTAACGGTCTCACTGAGAGAACGAATCGAACTCTCACGAATATGTTATCGATGTACGTTGATGCTGACCACAGGAACTGGGACGCCGGTCTTACCGTTTGTTCCTTACGGTACAACACCGCCAAGCATTGAAGTGACTGGACATTCACCCTTCTTTCTGCTTTACGCACGAAATCCACAGAGTTTTCTGGACACTCTATTACCTTTCTCGCATCAGGAAGATCTGTCCATCGCTCAGACGTTGTGTCGCGCGGAAGAAGCACGTCAACTAGCGCGCCTTCGAACATTGTCTTCGCAAGAACACAGCAAGAGGTCGCTACGATGCCAAGCATATCCCCGTAGAGTTTTATCCTGGTGACTACGTGTGGCTGTGTACTCCTGTTCGTAGAAAAGGATTGTACCGGAAGTTTCTAGCAAACTATTCCGGCCCATTCGTGATAGTCACTCGTCTCAGTGGCGTGAATTACGTTGTCGCCCGAGTCACAGCAAATAACGGCGTTCGCTCACTACGCAAGTTGTTCACGTAGCCCGCCTCAAACAGTACCATCATAGGCCTATTTAACTCGCTCGCGAGCGTTCGTCTGCCGCCGGGGGAAATGAAACGAAGATGCGCGAGCCTACGGGGCGCGGAAGAAGAAGAAGAGTAGTGGAGCGCGCGCCTGACTGTGTGGTTGGGTGGAAGCGTTCTGGCCTGTTTCAGAAGTACGCTGCTATTTCACAACGCCTTTTCACCTCATCTGTAAATCACACAGTCACTCGTAACAATATATA